>CM028355.1:1183055-1318137 GCA_016618105.1 Dendrobium huoshanense
TGAGACGATTGTTTTGGTATTCTTCAATGACATCTTAGTGTATAGCAGAACAGAGGAAGAGCACTGGGGGCACTTGAAGAAGGTGTCAGAGGTTCTCCAGGAGCACCAGCTGAGAGCTAACTTGAAGAAGAGCTGCTTCACACAAGCTAGTGTGGAGTACCTAGGTCATGTGGTATCCAAGGATGGGGTAGCAGCAGATCAGTTCAAAATTGAAGCCATGCTTAAGTGGTCATTGCCCAAAAATCTAAAGGAGCTGAGGGGATTCCTAGGGCTTACAGGGTACTACAGAAGATTTGTGAAGGGATACAGCACTATAGCTTGGCCACTCACTGAGCAGTTGAAGAAAGATGGATTCTTATGGGGGGAGGCAGCTACGACAGCATTTGAGTAGTTGAAGAAAGCTATGAACACAGTTCCGGTTTTAGCTTTACCGGATTTTACTCAGGCCTTTATAGTGGAGACATTCATCAGGATATGGGCTAGGAGCAGTGCTGATGCAGAGTCACAAGCCCATTGCTTATTTCAGCCAAGTTTTGACTGCTAGAGCCCGTCTGAAATCTGTCTATGAGATGGAATTGATGGCAATTGTTTTGGCCATCCAAAAGTGGCGTCTCTACTTACTTGAAAGGCATTTCATCGTCCGGACCGACCAACGGAGCCTGAAGTATTTGCTGGAGCAGCGCATGGTGACAGAGGAGCATCAGAGGTGGCTATATAAAATGCTCGGGTATGATTTTTGAAATTCAGTACAGGCCCGGGGTAGAAAATAAGGCAGCAGATGCCTTATCCAGGTGCATGGGTGAGCTGCAGACAGTAGCTGTGTCAGTCCCAATGATGCTAGATTGGGAAGCCATAAAGGAGGAGAGTGCTAAAGATGAGGAACTAAGCAAGATCAGAGCTGATTTAGTGAAGGAAGAGGAAGGTCATCCAGGGTACTCATTGGAGGGGGAGAGATTGTTGTATCAGGGGAGGTTTGTGCTGCCCAGAACGTCAGTACACATCCCACAATTGCTCCAGGAGTTCCATGGAACTGCAGTGGGAGGTCATTCAGGAGTGCTAAAGACCTATAGGAGACTAGCGGCAGAGCTGTACTGGAAAGGTATGCACAGAGATGTGGAAGAGATGGTATCCAGGTGCGAGATCTGCCAAAGAAATAAGTATCTAGCTATGTCACCAGGGGGTTACTGTAGCCTTTGGCATTACCAGGACAAGTCTGGGAGGAGATATCTATGGACTTCATTGATGGGCTACCCCGCTCTGAGGGATTCACAGTGATTTTGGTGGTAGTTGATAGATTGAGCAAATATGCTCATTTTATTCATTTATGACATCCATACACTGCGGTGACAGTAGCGTCAGTCTTCATCAGGGAAATAGTCAGACTACATGGAGTACCAGAGGCGAAAGTATCAGACAGAGATAAAGTGTTCCTCAGCCATTTCTGAAAGGAATTGTTCAGGCTGCAGGGGACAGTGCTAAAGAGAAGTACGGCGTACCACCCACAGACGGATGGCCAAACAGAAATAGTCAACAGAAGCTTGGAAACTTATCTGAGATGCTTCGCATCAGAAACACCCAAGCTATGGGCTAAATGGCTATCATGGGCCGAGTACTGGTACAACACCTCTTTTCATTTAGCCTCTCAGATGACTCCATTTAAGGTGTTGTATGGAAGGGACCCGCCCCACTTGGTGCATTTTGGGAGTAGCAGCACACCCGTGTCTTCAGTAGAGGAGTATTTGGAGGAGAGGGATAAGACACTGGAAGAGTTAAAAAGACATCTGTTGAGGGCTCAACAGATTATGAAGAAACAGACTGATGGACATCGGAAGGATATTCAATTTGAGGTGGGCGAGAAGGTATTTTTGAAACTCCGCCCATATCGACAGAAAACGATCGCCAATCGGAGGAATGAGAAGCTTGCTCCACGGTACTTCGGTCCTTATGAAGTGCTGGAGAAAATTGGAGCCGTGGCCTATCGTCTGAAGCCACCACGGATGGAGACGATACACCCCGTTTTCCATGTATCCCAGCTGAGGAGAGCCATTGGGGATCATGCTACCAGTACGGAGTTGCCAGGGACATTAACTGAGGAGATGGAGATGATACTGGAACCTTTGGAGCTCATGGAGGTTCGTCAGAAAGCAGATGGAGCAACTGAAGTCCTGATCAAATGGAAGAACCTCTCTGACTACAAGGCCACGTGGGAGCCATACGAGCGGATGAAGCAACAGTTTCCTGACTTCCACCTTGAGGACAAGGTGGTTCTTTGGGAGGGCGGTAATGTTAGACTGGCCCAAGGAGGACCGGTCCAGCCGGCCCAGCCTCTTGGGCCGGCTCAGCTCGTTTACGCTAGGAGGAGCCGGCGGAAGTAGGAAGAGGGGATTTAGGTGGGGTCCACTTGAATTTTGAATTGAATCTTGGAGCCAAAAGGAGGGGAAGCAAGGGTAATTAGGTCCTTTTGTATTAGATTTGAATTGTATGCATTAAGTAGGGAGAAAAGGGGGAATTAGGGTTATGTCATATTTTGTAAGAGATTTCTTGTTCTTCTTTGGTGGCTAGGGCTCTAGATCGAATTCTAGAGAATGGGAGAGTGCGATCCTCCTCTCGAATAGAGGATCCTTGTATCTTTGCTATTTTCCTTGCAACTACTAGTAAAATACAAGTCTTTTTTCTGTTTTTCTCCAGTTTTTCCCTGTTTTCCTACTGTTTTTGGCTGTTTTCCTGATGTGGACAGCAGTTTGCTGTGAGATTTGTTGCTAAAGTGATTAGGAAATACTTGAAATCAAGCATTTCCTATCAGAATCTTCTTCTCCAATCTATTATGTATAGTGGAGGTAGAGCCCTTTCCACTCTTGCTCCCTAAGTAAGCACCGTGTTCGACCCTTTCATCAAATTGCTCCTGTTATAAGTGTTTTGTCGTGGTACTTTTCTTCATGTAAGCAATAATTTCATCATTCACCTTGTCCGGCACTTTTGCACACGGTGCTACGTTCTTATGAGAGCATGATAAGTGTTCCTTCATGCGGGTTACTCTGCCCTTCACCACTTTCTCACAAAAATTGCATTTTAAATACACATGCATCTTCTCGCCACCTCCTACGTCAATTTGCACACTATATTTCCAAGAAAGGTCACGTCACAATGACGTATTTGCCTTTTCCTTGCCTCTAACCATATTTCCTAATGCAAAAATCCAAAAACAAACAAAAAAATTCAAAAAAAATCAAAAACCCTAGATTTTCTTTCACTTGAAAAATCTAACCCTAAACTAAAAAAAAAAACCTAAAATCGATTGTGGACTTCTCCTAGAGGGCGGCCGAACACTTCAAGTTGGCCGGAGAGAGGCGGCGCCGGCGGGAAGGGAGGCCGAGCGTGCGAGAGGCAGTCACGTTGGCGAACAGAGGCTGCGGGAGAGGTTTTTTTCGGGTTTAGCTGGAACCGAATGGGAGGAAGGGAAAAAAGGCTGCATTTTAAGTAGGTGGGATCGGATTGATGAGGCATACGCCTCACCTCTAATTGCGCCTTAGAGGCACACCTCAGACCCGGTGAAGCGTACGCCTCTGCCAAGAGGAAAATTGCATAAGCCTCGAGGCGTATTTGGGGCAAATTGCGCAGAGGCGCACCTCTTATTGCGCAATTTTAAACATAGGTCCAAGCTACAAGTACAAAGTTAGGTGTAGGGTATAATATCTTCATTGGTGGGTAAAGATATACCATTCAGGTGAATCTAATTTACAAGAACACTGCATTGCTTAAAAAATATATTTTCCTAACAATTGCCATCATATTATCCTTGTAATGTATATACTTTTGAACCAAAAACCATGCACATGGTTAGAACAAAAGGCTGTTTGGAAAAATAAACGGGCCTGCACTAACACAAAATGCAATGCAAGAAACCATCTTACCTTGAATGAAACATCGTCATCCTGACTCCGGTAATAAAGAGAAAGCCTATTCCAATTATAATTATCTGCAACGGGATCATCACCAGGTTGTAAGCATGGAGCATCAAGAGGAAGAATTCTTTGAACAGAAAAGGGAATAGAAAAGGAAGCACAAAACCCCCTTTGCTGATACTGCCAATTGCCCCGAGCCAACAAAGACTGGGATTGATGAGAATCAGCTTTAATAAGATATGGACCAATTTGATAAGTTGGAATGGGCAAAACGTGAAGAAGGGCGCTACAAGGAAATCTAGTTGCATTTAATTTTCCATTTCGTAAACAAGTTGCATGACAATCTGCTCAGGAAGATAACAGAATAAATAGATGATCAAAATAAAGCATGGAAACAAAAGACTTCGCAAAATAAAAAAAGGTACTTGAATGCTCATCATCTCGAAAGTTTGGAAACATGCCAGCCTTCATATGTTGCCATGGACATTCTTCATCATTGCATTTTCCACGGAACTCAAACATACATAATGGCCAAAAGGGGTCAATGTTGATCGAACTTTCAAAGATACCCCAGTATCCCATTGGAGCTGGTCTCTTGAAATTGAGAAACTCTCCAACATTATCAAGTATAAAGTCTGTAACTCCTATCTCTTTTGATGTCACAATGTTGTCATTCTCTTTCATATTAAAGGTGTCAATGTAGCATCGAGGAAAATTTTTATATACATGTCTACACACTGAATGCAAATCTGAAGTAGGTAGCGAAACAACAGCTGCTTTGATTGGGCTGTCAGAGTTGTTAGGGAAAGAATTGCTAGTACCCAGATCAGCAATACTATGAAGCTCCTCATTTGAAGCAGCATTGGCAAGTGACTTATAATCAAGTGGTGCGCCAAGCATTGGGCTTCTTTCTTGAGTACTTTCAATACCTGTCAAAAAAACGCATGGTATAGGAATCCAAGCGCATTATGCTAGTCCCTTGTTTAATATAGGAATAAAATAAAAACCATAATAACGTACCACAAAGTAAGAAATAATAAATAATGCTTCAGAAAGTAAAATTCTTAGATCATACCATAACAATGATAAAAATTAAAACCAAGGGCATTGCATTATTCATGAATATAAAATGTTATAGAGAAGAGAAAGCAGTGAGTATGGAGAGCATATGAGAGACTGAGTAATCACTGTAAACAGTGAAAATAGCATGAATTCTAAAATATGTCGCTTAATCTCTTTTTATAGAATTAAGAAGACTACAAGAAAGACTATATTTAGAAAAAAGAAAAAAAATACATGAATTGACAAGTATATGCTAGCATAGACACATGAACTAAACTAGAAGGAATACACATGGCCATCAGCTTCTGATATGCCTCGGAACGCCCCTGGCAAGCACCTAGGGGAGTTCTCGGGGGTGAATGCCATAGGAAACTCCTCAAGGGCCTTATGTGAGTTCTCAAGGGTGAGTGTCTTGGGTAAGTCTGTGAAGTCGAGTCTAGCGAATGAGTGGTGAGTCCCTCGGGGCAATCAACGAGCCTTCGGGACGAGTGTGACTATAAGCTGGGGATGAACATAGCTGATAGAGCCATGAATGTGGGCTTCATAGGTATGTGTGCATCTTGCAGTTTGGATGAGAATATCCATGGAACGTGCCTAGCTTTAAATGGGGAGAATTGTTGAGAGAGTTGATCCCTCTTTGGCTAAGTGCCTCTTTAAGTGAAGGCTTGTTAAGGCAAGCTCACTGGTTGAAATCAATCGAATATATGCATCTTCAATTGGATTCCTCGAGGCAAAATCCTATATTGTGAGCTTCATTAGGTCAAATGCTAGCCTATCCAAAACCTTATTCAAGTGAATGCCCCTTAAGGTGAAAGCTCATTTTGGGTGAGCGCTTCTCTACCCATCTCAAATTTGTTGGTACCTGCGAGTTTTATACATAGGCATGTATGGGTACGGGTGTCAAAATCGGGTTGCGGGTTGGGTTCGGGTCGAATCTGACATTAACATGCTATTGGTTGACACAATCCGAACCTGACCCAATTTTGTAGACGGGTCAGAAATGTCAACCCGATCCCACCTGTTAAGTTTCCAGGTTGACCCAACCCGACATGAAATGTCTGAAGGAGGCCGGTTTGTCTTCGTTGTCGAAGGAGGCCAAGTTGTCATCGTCGTCGTCGAAGGAGGTCGAGTTGTCTTTGTCAAAGGAGGTGATGTGAAACGTACATGCGATGGAGTTACTTTAGGAAATTATAGGGAGCAATTTGAACAAAGTAATCCAAATTAAAATTATCATTTGTAATAAAAGAGTGAACCTTAGAATTCTTAGTTTTAACTCGCTTAGGCAACGAAGAGCGACATTCGATTAACCAATCAATTCAAGAAAATGCAAAGAAAATTTGTACGCTACGACAATAAACAAGAATCCATGAATTAATAAAGAGAACTTTCACCTTTGGCGCCCATACGCTCAAGTAATTTAGGCTTTAGCGGAAGACGAGTCTCCACATTAGAATCGAGGTCGCTCCGAGGAAGAAGGAGCCTTGGATCGTCGTTCTTGGATAGGTGGTCGGAGTACAATATTCTGGCAGTTTCTAGGTGGAGGACAGCCTACACTCAAGTCTGAAATCCAATGGAAAGGCAATACAGAGCTCTGATGCAAATGTTTGGATGCTTGCAAGATGGCGGACAGCAGCACACCACTCATAGCTGTCTGTGAACAGCAATTTGGCAACTTAGGGGTGGGGGGCAGCCATCCAACTTGATCTGGACTCCTTGGACAGCAACCTGATGTTTATGGACAGCAGCTTTCAGGCTCTTCCGGAAGCACAAAGCTTAGGGGAAAATGGTGGGAGATTGAGTGGACAGCTGTGGGGGAATAAACGTGAGAATCCAATTAATCTCTCAGTTACAATCTGAATTAATTTCAGATTTTATCCCAGCAGGAATTAATTCAAACCCACAATTTGAATTAAGGAATTAATTGCAATTAGTGGTGCAATTAAATGGAGAGAGAGGGAGGGAGGTGGCCGGCCCAAGGGGAGAGGAAAAGGGGATTTAAATAAAAGTTTGTGGGCCCCACAAGATTAGTAACGGATTAATTCAAAATCCTGAATTTAATTCTCAGGTTTTCAATTAATCAATAGTTTTAATTGAGGGAGTGAATTAAGGGAGCAGTTTAGTATTCAAATTAATGGCTAATTTGAATTTCAAATTTACCCTTAATGATGAGTCTCCCCATTAGGAAATATTTCAAACAAGATGCCAAAAAAGAGGGAAAGGGGATTGAATTTCAATTTGGCTGTGAAATTCCATAATGACAATGGCTGAAATCAAGGTTTTATTTTAGGTAAGTGATCACGCCTTAAAGAAAACAATGGAATTTCAATTTGCAAATAGATGCTAGAGCTAAGTGCTGTAATGGCTGATTGAAAGAATAATTAATCAAGCATTAAAGACTTGATATCCACGGCTTGGGCCAAACAGCAAGTAACGGCAGCAAAGCTGCAGGGAAAATTTCGGTAGTCTGGAGAAAAAAGAAAGGGAATTTCACGGGTGGCTGTGTGCTGGGTTGAGGAACGGTGAAGGAGGGGCTGCCGGCTTGGTGGCTGGGAAGGTTGTGGGTAACTGGGCCGGCCAAAGGAGGCCGGCGGTGGAGGGTCTGCTGCCGCCGGTGGGGAGGTGGGGAGGGGTAGACGGCGGTAAGGCCAAGGGGAGGAAAAATAGGGAGATTTCCAAGGAATCAAGTGGCGATGAAATTACTAACCTCAATTATATTCAATTTGAATTTCCACGAGATAAGAAGGTATGAAAACTAGAACTCACAAAGAGATCTAGTCTCCTCCGGCGAACTCACTAAGAGATCTCCGGCGAACTCACTAAGAGATCTTGGAGGGGGAACTCACAAAGAGAACACAAAATATTTTCATTTCATCAAAACTGAATTATTACAAGAGAACGGGCCATATAAATAGGCCTCACAATGACAAAGAAAAAACGAAAGACTAAAATGCCACTTGGGCTACAATAGCAACTAACCACCCATAAGGGCAAAAACGGAAAAAACACAAAATCAAATAAACTACATAAAATGACTCGAAATAAACTCATGATCGTAGCCGTCGATCTCCGGCGTCGAAAATGCTTACGATGTCCTCATCATTCTCCCCAGGTGGGAGAAAACTCGACCCCGTCGAGTAGATATCTATGGAGCCCTCATACAACTCTAGAAGATCTGGGTCTAGGCTCTGTAGTTCGTCCCTGTCAATCCAAGTACCCTCTATCTCCGGTGGCCCTATCCAATGAACTCGGTATCTTCGGCGCCCACTTTCCTTTGGGGAAATGACCTCATCATCTAGTATTGCTTCGACCTTTTCCGCTATAGGTGAGTAGGGTAAATTGGGGAGTGGAGCTAGGCTGGGGGATCTCACCAGGTGGGGTCACACAAGGCTAATTTAAAGAGTGGATATTGGGGTTAAGATTCGGGTCCTTCAAAGGCTAACAGGTCTTCTATATTAAATGTAGGATTCATGTTAAAGCCTCAAGAGAGGTCCAGTACGTAGGCATTACTATTAACCTTTGAAATTTCCTTAAAATGTTCGGTGTTTCGAGCATGCAGCTTCCCGTACCATCACAGAGTCTCCAACTTTGAATTCTTTGGATCATCTTTTGTTATCAACAATAATTTTAAGATGGATGTTATTTTGTTCAATTTTCCCTTTAATTTCGATGAGTAACTCCTGAAGGTGAAATGCAGATGCAAATGCAAGAGATCGGGTGTGCATGATGAAAGACAAGACTCATGAGCTTACAAAAGTTTAAAACAACAGACAAAAAGGAAGATAACAGACTACAACACTCACACAACATACTAACTCACACGAGCACAGCTAGAAAAGTGGACAAGTCACAAAAGATTGGTTTTAAAGTGTTCGATCTAATGGAACGGGTGTAGGGGGAGCAATGAAGACATCCTTAGCTAAAAGGGCATCTCTATAGGGCATCTTAGCTCGGGTCACAGACAGTCTCCCAAGGGTAGTAAGGTGATTTAGTAAGGTCAGCCAACTAGGAGATGGAAGGTCCTTAACAGGGAAAGACAAGGATGCAGCGGGCACAATGTAAGAATCAGGAGTATGATAGGACGAGGGGTCATCACTTTCTACCATAAAAACATAGCCCAAAGAATCACCAGCAGGTATGGGACTCAAAAGTCGGGGTATCGTGTCCAGAGTAGATGTGGGTCCAACATGAAAGTGTGGGTTAATATTCGCATTACAGTCGGTAGGTGGAGTGATGTGGTAAGCCCAATCAGGAAGGACAAACTCTTTCAAAGGTAAATCCAAAGGAACAACTCCAAAAATAGGCTCCAACAAGTCAACAGATGACTTCTGGTACAAAGTAGGCTCGAAAACTTTCAGACTCAAAGTATTGTCTTCCAAAGTAAAATCAGGTTTGGTTTCAATCCTAAAATCCGTAGGTTCCTTTTCGCTTGAATCATGTGACAAATCCGATTGACTTACATTCAACTTGAGATTAGCTAAGTCGCCATCAGAACTATCCAAAATTAAATCAGAGATATCCGAATTCGTCTCAGTAATTAAATTAGAATCTTCCAATTTTAATTTCATTGTGTTCAAGGTCAGATCAATCTCTTTCGGGATCAAATCAATATTGTCCAGGCAGACCTTATCCAAAGGGATATCGTTAATGGTATTAGTCTCAAGAAGGGCTAAGGTCTCGAGGTTTAAAGGTTCTAGACCTCCTAAATCAGGGTTTAAGTCCGGCAGGGGGTCTAATTCAATCACTTCAGTTTCATTCTCAAAGAAATTTTCGTCATTAGTGATATCACTAGCATCCACGAAATGGATGCGCTCAGTCTCAGGTTCAGGGAACTTCTTCTTAATGCATTTCTTTATTAAACTTATACTCGCAGGGTCAGGGACTGGGGAGGCTAAAGGTTGACTGGGATTGCTAGAAGTGGGTCCAAGTGGGGAGTCATAAGAGATTGATCTATCAAAAGACCCAATAGAGGATCGGCCATTAAGGTTAGGTGAAGACCTACAGGGTGGGGCAGCAACCCTGATGTTATTAAATGAAGGTTGGTTTCGACTATAGTGATGTCCATGGTTTGTCCCAACGAAAGAGGTAGGGTGATGCTCTAGACGACAGTCACTAGTAGGGGGTCGGTATTTCAAATTAAGTTCTCGTCTCATGTCTTTCCAAGTAAGGTACTCACCGCGAGACTCTCTATGATCTTCCAATTTCATCAAAAATTGAAGAGCTCGACCTTTGAGGTGATATTTAGCGATGCTAAGCTGATGGGATTCAAGGATATGACATGATTCAAAATAGTCATCTAGTTGTCTCGCCCATTCCCTAAAGTGGTAAGGGTTCGAGGAACCATCAAAGAGTGGGAGACGGTAAGGCGATTCAAAGTGAGGTCGTTGTGGCTTAAACTCAGGTCTAGGTTGATAAGAAAAGTGGGGCATCCTCCGACTATCATGATTGACCGACTGGGGCACGTACCTAGAGTGGGGGGAGTCAACAAGTTCCTCATTGGTGGTTTTCGTTAGCGAGCCTACAAGATTAACTAGGTCGTCTAACCTCTTCTGAAATCCTATCGAGTCCATTGGAAAGTGCTAAGTGAAGCTTAAAGAAGAATGGGTGCATGATACATTACTTAGACACCAAGTTAGGCTCACTTAGACTCACTATTGGGTGCAATAAATGTGTGGACAGCAAGCCATAATAGTTGGTGAGAAGTCTAGGTGTATAGGATGGATTGTGGGATGTGGGCAGCACCTAAACGCTAGGGTAAGATGGTCCTAAGGCCTCTATATGCTGTTGGAATGCGGTGGACAGCAACCTACACAGTGGCGTAAGTTGTCGAAGTGTTTGGGGTTGAGTGTAGAGTGGGGGCAGCAACTTAACAAGGGTTTAAGGGCACCTAAAAGTCCCTGAATGGTGCAGAAAACGTGCTGGACAGCAAAGTTTTCAATTGTAGTTAGTGGCCTAAACACTTAGGTGAGTTGGAATGGTCCGAGGGAGTGGGCAGCACCCAAACGAAGACTAAAAGTTCACTAAACGATGGCTAAATGCTGCTGGAACAGTGAGGACAGCAGTTACCATACAAGGTGTAATGGCTCTAAACACTTAGAAATGTTACGGACCAAATGGGAGCAATAAGACACTAGTTAGTATGGCCTAACTCAACTAGATGCGTGCAGGAAATGTAAAGAGAGCAGTGAAAAACAGTTAATAAAATTAGATATGCGATGATATGCATGCAAAAATTAAACTATAACGCAAGATTAGACCCTAGGATGTTTTTCTAACATGTCATGCATGCCTACCATGCTCTAATACCAAGATGATGTGAAACATACATGCGATGGAGTTACTTTAGGAAATTATAGGGAGCAATTTGAACAAAGTAATCCAAATTAAAATTATCATTTGTAATAAAAGAGTGAACCTTAGAATTCTTAGTTTTAACTCGCTTAGGCAACGAAGAGCGACATTCGATTAACCAATCAATTCAAGAAAATGCAAAGAAAATTTGTACGCTACGACAATAAACAAGAATCCACGAATTAATAAAGAGAACTTTCACCTTTGGCGCCCATACGCTCAAGTAATTTAGGCTTTAGCGGAAGACGAGTCTCCACATTAGAATCGAGGTCGCTCCGAGGAAGAAGGAGCCTTGGATCGTCGTTCTTGGATAGGTGGTCGGAGTACAATATTCTGGTAGTTTCTAGGTGGAGGACAGCCTACACTCAAGTCTGAAATCCAATGGAAAGGCAATACAGAGCTCTGATGCAAATGTTTGGATGCTTGCAAGATGGCGGACAGCAGCACACCACTCATAGCTGTCTGTGAACAGCAATTTGGCAACTTAGGGGTGGGGGGCAGCCATCCAACTTGATCTGGACTCCTTGGACAGCAACCTGATGTTTATGGACAGCAGCTATCAGGCTCTTCCGGAAGCACAAAGCTTAGGGGAAAATGGTGGGAGATTGAGTGGACAGCTGTGGGGGAATAAACGTGAGAATCCAATTAATCTCTCGGTTACAATCTGAATTAATTTCAGATTTTATCCCAGCAGGAATTAATTCAAACCCACAATTTGAATTAAGGAATTAATTGCAATTAGTGGTGCAATTAAATGGAGAGAGAGGGGAGGGAGGTGGCCGGCCCAAGGGGAGAGGAAAAGGGGATTTAAATAAAAGTTTGTGGGCCCCACAAGATTAGTAACGGATTAATTCAAAATCCTGAATTTAATTCTCAGGTTTTCAATTAATCAATAGTTTTAATTGAGGGAGTGAATTAAGGGAGCAGTTTAGTATTCAAATTAATGGCTAATTTGAATTTCAAATTTACCCTTAATGATGAGTCTCCCCATTAGGAAATATTTCAAACAAGATGCCAAAAAAGAGGGAAAGGGGATTGAATTTCAATTTGGCTGTGAAATTCCATAATGACAATGGCTGAAATCAAGGTTTTATTTTAGGTAAGTGATCACGCCTTAAAGAAAACAATGGAATTTCAATTTGCAAATAGATGCTAGAGCTAAGTGCTGTAATGGCTGATTGAAAGAATAATTAATCAAGCATTAAAGACTTGATATCCACGGCTTGGGCCAAACAGCAAGTAACGGCAGCAAAGCTGCAGGGAAAATTTCGGTAGTCTGGAGAAAAAAGAAAGGGAATTTCACGGGTGGCTGTGTGCTGGGTTGAGGAACGGTGAAGGAGGGACTGCCGGCTTGGTGGCTGGGAAGGTTGTGGGTAACTGGGCCGGCCAAAGGAGGCCGGCGGTGGAGGGTCTGCTGCCGCCGGTGGGGAGGTGGGGAGGGGTAGACGGCGGTAAGGCCAAGGGGAGGAAAAATAGGGAGATTTCCAAGGAATCAAGTGGCGATGAAATTACTAACCTCAATTATATTCAATTTGAATTTCCACGATATAAGAAGGTATGAAAACTAGAACTCACAAAGAGATCTAGTCTCCTCCGGCGAACTCACTAAGAGATCTCCGGCGAACTCACTAAGAGATCTTGGAGGGGGAACTCACAAAGAGAACACAAAATATTTTCATTTCATCAAAACTGAATTATTACAAGAGAACGGGCCATATAAATAGGCCTCACAATGACAAAGAAAAAACGAAAGACTAAAATGCCACTTGGGCTACAATAGCAACTAACCACCCATAAGGGCAAAAACGGAAAAAACACAAAATCAAATAAACTACATAAAATGACTCGAAATAAACTCATGATCGTAGCCGTCGATCTCCGGCGTCGAAAATGCTTACGATGTCCTCATCAGGAGGTCAGGTTGTCATCATCGAATGAGGTGTCCTCGTCAAAGGAGGATGTCGTGACTTCCGAGCCCCGACAGAAGGCTATCGTCGAATGAGGTGTCGCTATCGAAGGAGGCGTCGTTGTTGTCAAAGGAGGCCGGTTAGGGCTTGCAGGCGGAACCAAGATGCGGTTTAGCGGACGTTGACCCGAGTCAACTTGGGTTAGTTGGTTGATCCGAATCCAACCCGTTTTTTCAAACAAGTCGAATCCTGAAACCCAAACCCAACTCGTTCGCAAAACGAGTTGACCCTAACCCAAAATTTTGGGTTCAGATTCGGGTCGAATTTTTGGGTGTAATGTCAAATATTGACACCCCTATGTTCAAACAATTGCTAGTATTTAACAATAGATTTTCTCTGTATATAAGCATATGATTTTTTATACAGGAAAACTACAGTTAAATGCAAGGAGATATCTATAGTTGCTTGCTTATTATTATAAATCAATATTACCTTTTGTCCTTTCCATTAAAAAAGGGAATGTATTTATGTACAAAAAATGGAAGGAATAAAATGTCTTTTCATAATTTATTGAGCTATCACTACTTGATGCAAAATCCAAGGGAAGAGGCATTTGTAACTTGTGGAAGGGAATTTAAGATAATATTCTTGAAAATAAATTTATAATGGGGTAAATTAATCTTGGAAACTACCATACAACTCATTTAAATGAGGGGCGGAAAATCTTGATTAAGAATTATAGAAAATGGGCAACAAGGATGTGTGATAGAAACAGTTAAAAACAAGTTTAACTAGCATGAGTTTCAGAAGGCACTTAAGCAAGGTACGACTGGATTGGGTTGCCTAAAAAGTGAACCTTTTGCATCCAATAGTTGGTAGTGGTGGAAAAATAAGTTATAGTTGCACTTTCTTTTGATCATTAGTAAGTTGGCTTCTTATAGTTCAATTAGTTATGCTAATAGAATAATTTCCGATGATAGATTGTGATGGCTGCAAAAAGCTTAGAAATAATGGCATTGACCTTGGTGAAAGGAATGAATGGTACATTCAATGGAAGATAGAAGAGAATCCATTGAGACGTCCTGATGCGGACATCGGCACGAAGATTTGGCGCATCTATCACAGGAGGCGTCGTAAATCGACGGCTCTAATTTAAATTGTCATTTATGAGTTATTTTATGAATTTTAGCTCTTATTTTATGTTATCTCCTATTTTACCCCTAGGTTAGTTTATTTGAGAGTTGTGGCCCAAGGGGCAATTTTGTAATTTTTGATTTTATCATGTTGTGGCCTATATATAGGGCCTTAAGCTATTGTAATAGGGATGAAGAATTGATATTAAAAATTTGTGTTCACACTTGTGTTCTTGTGAGAGAGCGTTTGTGAGATTCCTATGGGAAGGAATCGAAGTTTTCACCAGCCGCAGGATGGGTCCGGGCTCGTGACTTGAAGTCCCTTGAAGAAGGGCAAAGCATCACCCGTCAGTCTTCGGAAGAGTCCAAGGCTCGCGGTTTTTATCTTCTATCTTTCGTTTTATCTTCGATCCTTGGTTTCTATCTTTTATCTCTTCTATCTTTGTTTTGTTCCTTCTTATTGTTTCCCTTGGTCATATTCATCTTCCTCCTCCCCATCTTCGTTTGGCAACCGGATTCACCTCCACCCGAAACCCCTCATCCCCTCTCCACCTCACGGCTAATCCCCCCATACCCAAACCCAAGACGTTAGCTCCACCCCATTAGCCGCCGGTCGAACCATCCTCTTCACCCCCTTTTTTTTTTGGATTTCCTAATTTGGTTGGGTTAATTTAGGGATTAATTTGAATTTGAAATTATTCAAATTCAAATTTCAAATTATTTTCTAATTTGATTCATCTATTTTAGGAAAATACTTAATTTAAATCAATTTGAATTTTAAATTCAAATTGGATTTATTTCATTACTTTCCTAACTCATTAAACCAAATTATGAAGCCTTGAATACTCTCATTAAATGTCTTCCCCTCACCATGCCGCCGGCCCCCTTGGTGGTCCCCTCTCCTTTAATGTTTCATTAAGGGATTTGATTGCATGTTATTTGAATTTCACATTCAAAATTCAAATTGGCATTAGGAGTTAAATACAATGAATTCTACTTAATTTCAGCCTAGCCGAAATTAGGGGTGTCAATATTTGACACGACCCGAAAACCCGACCCGGAAAATCCTGGTTGGACCCCACCCGTTTGATAAACGGGTCGGGTTCGGGTTCTCAAATTCGACCCGTTTATCAAACGGGTCGGGTTCGGGTTAACCCGGAGGGTTGCCAGGTCAACCCGCAAACCCGTTTATTTTAAAAAAATTTGAATTTTTCGCTGCCCGCTGCTCCATCCCGCGCTGCCCTGTCGCTGCCCGCCTGCCCTGCCCCCAGCCCGCGCTGCCCCGCTGGCGAACCCGCGTGCCGCTGCCGCCCGCGTACCGCGTTCCGCGTGCCGACTGCCGCGTGCCGGTGCCGCTGCCAGCCCGCGTGCCGCGTGTCGCTGCTGCCCGCGTGCCGACTGCCAGCCCGCGTCGTCGCCGCTTCCCCGCTGTCGCGCTGCCCCACTGCCGCGCCCGCGCCAACGCGCCGTCGTCGCTGCCGAACCCGCGCACGTCGCCCACTGTCGAGTCGCGGGTCTGGTCAATCCGGCAACCCGGCCGAGTCGGGTTCGGGTTGACCTGTTTAGATCCGTGTCGGGTCGAGTTCGACCCGAACCCGACGGGTTGACCCGAATTGACACCCCAAGCCAAAATTTCCCCTTAACCCAATTTCTTAAATTGTTTCCTAAATCTAAATCCTTCCTTTGGAAATATTTTCAATTGCTGTAACTCCCAGCTTGGCCGAATTTTCCTTCACACCTAGGCTCTAATTTTATTTCCTAATACTAGAGATGAGAATTAGGAAATAAGAGCCCATGGCTCCTTGCTGGAATCAATTCTTCTAAAGCATTCACTCCCTCTCAATCCTGTGAGCTCCTCTCCCACTCGTCTCCCCCCTCTTTCTCTCACAGCTCCTCTCTTTCCCCAAGTCACTATTGACTTTGAGCCCACACCGCTGCCCCTTTTAATGCCATTTCCTTTGCTTATTAACCGCTGAAGCTCCTCTCAGATCTTGTGAGAAAAATCTGAAAATTTTCAGATTTCCTGTAAAGAAAAATCTGAAACTTTTCAGAATTCCTGAAATGAATTGTTTCAGATTTTTTTTTCTTGGAACGATTTACTCTTCAAGACCCATTTCAGATTTTAAGAGAAAGAAGCATGGAGCTTGCTTCCCCTCTCGTTTTCAAATCCCTCCTACCCGTTCTACATCACGTCCCTTTAATGGCTTTGATCCAAGTCTAGTGCTACCTAGTGAATTTGTATTGTTAGCTGAACATATAGGCCTGGACTAGTTTCTTCACATTGCTTAGAACTTTAGCATGTGTACTTAAACTTATGTGCTGCAACACCATCATTAGCCATGGTCCATAAAGGCTTTTCATCCATTTATGGTGGATGCGCTGGCAAGCCTTATGGTGGTTAGATTCATTAATGTTTGTAGATGGCGAACATCCCAGGATGGCGAAACAGTTGTAGAATTAAATGGCTGGCAAGTAGTGGTTTCCCTTGGATGGCAGCTTTGGCCAACAGATTACTGACCCAGAGGCTAGCAAGTAGTTGGTTCGGTGACTTGGAGTGATGCAGACATCAGATCATGAAAAATCTTTCAGAGACGTGACCGACGATCGACGGCCTCGATCGAACCGATCTACTTTGAGTATTCATATGTATTTATTTTATTTATTTATGTATTTTTTTAGTAGTTTTTCCTGTTTTTCCCTTAAAGGCTTTGTCGTATGTACGTCCTATGGGCAATGTCGTCTTTTATTTCCCTTTCTTTGTAGGAGGCTATATATAAGCCTCATATGTTTCTTTTGAAAGGAATGAATGATAAAATTTTATGTGTTTTGAGTTCGTATGAAAGCTTGAGAGAGTTTGGAGAGAAATAACTATGAGAGGGTAAACGGACCACCAACCAACCTTGGAAAAGTCTAGGTTCGTGGCTATTTTCTTCCCTATCTTCTCCTCTTCCTCCCCTCCTCCCTTGCTCTTCCTCCCTTAAGCCGCCACCCCCAACCACCACTAAAGCCCCTCCACGTCTTGGCCTAAACTCCCCCACCCGCCTCCCTCAAGCCGCCAACCATCCTTAGCTCCACCTTCCCCTTCCGGCCGGTCCCCTCTACCACCTTAACCACCGGCCAACCCAAGCCCCCACCCCATAGCCGCCGGCCTCTCACTCCACACCCGAGCAGCCGGCCCTCCCAATTCCCCTCCAAGATTTGTTACTTTCCTAAATTGCTACGTTACTAATTTGAGAAGGATTTGAATTCAAATTCAAATAAGTTTGAACTTCCAATTCTTTCCTAATTTCCATAGCTTATTTTTGGAAAGTTTCCTCAAATCTAATCCCAATGAAATCAGAATTCTAATCAAGAATATTTCAAGACCCCTTTCCTAATTTAAGTTGGCTTTGATTGCAATCAATTAAAGATCCAATTTTCCCTCTTAATGGCCGGCTCCCTCCCTTTCCCCTTGCCGCCCACATTCAAACCCCTCTTGACTATTTTCTTTTTCTCCTCCTAACCCATTTGGAAAGTCTTAGAATTCAAATTCTCAATTAATATTTGAATTATTTCCAAAAATAGCATCTATTTTAGGAAAGACTCCTAAATCTAAGCCAAATCAATTTCAAATTGAGATTGATTAACATTCATTTCCTCTTTTACAAGGGCTTGATTTAGCAAGTCTTAAAACCCCACCCCAACCATAATCCCCTCTACCATGCCGCCGGCCCCTCCTCCCCTTTGTCCCCACCACTTAATTTTTCTCCAAAAGAAATCCTCCCCCATTGGCAAGAATTAAAACCTCTTTCCCTCTCCCTACCCGCTGCCCCTAATTACCAATAGTCACTTGAATTATTTCCAAAGGAAGAGATACACCTTAGGAAACTCTTATCCCCACTCCCCCATCTTCTCCCACTCAAATTAATCAATCAAACCTTATTTCCCTAAGTGGATTGCTGTCCAGAACTTCAGAAAACAGCAACGTGCTGTCCAAATAGATCCAGGCTGCTGCCCAGAATCTGTCCCAGACAACCCCCTTGCTGTCCAGAAAATTCTGGATGTGTGGCATCGCAGCCCTCCCTCCCAAGAGCTTGGAAATTGCTGTCCCAGTGTTTTCTCTTGCTGTCCAGAAAATCTAGCAGCCTTCTAGTGCTGTTTTGCCATCCGGGAGACGGGGGAGACTTCCGTTTGCTACCCAGAAGACTCCACTGGCTGTCCAACCGCATAGTGTCATCAAGAACAACCACCACACTTCGGACCTTCCTCGCCACTAACCACGCCTAAGAATTTGACTATGGTAAACTCTTCCTCAAGTTCCCTATCTTCCTAATTTATTCTCATTTGTGGTTATAATTTGATTCACAAAGTTTATGTTTACTCGCCTCCACTAAAGCTTAGTGATCTAGGAAGTTGAATGAGGGACCCTTGCATAGCGACTAATATTTTTGTTAGCGTAGGGATTTTTGTTGGAAATATTTCATGTACGTAACAACGTTAGATTAATTGACTATTTTAAGATCTTAACTCCGACGCATGTGATTTGTCCTAAGCTTATTTTATTACCTTATTGTTTTATCTGATCGTTAAATCAATATAAGTTTTGTTTATGATTGTCCTCTAAAATTTAAGCGTGCAAATTTCTTAATCAAATCATTTGTTGCATTTATGTTCTACATCATGGAAGCTTTATTTTTGGCAGATTTAGTAGACACGAATTGCAAGGCTGCCTCTTAATTTTATCCTAGGGATTCTAGCACATATATTAAGTGGTTTTAAAATGAATTAACTGTTGTATTATTTATATTTCCATTCTTGAAAGGATATGATTATTTTTCCCTATTTTTACCCATTCTAAAACTCTAAAATGGGCCAAGTTTCAGTCAAATAAGATTATGGGGAATTCATCAATTATTTTTCCCTTTTTCTCTTCTACTTCTTTCTAACATCTTAAATCGATGTTTTTTCCATCATCCCTCTTATAAAATCACTTCTTAATATACCCACACTAATTTTAGCCCATATTCAATCTTTACATTTCTACTATCATCAATCTCTCTGAGGTATTTGTTTCTTTTCCAGAACTAAAATTCATGAAGAAGGAGATTTAAAAGCTTTGATTAAGTTAGATGCATTAAATCACTTCTTAATATAAAAAAGATTTGTATATCCTTTTCTCTCCTTGTAAAATGCCATATCCTAAAGCAAAGTGAATGCACTATGTAACTTATTTTACGTTATTGTCAATATTTTAGGATTCATATCAAATCTCATTGAGCATTAGCATGCATGATCAATATTTATTTATGGGGGATGAAAGATAAAAATATTTATGTGAAGGATAAAATGGGGGAAGGGATCAAACAAATTATATTTGTTCAATATGCAATTTTCCATCATTGTGAATGTGGCATGTTATTCATGTAGATAGTCATACAAGATATCATGCATGACATCAAACTAAATTAGGAATAATGGGATGACAATTTACTTATTGGTCGTCACCTAATATTTCATATGTTTATGTAATCATGCATGACATCAAAATCACTTCTTAATATACCCACACTAATTTTAGCCCATACTCAACCTTTACATTTCTACTATCATCAATCTCTCTCAGGTATTTGTTTCTTTTCCATAACTAAAATTCATGAAGAAGGAGATTTAAAAGCTTTGATTAAGTTAGATGCATTAAATCACTTCTTAATATAAAAAAGATTTGTATATCCTTTTCTCTCCTTGTAAAATGCCATATCCTAAAGCAAAGTGAATGCACTATGTAACTTATTTTACGTTATTGTCAATATTTTAGGATTCATATCAAATCTCATTGAGCATTAGCATGCATGATCAATATTTATTTATGGGGGATGAAAGATAAAAATATTTATGTGAAGGATAAAATGGGGGAAGGGATCAAACAAATTATATTTGTTCAATATGCAATTTTCCATCATTGTGAATGTGGCATGTTATTCATGTAGATAGTCATACAAGATATCATGCATGACATCAAACTAAATTAGGAATAATGGGATGACAATTTACTTATTGGTCGTCACCTAATATTTCATATGTTTATGTAATCATGCATGACATCAAAATCACTTCTTAATATACCCACACTAATTTTAGCCCATACTCAACCTTTACATTTCTACTATCATCAATCTCTCTCAGGTATTTGTTTCTTTTCCATAACTAAAATTCATGAAGAAGGAGATTTAAAAGCTTTGATTAAGTTAGATGCATTAAATCACTTCTTAATATAAAAAAGATTTGTATATCCTTTTCTCTCCTTGTAAAATGCCATATCCTAAAGCAAAGTGAATGCACTATGTAACTTATTTTACGTTATTGTCAATATTTTAGGATTCATATCAAATCTCATTGAGCATTAGCATGCATGATCAATATTTATTTATGGGGGATGAAAGATAAAAATATTTATGTGAAGGATAAAATGGGGGAAGGGATCAAACAAATTATATTTGTTCAATATGCAATTTTCCATCATTGTGAATGTGGCATGTTATTCATGTAGATAGTCATATAAGATATCATGCATGACATCAAACTAAATTAGGAATAATGGGATGACAATTTACTAATTGGTCGCCACCTAATATTTCATATGTTTATGTAATCATGGAATTTTTTTGGGCCTACTTACTGCATGGTGAATGGATTGCATGATTCAAGAAAAACCACCTTCAAATGTTGGGGCACAATGGCTTTGAGGGTTGCCAATGAATTTTTATGATATTGGAACAAACATTCTCCTCAACACAAAAGACACTCTAATGGAGAAATTTGTCAAGTTCATAAATGTAAGAGCAATTCAAAAAGAAACATTCGTCAATTCACATATGAGAAAAGGACCAAAATGGTCCCTCAACTCCTCCAAATGAGACTTTTTTGGTCATGCTGTAAATTTTAAACAAAAAAGTGAGATGGATTGGGCACAAGGGTATTATCGGAATAAGCACAGAATGTTTTAAGAGATCATCCTGCAAAGCAGAGCAGCGTATTAGCGAATCCAGGCGCAACCAAGCCTGTAGTCTCGCAGCGTCGATTGCGTCGATCCCGCAGTCCATCCCCAGAGCAGTGACGCGTCGACCCCATAGTCCCATAGCGTCAATCCTGCAGTCGATCCCAGCATCCATCAATCGCAGTCGATTAAGCAGAAGAAGCGCGCCACGAAAGAAATATGGCTACCTTTGCAACGAGCAAGCTTCCATCGTCATCGTTACTTCTAATCGAACAGACGAACAACAAAGTGTGATTTCGGATTCGACAGGAAGGAACGTCGTCGTAGAAGGCGAAGAAGTTATTTAGCTACTCATGGAGGTGAAGTCGAAGAGCAATGAACAGTGGAGAAGGGGAAAAGAAAACCTAGCAAATTTGCTGAATAAGGCATCCACAAAAATATGAAAATAAAATAGTAAGAGAGTTGGTAAAAAGAGATTCATCGAGAAAAAGGAAAAATATAAATATAGCTTAGGAATAAAAAGAGATTCTCGGGTATGTGGTATTTATAATAGTGATAAGTTCAAGCTAGTTCAATGTTTTACATTATTTTGTCAATTAGATTAAATTTCTTTAATTGTTCTGTTTCTTTTTTTTAACTTGGTTCAAAATTAAATAGGATGTAGACTTGACGGAAGACCAAAAAGGTGTATGCCATCGAATATTTGCCAAGCTAAGGTGATATCCTTCAGCAGTGCCACCTAACACATCATGCAAAGATGTCACAAGGAAATTGCTCTCTTGATAAATATTACAATCATCAAGAGAGTTAGTTGGATTCGTCTTTGGAGCCCATTACCATCCAAGAAAAATAAACCAATAGAGTGTTTTGGTATATCAGGTTTGTAGTATTTAGCCTAAGTTATAGTTCTTGGTAAATTAAATTTAAGGCTATGTTCGGCTTTTATTATAATTGTTTTAAGTACATGCATGATGACAAGACAATGTGCGCAGTAAAATATTGGTTACCGATACGGTATGTGTGATGTAACTATTTTCTGCTAAAATTCAATTCTCATAATATGATCAGTTATTTCCAGATTTTCACTTTAAAAAAACAAAACTTCGGATAGGATGGCCATTTTTCAATCATCGGGCATGTAACAACACATATGCAGGATATTCACTAAACAACCACCTTTCTTAACAGTACCATAGCAGCAGCGTTTCTGAAACAGTAACAACTATTTTAGTTGGAACTAATAAGCAAAGTTTTATCAACAAGAAACTCTCTATTAACTTAACTTAAAGTAAAAGCCCAACCTAAAAAAGCCAATTTCAGCCTTGAAATCTAAATTCCACATATGAAATTTGAAACTTTAAAACACTGCGCTTTCCATTCATTATGGACTATATACTGTTTCGTGGAGCAAAATTGGAATGGGTCATCTAACCAAAAGAAGGCTCATTAGCTATGTAATGGTAATAAGAGAGGGAGAGATGGTAGGCTTGCTTGTGTATTCCTGCTAGTGATGGTAAGGGTTTTATCTATCTTGTCTTTAGTTAAATCTTGAGTTTTCAGGAAACAATAAAATTAAGGTTATTAAGAATAATTTATTTATAGCATCTACATCAAAAAAAAATTATCCCCGAAGTCAGAAATCCCTTCTTCACAATATAACAGACAACAAGGAGGCAATAAGTCTGAATATCAATTGTAAAGCATATAAATTAACTATATTTACTTATCCTTACTTAAATATTAGTTAACTGTAAAGCAATGTAATTATCTTTACTTAAAAGCATATAGAGCTGGTACACTTTTCTCTAATTCAGGAGCCAGAATAACAGAACAACTACTTGAAGGACAATTACTACAACCATTCATGGAATACATTACAGAATGGGAACTGGACTGTCTTTTTAAAATTTAATACCCATTTTGGGCTTTTAATCAAAGATAATCATGCAAGAAACACACTGATCACAAAAACTAATGATAAGCAACAGAAATCAGTAAACTCAGTACTCAAAAACAAAATTAAAAGCAAAAATAATATTTCCAAATTTGCACATGCAAAAATACTTTACTACCAAATCTTAAATTATGAATTCCATATTTGGATATGAAATAGATTAGAAATCTAACAAATAATGATACAACAATAATGTGCCCAAAAGAAATAATCCTGATTATATAAGACATCTGAAATTTGACTCGAAAATTTTACTTACTGCAGAAAATATTATTTGAAATAAAAAATAAGGAAAACAAAGATGAAGCTTAGATGGATTACCATCTAATTTAGCAGTTTCTTTTTCCTCTGGAATTGGCATCATGTCATGTGGCAAAGGAGATCGTTCCATATCCTGTGACGATTCCAAATCCTCAGCTACACTACCAGCTCTCTTTTCAATATCAAGCCCTCTTTTACTTGTATCATTCATCTTAGAGGATGCCCTAAGACCAAGCCGAGCAACTAGTTCAGACCTCAAGGAAGCTTCAAGACGTTCATAATCCTGGGAACTATCAATGGATAGTGCCTTTTCAATTTGAACATCAACAAGAGCACATCTTGATTCAACAACTCTATTACTAGAAGGGAAATCCTCTCCATCAACATCCGTAGACATGGTTGGCTTGTGAGTAGGAAGAACTGCTCCATCTAATGAAGCGTTCTCTTTATGGACTGATGTACTAGCATCAGGTTCGTGGGATTGATCTGACAAAGGGACAGTTTGATAAATCAGCAGAATAGCAGTCAAAACAAGAACTCAAGCTATGTCAAAGAGATGTTCAGTGGAAGTGATTTGAAATCAGACCTTCATTAGGAATCTGTTGACAAAGCCAATCAGATGGGTAAATGGATTTGGATGCCTCTATGACAAAAGCTCTGCATTTGGCAGAAAATAATTCACGCTTTCTGTACAAAAAGGTGCATCTCTCGTTGGCTTCAACCAAAGATCTCTGGGCTTTTCGGTAAGCTTTTAGTGCGTAGCTTTCCCCATGCTCACACTCGAATCTATACTCCTGGGCCTCTTCCAACTCTTTATCAAGTTGCTCCTCCAACCTCAACAAAGAATGGAAGGACATATTTCCTTCTTCTGTGGTGTTTGCCTGACTTAAATAGATCAGTGTGTATTGAAATATTCGAAAGATAGATCTAGGTGCGAAGAAACCATTACTAACAATTATATTTTAAAAAAGCTACATACTATACCTCATTGTTTACTGAACCACCAGGTCCAGAAGTCTTTTGAAAAGATAATGTTTTCAAAGGCATTAAGACATCCGTTGTAGGGATCATTTGCTGGTTTCCCTTGATATTATGCATGGAACTCACATAATTTGAAGGCAGATTACTCACTCCAGCTTTCTTTGAGAACTCCTCAGATCTCTGTCAGAAGGTTGAGAGATGCAACAGAGGCAATATATAGTTAAAAATGACAGCTTTGAGCAATCACCATAACAGTTCTACTCGGTAACACTTTATTTGCAAACTCTATACTTGCAATATTACAATGAATTTGAAAGTTTCATTCTACAATTCCATTCTGAGAATTCGATAACTTGTAAATCAAAACATCAACTCAATAATTCACACACACCTCTTACCAAATAAATAAATGGGTGAAAAGTTCTGGTAATCTTCAAGAAAATTGTGAATAAATTGCTAGCTATAAAAGTAGTAGCAGTTGTTATATACCATGGAGTTTGTAGAAAATTTTAGATAATTGGGTTGCAAATATTTCCATCAAAGTTGAAAGGCATGCGTGGGGCAATGACAGAAGGGTGTTTAAAGGTTTCAGATAAAACACTAGGAAAACAACATATTATTAAGGAGTTCTTATCCATAGCGTACATCATAGAATGAATGTTTAAAGCGAATGGAGAATAGTTGGGCACATCCATCAATGCAAGTTTTAATAAGAAAAAATAAAATGGCTGCAGCTGATGCAAATTACACCAAGATACTGAATTCTTGATGTAGGCAAAGAGGGGGTTAAAATATTTTGGATTTTATTTTAGTGAGCTTCAATGTCCTCTACTAAAATTCAGCTCATTAATGTTGAGCTACTACTCTATTCAGCTCATTATTTTGAAATTAAATAAGGTTCATTCCCCCCCACTTTTGGCCCTTTGGTTTCCTCTGCCTTCCCCGTGGCTGATTCCTTCCCCTTTTTGGTTGTTTCGGGTCCCCTAGTGGCTGCTTGTCCCGGTTTCCTGACTTTTGTCCCGGTTCCCTGTGCTGCCTCTTCGGTTCCTCCCATGGCTGCTAATCCCATGGCTGATTTTTCCTAGTTTTTATGTGGTTGTTTGGGAGTTGTTTTGGAATGAATGCATGCCCCCTTTGTGGAAGTTTGGGTGTTGTTTTGAACTGACTTTTGGCCTTCTATATTCTCTATTTTGATTGGTTAAATTGATGATTTTAAGGACTGTTTGTCTGCCCCTTTTCCCCTATATATATGAGATGTTTTTCTTAATAAAAGAGTGTGTTATGTGCCAATTTTTTGAAGAAACATGAGGTTTTTTTTTAGGATAGCTTGCGAGCTATGCATTTTCTCCTCCTCTTCTTCTAGAAAAGCTTGCGAGCTTGTCCTCTCTTTCATCTCGGCTTCTTACCTCTTTCTTCTCGCCGTAAGTAACCACCTTACCTGTATCTTTCTTCTCGACGAATGGCAAGCTTCTTTAGATGTCGTTTCTACGTCATAAATTTGTAATGTCATGTTATGTTGCAAGTGTTTTTCTATTATAAAAGTGAAGTTGTTTTGGTTTAATTGTTGTATTTTGTATTTTGTAGCATTTTGGAAGGTGTTCTAGTTTATGTGTATTTTCTTATGTATTTAGGAAGTTTTTCTTTTTGCTTGCAAAAATTAGGAGTTTTTCCTAATTTTTGCTTGCATCAATTTGGTATCAGAGCAAGTTAGTATATCCTAAGTTTTGGTGTCATGTTAGTTGTCATATATGTGAGTGTCATGTGAGTTTTGTTTGTGAGTCATGTTAGTTTTAATTGTCATGTAAGTTTTGTTGAGTCTTGGTTGTATCCATTAAATGGTCGATCTTGAAGTCGATAACGGGCTCATTTACAATACTCAAGGTAAAGTCGATATTCTTAAATCACCTTTCTTCGACTTTGTTCCAGATATAGATCAAAATGTGGAGGAATATGTGGATAAAATAATTTTTTAACTTGCTTCCATCATCGAGGAGCAAATTTCTTCCGTCCATTGGATGATTGTCGCTAAGGAAAAGAAATCTTCCGAAGACGGAAATCAACTTTCATTGCGAACGATCTCATCGGGAGATAAGAATTTTCCACCAGGGGCGAATTGATGTAGGCAAAGGGGGGGTCAAAATATTTTGGGTTTTATTTTAGTGAACTTCAATGTCCTATACTAAAATTTAGCTCATTAATGTTGAGCTACTACTCTATTCAACTAATTATTTTGAAATTAAATAAGGTTCATCCCCCCCCCCCCCCCTTTTGGACCTTTGGTTGTCCGTCCAGGTTCCCCTGGCTGCGTCTCGATTCCCTGTGTTGCCCCATCGGTTCCTCCTCTAGCTACTTCTCCCGTGGCTGCTTTTTTCTGGTTTTTGTGTGGCTGTTTGGGAGCTATTTTGGAATGAATGCAGACCCCCTTTGTGGCTATTTGGGTGTTGCTTTGAACTGACTTTTAGCCTTCTATATTCTCTATTTTGATTGGTTAAATTGATGATTTTAAGGATTTTTTTGCTACCTCATTTCCCCTATATATATGAGATATTTTTGTTAATAAAAGAGTGTGTTATGTGCCAATTTTTGGAAGAAACCTAAGGATTTTTTTTAGGATAGCTTGAGAGCTATGCCTTTTCTGCTCCCTTCTTCTAGTAAAGCTTGCGAGCTTGTCCTCTCTTTCATCTCGGCTTCTTACCTCTTTCTTCTCACCATAAATGACCACTCCACATGTATCTTTCTTCTCGACGAATGGCAAGCTTCTTTAGGTGTTGTTTCTATGTCATAAATTTGAAATGTCATGTTATGTTGTAAGTGTTTTTGTGGGCTCCGAAAATTCCATTTTGAGTGTGATCCCGGCCTCTCCACACCATCGGTCTATTTTTATTTTAAGTGTTTATGTGACGATGACAACAGAGAGTTTTAACTAGATTAGGTTCCAAGGGAATTTTCAGAAGGCAGATTGGGTTTTAGATAAGACACTACCCAGAGATTTCGCCCTCATTTTGTGAGGACTTTTTGATCTGAGTTCTGGTTTCCTATAGGCGCAAGCCCCTATAGTTAATTACCTTTCCCGATAACGAGAGAGAACTTTCGATTAAGGCTAGTCGTTAAGGATGTCACATAGGTTATGAACATATCGTATAATAGCAATAATTTTAGGGTTTAAATTTTGAATTTAAAAGTTTGAAATTTAGAGTTTATCACCACAAACTTAAAACTGGTGGTGGGGGGAATGAAGACGAGCCCGATCAAGATCCCATGGTTCCGTCGTCCCGGGCTGTCATGTTCCCTGGTCTACTTAGTTAGAGGAGGTAATTGACCCAACCTGACAAAAGGCACCTTGTTGACAGCCATGGGTTGCTTCGTCCAAGAATAATTTGTAGACCTGGGTTGGTCTTTGTCTAAGGGGATATATCTAAATCCATCTTAGCTAACATAGGATTTTATGCCTGTCAGATATACCCTATGATTCATAACTCAAGGGTTTGACGCCTTTAGGGAACATACGGGCTTTGGTCGTGATCGTAATATAATGGTGCCATTTCGCAGCAAAACCATCCGATCAGAGGGCACGTGCCACGTCCCTGTTGGCAAGAGACTATTTGAGGATGAATCATAGTGATACACCCAACACACATTCGCTCTTTGTGAGTTGAGGTTAATTTTTTAAATTTATCACCCCTAACAAACGATTGCGGGAGGTGATGATTTTTTAGTTTTGAGTTTTTTAGGTAATTGATTTTATTTTAAGAATTTAGGCTGTTGTTTGATTTGAGATTTGACCACTCTGATTGAGATTTTCGATTAACACGGCCATCATCAGGGTGACATTAAAGTCACTTTTATTTTTGTAAGGATTTGGGAGGCATTTTATACTTCAAGTCATTTCGACTCCAGTCCTTCTGAGGAAGATGAAACTTGAATATTAGACCTGCGCAGCATTCTCGAATCGTCGAATTTGGGACTTAGATGTGACGATTATAGCACATGCGGGTTATAACATTTGACCCTGCGCAGCATTCTCGGTCATTGATGTTTATGCTTTTAACATGTTGACCGGAACACATGCAGGGTGGTAGTTTAGTTTAAACATAAAATATGCATTTGACCCTGCGCAGCATTCTCAGATTGTTAATTTTAGGAATTATGTTCAATGATTGGAGCACATGCAGGGATATATTTAATTTAAGAGATCATATTTAATACATAAAGGGCATTTTAAAATATTTAAATATGATACATTTGATCAAGTGATTTCATTTAACAATGGCCCAGGATTTCATTTAAGGGCCTACGAAAGCCTTCTGTCTGCTTGTACACATGTTGCGGATCCGGTGGCGTTGTTCTAATTCAGGTTTCATTTATAGCACATAGAAGATATCCCTTTGTTGTTAATATCCCACTCAACATAGTTCATAGGAAATGCTTGTTCAATAGGCATTAGGAGATTGTGCTAGTGTTCGTAGGAGAATTATATTACTTGTTATAAGCTCTCATATTCTCCCCCATAGGTGGTCTAATTTGTTTGATACAAACTCATTGTCTTTATGTGTAGGCTAGTTATTGTAGGCATTATGAATTCCCTATTCCTTTGGGTTTAAAAAGAATAGTTTGAAGCTTTGACCATCTTATATCTTGATGAATTGAACTCTTTCTCCTCAAATGACATATTATATACTTTTAATTTGAAGGCTTGGAATGGACAATCATATATAACTGAGATAAGGACCATCCACTTGTAAGAATGTTTATTGAATATGAGATATTGTTTATTGCATTTTTTTTTTCTTATCAATTTGTAGTAGAGTCAAAGTCAATGCCCATTATCACTCATCGATATGAAGTTTAAAAATGTTCATAATCTTTTTAAACTAGTTTGCGTAATTAATATCATTTATGATTTAGTAAGGGTTCAAATAATTTTACTATTTCTTTGAGTGCAAGACATTGACGAAAATTTCTATTTGAATGTATCACATATCAAGTCAATTTCAAATCGAATTAGATTTGAGTCCATTTTGAGTATAGGTCAAATCGTCAATTTTGATAAAATTTTATTTGAATTTGATTTTAAATTTGAATTATGTTCAAATCAATTTTTAATTTTTTAGTCCAAGTCCTTTGTTATTAACTGAAAATTTCGGCACCCTCCCGGCATCTCCTCCCCACCGAGGGAGAAATTGGGACGGCACTGCCGTAATTCTACCTACCCGGACCTAAGGTCGACGGCGTAGAATCTTTGATTTCAAACCATCTCACCAGGATCTAAGATCGACTGCGTGAGGTCTTCAATTTGGAACCATCCCGGCCGGATCTAAGATACGACGGCCCAGGGTCTTCAAATTTTAAAACCATCTGCCCGGATTAAAAATCAACGGCGCATGTCTTCAATTTCAAACCATCCCGGTCGGACCTAAGGTACGACGGCCGGGGTCTTCCACACCTGTTTGAAAATTCCTTCTATTTTTCTTCATACTTCTCTTTTTCTTCTCTTTTTTTTTTAATATTATTTTAATATCTAAATATTAAAATAATATACATATGATAATATGATATTTATAATATATTATAATATAATAATATATATTATAATATAATATAAATAGTATTATAATATGTTATTAAAATATTATTTATATATATATATATATATATATATATATATATATATATATATATATATATATATATATATATATTATAATATAATATATCATATTAAAATATAATATATTATATTACAATATATAAAATCAAAGTGGGGAGAAAGATGAATCGGGAAGAGCCCGATCGGGCTAGGGGCGGAACCACGCACGGGGGAAGGCTTGGGTCGGAGGCGGCGGCGGCGGCGGCGGCGGCGGCGGTCGGAGTCGGCTAGGGCACGGCGAGCAGGAGGCCGGATCGACTAGGGCACGTCGGCTTCAACGTCTGGTGCAGGAATCGGCAGCAGAGGTGGCTTCGGGTTTGAGTCGCGATCGAGCGGCTTTAGTCCGACGTTGGTTCATGTACAAGGTATGTGTCGAATCCTTCGTTCTTCCCTTTCCTCGCGCGTATGAGAATTGAATGAGAGAGGGAGGTCGAAGATTTTTTTTCTGTTAGTTCCTCCTTCAATTTCAATTCTAAGAGCGTCTGTGCATGTGTGTGTCTCAACTGAACGAGATGAGCATTTTTTTTATGTCGTGAGAGGCGACGGTTCGCAGGATCGATGTCGGCCGGGAGTAGTTACAGTCAACATCTTTCTATTATAAAAGTGAAGTTATTTTGGTTTAATTGTTGTATTTTTTATTTTGTAGCATTTTGGAAGGTGTTCTAGTTTATGTGTATTTTCTTATGTATTTAGGAAGTGTTTATTTTTTTCTTGCAAAAATTAGAGGTTTTTCCTAATTTTTGCTTGCATCAATTCTACACTCAAAAAATTAACTCACTTCACAATTCACTATCACAGATCGTAATAGAACTGATGATCTATTGAAAAATAAGATTATAGATTATAAATAGAATGCGTAAAGAGAAAATGATTCAAGAAAAAAAAGGTTGCACCCTATTTTTCGCAACATCATCATTTTCAGAAAGAGCCCTATCATGAAGATTGGCTGCTGACAGTGTCAAAAATGAGTCTTTGGATTTTATAACGGAAGATTTTATAGTATTGTTGCTATTAGGCCGATGGTGGGTGCAAGAGTCGTCCACTTGAAATGCCCTGTAATTTTCAGGCATAGAAGCAACGTCAAAATCGCATGCACTAGAAGATTTATCATGCTTTAATCGTTTCTTGGAAGATTCATCGACTTCAAATTCCAAATAGGCATCATAACCATGTCTCCTAATGCCAGTTTCCTGAGCTTCCGGATTCATGACATGAAGACCATGCTGATTAGCATCAGAACCAACAGCCGCCCCCTTTTGCAGCACTGATCTGTTCTGCACCTTTAGTTTATTTTCTCGTGCAGCAACTTCGAGACGCAAAAGCTCCAATCTTTGATCAGTCAAAATTGAATCTTGTACATGCCCAAGCTCCTGACATGCTGATGTCACGATTGCAGGATTTTGCCTATTAAGGAGAGAGCCATTCTCGGCTGAAGGTCCCTGAGCCCCACAGCTAGTTTCATAGTCACTGTCAGCAGAAGAAATAGTTTCAAGATTGGCAAATCCTTTCTTTGGCAATGGCTTACTCCCATCTGACTCTCGTTCTATACCATCTATTGGCTTCGGCAAAGAAGTTACTGCAATCCTTGAATCACGTGCAATCAATGTACCATCCATCCTTTTAACATCCTTTTCTGGATATCGTTGTTCTTCGGACTCACTTCCACTGTCATCATCTGAAAAACTTATAACAAGATTATTATTTGACTCTTTTGCATGCCATTGAAAAGCCTGACTGCTCAGAGATCTGACTGGCAACATTCTCTTAAAATGTTTATGATAGTTCTTCTGATAATTTTGCATAGCTGATGGCTGAAGCCGCATATCTAAGGTACTTGACCGAGCTGTAAGAGCATTCTTTACTGTTGACGGACAAAAGAAACTATAAGTTGCATTTACAGAATGAATAGTAAATCAAAGATGAATTAAGAAGCATGTTGCATAAAAAAATAATTTCTCTACTTTTAAAACGAAGAGATTTTAGCATTCAAAATTCTACCTGAGCATGTCCTAAATGATGATGACAATTTCTCAAAAGTTCCAAAATCCATCCACATGATTCTACTTTTATCTAATTGAGTTGTGTCTTCTTTCTTATATCTAAGGCCTGTTGATTTTCCATAATCCGACTAGAAGAGTAGCAAGATTGAATCTGGAACCTAATTTTCCCCTTTTATTAGAAGTGTGTACAATAACGGTTCTTCTTAAAAAACTGTACACAAAAGCATCCTCACTATTTATAAGTACATTCACCTCACATCTCTTCAAAGTAGAGCCCTGCATTGGATACCCATACCCACACCCACCCATGTACCCACCCATACCAAATGAGTATGGGTGGGTATGGGTACGTCCATGATCTTGTGGATGGATACTCAACATCGGGGGATAAACGATTTATATTGCTAATCACCGTATATCTTATATTACTGCAATCCTCACTACATAGTGTGCAGCACTTAACCATGTTGTGATTACGGTAAATTTTGATATGCGTCTTGAAAGTTTGCAATCAAAGCAAAGGACAAGCCTCAAGGTCATCAATCTGTGGCAGACTGTGTTCAAAAAGCATGAAAAGTGGGTGGGTATAGATGGGTATGGCATCCTGAAAGTCACCACGGGTGGGTGTGGGTGGGCAAAGCCCATCCGAGTAAAGCATGGGTACCCATGTAGGGCTTTGCTTCAAAGCCACTTCTGGAACGCTTTAATTCTAAAATTATCCAAAAACGTCATGCAAAGCAAACTCTTAATTTTCGTTGAAATCTGAAAGATGACCACTATACTCTCATCCGTCTCCTAATGAGTACCCATAAATAAACAGCTGCCTGCTTCCCTTCTCTCGCTCATTAAAATTTTAAAAAACAAAAAACTATAAGTAATGAAATTTTCTGTTATAGGTGTCAAGAAAAATATTATATAGCCTCCCAACGCCGTCATAAGTTAATGGTGGTTGTGGAATAATGTGATGAATCTCGAAATTGAAATGATGACAATATTGAAAAATATGAGGATGACGAGGCAATTTCCAATATTTTAAACATAAGCACAATAAAACAAAGTAATATTTACATGGGTTAACACATTTTCTTATAAATGAAGTTGAAATTAAAAATTTAACACAACTCATAAAATTTGATAGTAAATCGTTTATGGATTCACATCTTCATGATATTGCCATTAGACAATATGTAATCATTGCATTCCCCAAACATGTATTTATTATTTTGAAAAGAAAGGAGTCAATAATGCTTATATTCAAATCATTAAAGATATGTATGCAGGAGCTATTACTTGTGTTCAAACACAAGGTGGATTGACCAAGTATTTCCCTATTTCGGTTGGGTTACATCAAGGATTAGCCTTAAGCCCATATCTTTTTGCTTTAGTCATGGATGTTCTCACTAGACATTTGCAAGAGGATATACCTTGGTGTATGCTTTTTGCTGATGATATTCTTCTTGTTGATAAGACTAGAGAGGGAGTTGAAGGTAAACTTGAATTATGGAGGTCAACCTTAGAGTCTAAAGGTTTTCGCTTGAGTAGATCTAAAACGGAATATATGGAGTGTAATTTTAGTAGTAATAGACCTAGTGAGGGGATTGTGACTTTGGGCGATCAAGTCATTAATAAGAGTACACGTTTTAGATATCTTGGATCTATTGTTCAGAGTGATGGTGAAATAGATGGGGATATTATCAGCAGAATTCAAGTTGGATGGTTGAAGTGGAGGAATGCATCGGGCTTGTTATGTGATAGAAATGTACCCCTCAAACTTAAGGGAAAATTCTATAAGATGGTAGTGAGGCCTGCAATGATTTATGGTGCTGAATGTTGGCCATTAAAAGAGAAGCATAATACTAAGTTAAGTGTGGCAGAGATGAGGATGCTCAGGTGGATGAGTGGCTTTACCCTTAGAGATAGGATACGAAATGAGCATATACGTGAAAAGGTTGGAGTAGCTCCAGTAGAAGATAAGATTAGAGAGAGTCGCCTTAGATGGTTTGGTCACATTAAACGGCGGCCTTCCGATGACCCGGTTAGGAGAGTAGAGGTATTAGATTTGACTTATGTTAAGAAAGGTAGGGGTAGACCTAAAAAGACTTGGTTAGAAAATATTAGGAATGACCTTTCTTTATTAGATTTAAACGAGAATTTAACTTTTAATAGGACACAATGGAGAAAAAGGATTCATGTAGCCGACCCCACGTAGTGGGATAAAGGCTTGTTGTTGTTGTTGTTGTTGTTGTTGTTTCTTAAAGCCAAGAATTTGCTTGAATTATATACTTTCTTTCAAATCAACTTGGAATGATAAAAGGCATACAATTGTCATAAAATTCATTCTAGTTTTTAAAAATTATTCATGAATATGCTGTAAACTCTATCTATCGTCTTTACCCACCAAAGCAATAAAGCCTAATATAAAGGTAGCCAACAAGGATCTACTGTATTACCAAATGCTTTGCCTTTAATATTATTATTAGTCATTCTTTTAAAAATGCAACTTTATTATAAATTTAATGCACCTTTAAAACTCAAATACTTGGTGTTTTTTGTTTCCATAGATAGAGTTCATGTAGGCCATGGTGAGTTTCCGTTTCTACTGCTCATATGAGGTAGCATCTATAATGAGGACATCGAAAAATCAACGGCTACGATCTAGAGTTTATTTTATTTTTGATGTGTCTTATGTACTAGTTTATTTTATATTTCTGTTTTTTTTTTCCATTTTACCCCTAGGGGTGGTTATGTGGTGTTGTAGCCCGAAGGGCGTTTTAATCTTTGTTTCTTTTCTTTTCATGAGGCCTATTTATAGTCTAGCTCTCTTGTAATTTGGGATGATGATTGATTAATGAAAATCATATTTCTCTTTCTCCCTAAATGTTGAATGTTTGAGAGAAGAAGGAAGACCCAAGGTGTGGGCAATTGCAATACCCGTCAACTTTTGGAAGAGTCCAAGGTTCACAGTTCTACGATCTCTTTGTGAGTTCTTGGTTCTTTATTTTAGTCTTCATCTTCCTCTTCCCTCTTCCCCTATACCGCCGGTAATCCCCTCCCTTTCTCCCCAAACCGACGGCCTCAAACCCTCCCTGTGATTCCCCATTACCCGCCGCCCCTCCACCTCTTTGCCGCCGGCCACCTTGGCTTCACCACCAACTCCCACTAATTCCCTCCAAGCTCCACCGCCGGCACCCATGTTCTCCCCATCCTTGAATGATGAATTAACTCATCATTACTACTTACCTAAATAGCCTAAATGATTTAGGAAATTAATCACAACCATTTTGAATTTCAAATAGTTTCCTAAATTAGAAAGCTATTTTAGGAAAGTCTTGAATCTAATCCCAATTTAATTTTAAATTGGGTTGGAATGATTTATCTCATCCCAAACTCCACTTCCCTCAAAAACTCATTCCTTCCTAATTTGGATTGTTTTTAATTTAGAAAGAAATTTGAATTCAAATTAATTAAGTTTGAATTTCAAATCTCTCATAATTAATTACACCATATTTGGAAACCCCCTTCATTCAATCAATTAATCAATTCTGAAATTAATTGATTAATTGCTCCATAATCACATACATTGAAGTAATTGAACCTAGACACACACACCCTCCCTCTCTCTTGGCCTAACCCTCCCCTGCTCAACTCATTATTTCTTTCCCATAAAATCAACCCCTTACTTTGGAAATAATTCCAAACTCAGCCCTAGCCTACCCGCCCCCTCCCTCATCCAAATCAAGAAATTTCAATTTGGAAATTGCTCTCTATTGGCTGGCCGGTGATGCCAGCAAGAGTAACTTGCTTCCAGGTGATTCCATAAAATCGTTTATGATTGTCCAAGGCATCCTGAAGTGCATAGCTGCTGCCCAACCTTCCCAGGACTCCGTTAAACTGCTGCCCAGCAGATTTCCATACTTCCACACCTGCTGTCCAGCCCTGGAACTCCCCTTATTGCTATCCAGACTTTTCTTGGTTGCTATTTGGAGTTTCCGGCACCCAAAACCTGCTACCCAGATTTTTAGAAGCTCTTTGGGTTGTTGTCCAGAAGTATTTCAAGTGCCGAATTGCTGTCCTGTCCCTCATTGCTGCTGTCTCAACGTCCCTAGCTGCTGTCCAGTCATTTTTGATGACCTCCTATGGCTGTCTCGCTGTCCGAAAGGTTCCCCATTGCCATCCGGAAGGCTCCCAAACCTGAAGTTGCTGTCCACCCTTCCTCAAACGCATAAGCGACTACGCCGGAGCGCCGTATTTGTCGTTCCCTCGGTAACTTTTCTTCTTAATCTCATATCTTCTTAATTCACCTTCCAATTGTGGTTATAGTTTGATTCACAACGAGTCTTGTTGATCCCTCCGCTAAACCATAATAATTTAGGGAGTTGAGTGAGGAATGGATCCATCACGGTACTAATCTTATTGTTAACATTGGGATTTACTGTTGAAAATCATTCATGTATGCAATGTTAAATTAAGTTGGTTGTCTTACTATCTTAACTCCTACGCATGTGATTTAGCCTAAGCTTGTTTTACCACTCTTTGTGTTTTATCTCGTCGTTAAAATCGTTATAAATATACAATTATTGTGGTTTCCAAAATTAAGCATGCAAATTCCTTAAGCAATTCATCCGTGCATGTCCGTTATACATCAATCTAGAAATTCCACACATGTTTTAATATAATGGAGATATCATCTACCTTTAAGAGTGTCGAACACATTACTCTCCAAAGGAGGATTCTTCTAGCACCGAATGAAATGATCCAATAACATTGTCAATTGGTTCATGCAGATTAAGGTTCTTATATGGTTCTTACAGGCCAAATTCAAGGAGTCAAATCAAGTAACAAAAGAGCTAAACTAGCCCAATTTCAAGTCTTTATATGATAATTATTAATTTTGGGCAAACTATAATTTATTTATTATATATTTAAGATTAGTTTGCAGGTAATAAAGAAAAAGATTGTTTATTCATAATTAGGCAGCACTTTTTCTATAGGACAGAATCAAAAAGTAGTAATGGATGAAATTGCTAAAAATTTACACATTCATTGACAGGCTTCTCGATTTATTTCCTTGAGAATTCTGCAAACCAATATATTAAATATTTGGCAATAACAGCATGACAATTCAGTGTTTTATATCATTTTATTGTGTTTGCTTCCAATTTTCTATTGTAATCGCAATATAAAAGGACCCCGTCAGTGATAAAAATGAATCAATAAACTATGTACTCAAACAGTTAAATATAAAACTGTGATATTATCCAATTCACAATGATATCCATAATAAATAAATAAATAATTGAATAGCAGCTTCGCAATGGTTCTGAGACAAAAATATAAAGCACGATCAAGCAATCGTGTTAAGTCATTATCAAAATTAAATAAATGCATATACTATGTTTCTTAGTGATTCTCAACAGCGAACTCAGTAAAAGATATACTGATTATATACAGTGGGCCTTAACCAAATCAGCAAAACCAGGTTAAGATTGATGCACATTGACCATCTAGTAAAGAAAGTTTCTATTAAAAAAACATGGCTTGATAAGTTTACCTGTATTTATTGCATTATTCTTCGAAGTGCAGGGCACGGACTCGGTAAAATTTGAACTATTTGTTGGAGCAACATGACAAGTAGGCAATTCCTGCAGAAGAGCCAAGAAGAGAAGCAATGAAGATGCTAAAGGAAGAGCACAACAATCTTGTAAAAGTATAAACATATGCAGTAACATGAAACTAAGTTAATTGATAAATCATAGTAAAAAAAAAAATCATATACCAACTAGGTTGCCATTCAAGCCAATTCTAGAAGGCTCGGATGCAAAGAAAGCAAAAAAAAAAAAAAAGTTAAGAGAAGTCATATTCATTTTAGCTAATTGTGTTAAATCAGAAAATTGTCAAGTCAGTTCAGTGACAATACATGCGAGGCAACAAACAATGATATTAAACTAGGATGCCTGGGCTCTCAAAGATATAAAAAAACTTATAAAGTTATTGGGAAAGGTCGATAACATCACAGGAGTGAAGTACCACATCAATCTCGATGGCCACGTGTTAGACCATTCCCTCCTGGACCGGTCCATCCTGTATCGGCTCTTGTGTACAAGAGGCGGAAGAACTCCCATCCCTTCTATGTATTGGGTCAGGAGCCAATTAGAGAGGAAATTATGGGTAATTAGGAGGGAAAATTCAAAAGAGGGACTGTTTTAGGATTTACATGATTATCGTATGCTTTAAGTAGGGGATTTTCCTAGGGTTGGGTTATGACTTGTTTGCTGAATTTAGTTTATTTTCATGTTAATTGGGCTATAGCCGGCATCCAGGGACGTGGGAGAGCCGGATCTTCTTCTTTAATTGAAGATTCAACTGTATCTTGCTTTTCTCTTCATAGTTCTTTCAATAAAAAATATTTTTTTGGGTTCTTCTCCACAATATTTCGTGTTTCATCCGCTGATTTTGTGAAAATTGTATCTATTTCCTATAAAATTGGTACCAAAGCTTAGATCCGGGTCCTCTGGCGGGGAAAAAGGTAGAAGCATTGGAAGGAGAGATCGGACAATTGAAATCTAATTAGGTGGAAAATATTTCATATTTCGAAAATCAATCATCATCTGTCCATGAAAACATTGATGGGAGGTTTGTTAACATAGAGGAGATGACGATGAAGATGCTCGAGATCCATACAAAAAGGCATCGTCGAAGGTAAGGGGAGCCGCTGGCGGTCAAGGGAATGGGGTAAATCCTAATCCGATAAGGAGATAAGAAGATCAGGAGTTGGAGATTTTGGAAAGAGAATAGAGAATGCCTTCCTTAGAACCTATTCGAAGGGAGGATACGAGTATAAAGTATGGGGAGAGGCATGAATACGTTGGGTATGAGTGAAGGGGTGCTGATTTTGAAAGAAAAAAGAAGGAATTTCAAGAAGGGTTTGGGTACGAACGTGGAATGGATGATCGGGATACTTGTTGGAGGGGGGCACCCACTTGGGGAATGAGAAGCTATGGAGGAATCAAGGGGAATGGAGGAGATCCGAGGGTAAGGAAGCTATAGATGCCAATTTTTTAGGGAGATGATGCACATGGGTGGATCTGCAAAGTCGAGAAGTATTTCGCCGTCAAAGGGTTAAGTGGTTAACAGAGAAGGAGAGACTGATGACAACTAGCTTATGTTTGGAGTGTAAGGCTTTGCTATGGTATCAGTGGAGAGACATGAGACGGCCCATATGAAGTTTGAGGGAGTTCAAGGACTGCTTGTTGAAACGTTTCTGAACCAGCAAGGGAGGGGACTGTTATGAGCAATTCTTCACTCTGTCGTAGGAATGATCAATAATGGAGTATGGTGAGAGGTTTGAGTACCTAACTAGTTGACTAAACTGGCTATCCAAGACTTTACTAGAGTGGAACTTCATGAAAGAGCTCAAACCATAGATTCAGGCTGTCCTTAGTGTGATGAGGCATAGTGATTTGAGAGAGGCTATGGAGCTAGCCCAGTTAGTGGAGGATCAAAAACACCAGGAGAGGGGGCCAGAGGCAGCAATTCAGGAGGCTCATATAAGATGACCAATTTTTTATCACCCAAGGAGCCGACACCAATTTCAATGCTTGAGCAGTGCTTGGAGGAGAGGGATAGAATGTTGGATGAATTGAAAAAGTACTTGTTGAGGGTTAAGCAAATCATAAAGAAGCAGTCAGATGGGCACAACAAGAATATCCAATTTGAGATAGAGGATAGGGTATACTTGAATCATCGTCCCTACAGATAAAGGACAATAACTAACAGTTGGAATGAAAAGCGGGTTTCGAGGTACTTTGGCCCTTATGAGATATTACAGAGGATTGGACCAGCGGCTTATCAATTAAAATTACTCTCAATCGCTATCATACACTCAATGTTCCACGTGTCACAATTGAGGAGAGTTATCGGGAACATGTCCCTAATTCAGAGTCACCCATGACACTAACAGAATATTTAAAAGTGGTATTGGAACCACTAAAGCTGAAAGGGGTACGACAGGGAGAGTGTGGGCTCAAGGAAGTGCTGATAAAGTGGAAGAATCTACCCGACTATGATGTCACATTGGAGCCGTACAAGAGAGTAAAGCATCAGTTTACATCCTTCCACTTGGTGGAAAAGGTGGGGGGAGCATTGTTAGACTAATCCCTCCTGGACCGATCCAGTCGGTCTATCCTGGACCAACTCTTGTGTACAAGAGGCGGAAGAACAAAAATTCCGCCCAGGACTCTCGCCCCCTCTACGTATCAAGTAAAGCAGCCAATTAGAGAGGAAATTAAGGGGGTTTATGATGAAAATTTCAAAAGAGGGACTATTTTGGGATTTACATGATTATTGTATGCTTTAAGTAGAGGATTTTCTTAGGGCTAGGGTTATGACTTGTTTGTTGAATCTAGTTTATTCTTACGTTGATTGAGCTCTGGATGGCGGTTAGGGATTTGGGTGAGTTAAATCATCATTTCCAATTGAAGATCCAACTATATCTTGTTTTTTTTCATAGTTATTCCAATAAATTATTTGTTGGTGTTCTTCTCTCCAATTTTTCGTGTTTCATACGTTGATTTTGTGAAAAGTGCATGCATTTCCTATCACCACGCTTCATCGTACTCAAAATGATAATAAGCAAAATGTACAACAAAACATACACATCATAGTTAAATATGCAGTCTTGCAGTATATTACAAAGCCGGCATAGTGAGAACATTACATTTTCAAGGTGTTGACCAACAACCTGACAAATCACATTTAAGAAAAGTAGAAGAGCGCAAGGTTGAGAAGACAACAGCCATACCAAATTGTCCATCTCCCAACCATAATGCAGGATCAATACAATGATACAGGACATCACCAACAACATTATCTCGCTCGTCGTCACGATCACAATTTCATGCATTGGAGTACTAGATTTGTTGTAATATGATAGGTTAGATTTAAATGACTAAATTTAATCAAATATTATTTGATTTGATCAAGATATGACTATTAGATTAAATATTATTTCTTTGCGATATAATTAGATTTAATTACATATTGTTTTGTTTTTATACCTTCTAATGGCCTTGTTAGGAGAGTAAATGTATTAAATTCAACCTGTGTTAAAAAAAGGTAGAGGTAGACAAAAAAAAACTTGGTTAGAAATTATTAAAAATAAATTATTTTATTAGATTTAAATGATAACTTGACTCGTAATATAACACAATAGAGAAAAACGATTCATGTAACCAACCCCACGTAATGAGATAAAGATTTTGTTGCTATTGTGGTCGTATTATTTTATTTCCATGCATGCTAAACCCTATGATCTATAAATATGATACAATGTGGCAAGGCATGATATTATGATTGATTCAAGCATGGTTATTTGATCTTCTTCCAACCCCCCCCCCCCCCCCCCCCCCCCCCCCCCCATGTAAAACCCTATGATCAATTGGTTAAAAGTGAACTAATCCATTGTATCCATGTAAAACCTAAAAATTCATGTCCTTTCTAGGTTTACAACCCTAGAATGCAGCCTTCTTCTTAGGATTCCAGCCAACCATGCAATAGCAACTTCCTAAAAATATTATCCATAATCATTCAAAACCCATTAAAACCTTCCTTCTACATAACCATAATCTAAGACTCCACTCATCGTGCACATCCAAACAACCTCTTACTGATTTACCTTCTTTGTTCCCCACACCCACATACCCACTTACTCCCCACCCTTTCCTCCATCAACCATTGACAATAAGCAGCAAGTCAAACCAACAGTGTACAAGACATGAAACCTTTCTTCCAATGACCACAGGAATCTTTTCACATAAAACCCTAACTGTCTAATTTTGCAAAACTATTCGCATACAGAAAAAGAGACCATAGTAAAGATGGCATTCACTTCTCAATAAATAAATTAGTAGTTCACACTGAAATAAGTTAATTAAGAATGTTTAAAATTGCGTATTTGGGTATTGAGGCATTTTTCATTCGTGAGGCGAGGCGTAAGCCTCAAGGCGTTTTGAGGCGTAAACCTCAAAATCAAAAGATTGCATAAACATAAAATGATAAATTCTTATATACTAATGAGTGAATAATATAAAACATAAAAATGCATAAGATATGAAGTGAAATCAAAATATCTCAAAAATAAGACAACATGATATATAGTTCAACTCAAAATTCTATCTTTCTCAAATCTCAGTATTCTTTTCATTAACATATAATTCCAACTTCCAAAAACAAATAGCAATGACATATCACATAAGAACTCATAAGTCATCAGCACTGTCATCACTAAGGGGTTCTTCATTTGAATCATCATTATGATGAACTGCTCTCTCCCCTTCCTCCTCTCCTATAGAGTCCAATGTCGGGCATTTACTTCAAGATTTATGTAAGTTTTGATATATATAACGTGAGGCGTAAGCCTCATACCAGTGAGGCGAGGCGGGCCTCAACCAAGTTGAGGCGCAAGCCTCTGATGGACCGGTTCACCCGGTCCATCCTTATGCTGAACCGGTTCACCCGGTCCATCCTTATGCTGAACCGGTTCACCCGGTCCAGCCAAATAGACCCGCGCGGGTCTATTCGCGACGGAAGCGGGATCCGTCCGCTCGACGAGAGAAAGGCGGCTTGGGGAGAGAAGTAGGGATAGTATAAAAGAGTCCTTTAGGGTTCTTTGGGTTTTTTATGCAAGAATAGACTTTCCTTTTGTTTCTTTCTATTGTTCTCTAGGGTTTGTAGTGGGAGACCTTGTCCTTCTCGAAGTGGACAAACTTATCTTCTTATCATTTGGATTTTAATGCAATGGCAATGTTCTTCTTTCCACTTCTTTTGTGATTGTGTTATATTGATTTGGTGGAGACGTTCTTATCTTTGCAAGGAGAAGAACTATTGAGAAACCCTAAGGCGTATCAATTTGGTATCAGAGCTCTCGATCCTAGACGGCATGGCATCAAAGAAGGTAGAAGTCTTGGAAGGGGAGATGAGCCAATTGAAAGAGGAGGTAGGCGAGAAACTTTCGTCGTTGGAGGAAAAATTTTCAAACCTAGAAGAAAGATTTGGGGGTATGGAAGAGATGATCCGGAAATTGGTAGAAGCCCAAGTTGTGCAATCAAACCCGAAGGAAAAAGGGAAATCGCCGGTGCCGAACTCTAACCCTAACCCTAATTTTCAAATTAGGGAAGAAGGAGGAATCCAAGGTGAGGGAGGCGTGCAGGGCCAATGGTCGAAGGAAGGGGGAGAAGGGTCTGGAGTGGGCGGTTTTTGGGGGATGGCCGACGGTCAAGGGGGCCGACCATACATGGGCTCGGCAGGGCCCCATGGCACACGAGAGGGGTGGCCGACTCAGATGGGGGGCTTTCCGGAAGGGAATCGCGCCCCGTGGAAGCAAGGGGGACCCACGACTCACACTGGAGGAGGCTATGGAGGTAGAAGGGAAGACTACGGTATGGGATACGGGAAACTAAGAGAACCACCATGGGGAGGAACTCAAAATACCTACCATGGAGAGAGAAGGGGAAGACCAACAGGAGAGGGATTCACTCAGGGGACATGGGGAGATGGAAGAACCTTCAACAGAGCCGATAACCGCATGAGGAAATTGAAGATTCCTATCTTTGAAGGAGAAGATGCTTATGGGTGGATCTACAGGGTGGAGCGCTATTTCGCAGTGAATGGCGTCACAGAAGAGGAGAAGTTGATGGCGGTTCCAGTTTGTTTGGAAGGAAAAGCATTGGCCTGGTTCCAATGGCTTGAAGGAAGACAACATGTGAAGAGCTGGGAGGAGTTCAAAGGCCTCCTACTTCATCGATTCCGGATGTCTAGCGAGGGCACACACTATGAGCAGTTCGTGGCTGTAGTACAGGAGGGCACAGTGGCAGAGTATAGGGAGCACTTTGAGCTGCTTTCCGGCCGTTTGAGAGGAATTCCGGATGACCTTCTGGAGGGGAATTTCATGAAGGGGTTGAAGCCCCACATCAGGGCAGCCATCAGAGTAGTTGATCCCCATGGTTTAGTGAAAATCATGGAGACTGCACAGTTGGAAGAGGACAAGCTGAAGCTGGAGCCACTGAGGAGATCAGGAGTGTCTTACCCCACTTACCGAGCACCATTCATGAGTGGAGGCCCAAAGGCGGCTATCATCCTTCCTCAGAAGGAGGTAGCCAAGGAGAGGACCACTACAGCAGTAAATCTAGGGGGGTTCAAAAGATTGACTGATTCGGAGTTGAAGGAAAAAATGGCCAAGGGCCTTTGCTACCGCTGTGATGAGAAGTTTACACCTGGGCATAGGTGTAAGGAGCGGACACTACATGTGATCATCGTAGGAGATTCTGAGGAGGAAGAGAACGAAGGAGCGGCTCAGGAGGATGGAGAGGAGGGAGAGCACCCTCATTTGGCTATGGTGGAGATTTCCCTCAACTCCATAGCAGGACTGACATCGCATTCCACCATGAAACTGGAAGGGGAGATAGCAGGGTACAAGGTGATGGTTCTAATTGATAGTGGGGCTACCCACAACTTCATCGCTTGCAGATTCGTGGAGAAGGTGGGTCTACCGGTGACCCAAGGGAGAGGCGTAGGAGTCATTTTGGGCACGGGGAAGAAGGAGCGCTGCAAAGGGCAATGTAAGGGAGTGACCCTCAAATTGCAAGGAGAGAAGACAGCAAGATTTCTTACTATTGGACTTGGGGAGCACTGACGTTATACTGGGGATGCAGTGGCTCCAGTCCTTGGGCGAGACGAAGGTGAATTGGAAGAAGTTATACATGGAGTATGGGCAGGGGGGCCGGAAAGTGACATTACAAGGAGACCCCAGTTTATGCAGAGCAAGAGTGGCCTTGAGGTCCATTTTTAAAACTTTGAGAGATGAAGGGGAGGGCTTCTTGATCGAGTTACAACAAGTAGGCACGGAGGCCGAAAGAGAGCCAGAAGTCATTCCTGAGGAGATCCAGGAACTTTTAAAGCAGCACTCCACCGTGTTTCAGATGCCCCAGGGTTTACCACCCGTCAGATCCAGGGAACATGCTATTGTGTTGAAAACCGGGGTAGCACCCATCAGCGTGCGGCCCTACAGATATCCTCATGCTCAGAAAGAGGAAATTGAGAGGCTGGTAACAGAGATGTTGGAGGCACAGGTGATCCAGCCCAGTGTGAGCCCATTTTCTAGCCCTGTACTCTTAGTGAAGAAGAAAGACGGTAGTTGGCGATTCTATGTCGATTACCGGGCCCTCAACAAGGAGACTGTGTTGGATAAGTTCCCTATTCCGGTGGTAGACGAGCTTTTGGATGAGCTTGGGGGAGCGACCATCTTCTCAAAGGTGGACTTGAAGTCAGGTTATCACCATATTCGGATGAGGGCTGAAGACATTCAGAAGACAGCCTTCCGGACACACGAAGGCCATTATGAGTTTTTAGTGATGCCTTTCGGGCTCACTAACGCTCCCTCCACTTTCCAAGCCCTGATGAATCAAGTCTTCCAGCCATACTTGAGGAGGTTTGTTTTGGTTTTTTTTTATGACATATTGGTGTATAGCAAATCTCTGCAGGACCATCTCCACCATCTGGGAGTGGTACTCTCGACATTATTGGAGCATCAGCTATATGCCAACCAGAAGAAGTGTTCGTTCGCTCAGAAAGAGGTGGAGTATCTGGGACACATCATTTCAAAGGATGGGGTGGCAGCTGACCCCGCCAAGATAGAGGCCATGGTGAATTGGCCTTCACCAAAATCCCTTAAAGGACTACGGGGATTCTTGGGACTAACGGGATACTACAAGAGATTCATCAAAGGCTATGGTTCCATAGCGGGTCCTTTGACCGATCAGTTGAAGAAGGACAATTTTCAGTGGGGATAGAAGGCAGAGGGAGCTATGAAGAATCTGAAGGAAGCCATGACTAGTGCTCCAGTTTTGGCACTTCCTGATTTCACCCAACAGTTTGTGGTTGAAACTGACGCTTCAGGAGTGGGATTGAGAGCAGTACTCATGCAGAATCATCGGCCGATTACCTTCTTCAGCCGGATCTTATCAGCTAGAGCGCGGCTGAAGTCAGTTTATGAGCGAGAGCTGATGGCCATTGTGTTAGCTATTCAAAAATGGCGGCCTTATCTGTTGGGGCAACGATTCATAGTTCGTACTGATCAGCGGAGTCTCAAGTACTTACTAGAACAGCGATTGGTGGCAGAAGAACACCAGAGGTGGCTAGCCAAACTCTTGGGGTATGAGTTTGAGATTCAGTATAAACCAGGGGTTCAAAATAAGGCGGCAGATGCTCTTTCCCGTGTGCATTGTTCACAACTTCTGGCCCTATCTGTACAAATATCAAGCTTGTGCCCCTAGTGGTTTGTTGCAGCCACTAGTGCTGCCAAATAAGATTTGGGAGGAAGTCACCATGGATTTCATTGAGGGGTTACCCAAGTCTGATGGGTATACAGTCATCATGGTGGTAGTGGATCGGTTAAGCAAGTATAGCCATTTCATTCCACTACGACACCCATTCTCTGCTCCTACTGTAGCCTCGACGTTCATCAGAGAGGTGGTGCGACTGCATGGGGTCCCCGCATCTATTGTCTCAGATCGAGACAAAGTATTCTTGAGCTCTTTTTGGAAGGAGATCTTCAAGATGCAGGGTACAGTCTTAAAGCGTAGTACAGCATACCACCCGCAGACAGACGGACAGTCCGAGGTGGTGAACCGGAGCGTGGAGACTTACTTGAGATGCTTTGTTGGGGAGAGGCCGAAGCAATGGGTCAAATGGCTACCATGGGCAGAATATTGGTACAACACTTGCTACCATACCGCATCTCAGTTCACACCTTTCAGGATTCTTTATGGAAGGGATCCACCTCCGTTGGTGAATTATCAAAAGGGGACAGCCACTGTATATCTAGTGGATCAATACTTGGAGGAGAGGGATAAAGTGTTGGGAGAATTGAGAGAACACCTACTGAGAGCCCAGCAGATCATGAAGACGAAGGCAGATGCTCACCGCAAGGATGTGACATTTGAAGTGGGAGAGATGGTGTACCTAAAGCTACGGCCATATCGACAAAAGACTTTAGCCAGCAGAAGGAGTGAGAAGCTCTCTCCACGATACTATGGACCTTTCGAGATAGAAGGGAAAGTGGGGATGGTGGCCTACCGTCTCAAGTTACCTTCTCAGTCCTCCATCCACCCTGTATTCCATGCATCATTATTGAGGAAGTGCATAGGGGATCATACTATGGCAACTTCTACTCTACCCCAGGGCCTCACAGGAGATATGCAATTCTTACTGGAGCCACTACAGGTGAAGGAAGTGAGGAAGAACGATCAAGGCAAGAGGGAGGTGCTCATCGAATGGAATGACTTACCAACACATGAGGCCACTTGGGAGATATACGAAGCCATGCGGGAGCAATTTCCAGACTTCAACCTTGAGGACAAGGTTGATCTCCTAGAGGGCGGTATTGATGGACCGGTTCACCCGGTCCATCCTTATGCTGGACCGGTTCACCCGGTCCAGCCAAACAGACCCGCGCGGGTCTATTCGCGACGGAAGCGGGATCCGTCCGCTCGACGAGAGAAAGGCGGCTTGGGGAGAGAAGTAGGGATAGTATAAAAGAGTCCTTTAGGGTTCTTTGGGTTTTTTATGCAAGAATAGAATTTCCTTTTGTTTCTTTCTATTGTTCTCTAGGGTTTGTAGTGGGAGACCTTGTCCTTCTCGAAGTGGACAAACTTATCTTCTTATCATTTGGATTTTAATGCAATGGCAATGTTCTTCTTTCCACTTCTTTTGTGATTGTGTTATATTGATTTGGAGGAGACGTTCTTATCTTTGCAAGGAGAAGAACTATTGAGAAACCCTAAGGCGTATCAGCCTCATAAAAAAAATTCGAGGCGTAAGCATCGAGGCATTTTTTACTGGAATTGTGCAAAGGCGAGCCTCATATTGCGCAATTTTAAACCATATTAAGAAGGACAAAGGTACAAAAAGACTAAAAGAACTTGTTCAGGAAGATCTGGAAAAAAGTATACTTTTGTCCTCCCTACCAAGCTTTTTTCCCTCCAAAATTCAATCTATAATTCTTCTAAGGACAGCATTTCACATGCAAGGAGAAACTAAAGTTATTCCTATTATAGGTGCAGTAAAGAACCACAAAAATTAGTTGTTATTTTCGTTTATTAAAAAAATAAAGTTGGGAAGGACACTATCACAGCTAAGCTTCCCATGAAGTAAACTTTATTAACAAAAGTAGTCATGAAGTAAACATATCGGAGACTCATCAAGCAGACTAGAACTGCAGCATATCTAGAGCAGTAAACATATCGGAGACACGTCTAGCACTACAGCATAACTAGAGCAGAATAGCCACTCGCTCCTGGGTCTACTATTGGCTCCGCACGTACTCCTAATAATTCCTCTCGCTAATGAGGAATGAAATAAAATGTTTGGCGTACGCAGAAAATCAGTAATAACTTACAAGAGGAAAAATGGATGATTAACACCTATATACAAATCAACTAAGCATAAAATTTTTCATATCAATTAGAGTTAAGCACACGACATTACAGAGTAAATAAGAAATCACAAACCAAAGACTAAAAAATATAAAATTCTTCAAACGGAAACAAAGTTTTATTGCGAATTAGTGAATCACTACAAAACGATAATGCACAAACATATTTAATGCATACAAAACGACTAGTCCAATTAGACCACAACGAGAATCCAGTAGCTTAATCCAGCAGTAAACGAATCCGAAGCCGGAAACGGCAGAAGAAGGGAATAAAGCTTTAAGTAGGGAAATCTTTACCGCATCTTCGCCCGAAGAGACCTCACCCTCCTCTCTAGATTTAAGGGATTTCAATTCGCCTCCGCCACAGCCTCCTCCTCCAGAAATGGCTGCCGCTGTCGATGACGAATTAGGGTTAGTAGAAAACGGCATGGAGGCGATTGCCTTAGCCCTAAGCTCCTCAATCTCCTCCATTGCACCTCCCGACCTACCGAATAGTGTAGTTATTCGCAGCGCCTACGCGCCACTCCGACGACAAGCAAAGTGAAACGAAATGCCCTCAGTCGCCGCTTCTAAAACCAAATGTAAATGACTAATCAGCCATGGATTTCACGAGATCATCTTCAAAAATGAAGGCCCGTCACTCTTCCATGCTTCATCTTGGCTCCTGCCCTCGGAACTAAACTCAGCGCACACAGCGCACATTTGGTTAGCGGTGCTCTACTCAGGATTCTAACATATTTGGCAATCTTTCTATTCCTCTACCATCTAAATTATATATATATATATATATATATGTCATCTATATTATTATTATTATATAAATATGGCTTATAATTCTTCCCATAGACAATCATAATCTTGCCTTTTTTTTAATTACAATAAACTTTCATAATCTGATCTAATTTATGCATCTTCAAAACCCACTTCGCTATTAAGCCATATTTTTCTATGTCACGTCTTTCACTTCAAAGTTTTAAAAGAGTCGCTAAATAAGTTTATTCGCCTTCTCTAAGAAATACATGTCGAAATGAAAATCGGGTGATTGTTGCCAAGGTAACGATCTTTTCCTTCGACTATTCTCCATACATTTTATCTCTTTTGATTTGCATGATTTGCGTGAAGAAGAGGTTTATAAAGAGTCGCTAAAGAAGTTTCTTCAATTTCTTCTACGATGATGTTCCAGCCAATTGAAAGCCACGACGAGATCCAAAATTATACGATGATAATTAATTTTGGCAATTTTCTCTTTTTCTATCGAAATTTATCTCTTATGTTTCGCTCGCTTCACGTGAAGAAGAGTTACGAAATAGTTGCTAAAGAAGCTTCTTCGCCTTCTTCTACAACTTTGTTCATGTCGAATCGAAGTTAAGACGCCATTTAAGACCATGTCATATCGAAATGTTTTTTCCTTTTTCCATCCCTTGGCAAGCATACATCATGGATTGTAGGTATTTTATAAGTAATATATGATTTTTATTTAATCCAATATTCAAGATGTCATTATTAATCCTAATGAGCTGATCAGATGTTTAATTTATGAAGGCCAATCCTCATTTTAGTTTGAAATTTTATGTTTAACAATTCAACTTTTAATTTATTAAGTTTCAATGAAGTAATTTTTTTAATTTTCAATGAAGTTGATATTCTCATATTAGTTAGATAGACATTGAAGTTTGAAGTCAACCCTTTTGCTCTATGTGATGATTTAGATTTAACACTATAGCAAAAAAAGAAGCTATGTTTAGTAAACTTCTGAGAGCTATGTGATGATCAAACTTCTTAGATCTCATTTTATTTGGGTTTTAATTTATTAATTTTATATGAAGTAAATTTATTAACTTTCAATGAAGTAGATGTTCCCATTGTAACACCTATTGAATTTGGGTTCAATTGCACCTATTCTGATCACATTTGAAAGATATAATTTTTCGAATCTTGCATTTGAACTCACTTGCATGTGTCTCGGAATGTTTTGGCATGCATGTGAATGTATGAATCTACTCTAGAACTCATCTCGTTTAACAGACGAGATTTATCTTTAGCTCGAGTTCAAGCTCGTGGCTCGATAAGCTCAGCTCGATAGCTCATTATCGAGTCGAGTTTGAGCTGACTCAAAACAAGTGAATGTAGTAACCCTAGACTCAAACAAGACTCACATACATGTTGTGGTCTTGCAACTCCTATCTGAGTTTAGTGATATTGCACCTCAAGAACTTTCTGATGAATTACCCTTTCCTATAACTATCCAACATACAATATTAGATTAATCGTTAAAAAAGAGTTTCACTGATGTTATGAGTTTTCATGGCTTAGCCATGTTCTATAGATGATTCATTAAATATTTTAGTGTTATTGTAGCTACAATTACTGGCATACTAAAATTAGATAAACTCTATTGGACTCCAACAACACACCTTAGATCAAAGTAAGGTTTTTATGACTTTTGCCCCATCCTTAGGCATCTTAATTTCTCTAAGGCCTTTGAGGTGACTTTTGATGCATCCGAAATTAGAATTGGAGGAATGTTATGTCAAAAAATCACATTGTAGCTTTTTTAGTGAAAATTTTAATGAAGGAAAGTAGAGATATTCAACATATGATAGGGAATTTTATATTGTTATTCAATATTTGAGCACTGGCGTCACTACCTTCTGCATCAAGAATTTATTCTTAATTCAGATTATCATGCCCTTAAGTTTATTAATATACAAAGAAAATTTAGTCATATGTATGCCAAATGGGTGGAATTTCTCTAGGATTACTCGTTTGTCCTAAAACATAAACATGGAGTTGAAAATAAGCTTGTTGAAGCTTTATCAAGGGTAACTCTAACAAACTCTTCTTTAAAACTTAAAATTTCATGTTTCGAGCAAATTAAATATGAGTACCTAGCAAATTAGAGATGAGTACCTAGTGTGTCATAGCAGATTTATATTGAGCACTTAGAGAAACCTTTAACCTTACAAGGAACATTCTTAATAATTAACATATATCTTTATCAGGGAAAATAACTTTGCAGCACTAGATCCTCTCTTAGAGAATTTTTAATTTTGGAACTACATTAGGTGGAATTGTTGATCATTTTGAAAAGGATAAAATTATATATTTAATGGAAATGCAATTTTTTATCCTTCACTTAAACGAGATGCTCAAAAATTAGTGGCCAAATGTCTAACCTGTGAGCACAACAAAGCCACAAAACAATGGTTTGGTCAATATATTTCCTTACCCCTCACTTGTAGGCCTTGAGAAGACCTCTCAATATATTTTGTCTTAGGACTTCCCCATACAGCTTGAGGACATGATAACATTTGGCTCATTTCCTACCACATTCTAAAATCAATAAAACTTCCCATATTGCTAGACTATTTTTTAATAAAATTTTGCATTTACATGGTCTTCCTTCAACTTTTATCGCTGATCGTGATGTTAGATTTGTTTTATGCTTTTGGAATACCTTGTGGAAATTATTTGGCACCAAAGTGGAATTTCTCGTATGCTTTTCATCCTTAAACTATTTGACAAACTAAAGTAGTAAATTAAACATTAGGAAATCTATTAAATTGCCTTGTAGGAAAAAGCTTATGAAAGTAAGACTTATGTTTGCCTATATATGAATTTGCATATAATAGTACCATTTATAGAACAACCAAAACTTCACCTTTTGAAATAGTATATGATCACAACCCTAGGCAACCAATTGATGTAACAAATCTACCATCTCATGTATGTTCTGATTCAACATTCACTTTTGTCAAGGACTTTCAAAGTTTGCATGATGTCATAAGACAACAAAATAATTTCAAGTGATGATAAATATGTTTCTAAGATAAACCATAATTGATAAATAGAATAATTTAAAGAAGGTGATTATATTTTAATTTACATTCACCATGAGTGTTACCAAACATCTAAGTTTAAGAAATTATATACAAGGGCTTATAGCCCATTCAAATTTTTTATGAAAGTTGGATCAAATGCTTATCACCTTGATTTGCTTGCTAATATGATGATCCATCTATTTATTAATATTAAATGTGGTTTATCATATAAATAAGTTAGCAAACCTTTACTTGTTCATGAGTCGTCAAACTCTTTAGCAGGCATGGGCGGATCCATGTAGTTCTTAGGAACAATTATTACGTCCTCTGACCGAATGGTTTATAGGTTCGGCCACCATTAAATTTACGCCACGTAGCAGCCCGACGACCCGACCCAAACCCGCGGTGTTTTGGATATTTGACGATTTTTTTTCCCTTAAATGGGCGGGAAAACTTTATAAGACGCGAGTATATAAACTACTGGCCATTTATCTTCACTGTACACAGAACGTTATACAGTGTTTAGGGTTTTCGAAACTTTCGCATAGCTTTCCACTACATGGATTCGAAGGAAGCTACTCTGGGAACTCCTACTTTGGAAGAGTTAGACGATTTCGACGAAACATTTGGCACTTATACTTTGAATGACGATTTTTCCTATTTTTTACAAGTAAGCTGTCATCCATCGTGGTTTGATCTTCTCATATTTGTTTTTATCTAACCTTTACATAACTCGGTATTGATTATTAGTTAAATGTTACTTGATTTTTTATAAGTTGGTACTGCTCGATATGTGTTTATATTGCCTCCATTTTTGTTTTATAGCTATGAAGACGAAATACCGAGTTTTATGACAACTCGGTATTTCTCGGTATTTCTCGGTATTTGGGTTTTTAAAACATTTTTTACGTCATTTATGTATTATACATAACTAGATTTTAATTTTTATTACTTGAAATTGATTTCTGTACAGATATTGTACTTATGTAGAACTTGTACCGAGTTTTTTTTAATAACCTTTAATATCTCGGTATTCGTATTTAAAACTCGGTATTTATAAGTTTTCGTTAGATTGACGTTAATTATGACTTATATACACCTAGAATTGAAATACCCTTAAATTGTACCGAGTTTTTTATAACTCGGTATTGAACCTGTACCGAGATTTTCATTTATTTATAATGGAATTTTTTTCTTTGTTTTAATGTTTAATGTAATTTATTTTGATTGGGGGTTTACAAATCTGAGAAGGAAGCATATGTTAAATATTGCGAATATGCACATAAGCATGGCTTCAGTGTTCGGAAAGAACATCTTTCATACTGGCCTAGTACCAGGAAGTTGAAAACAAAGGTTTTTGTGTGTTCAAAATCTGGATTCAAGAAGGAAACAGAAAATGTACAGAAGGTTAAATTTAGAAAATCAACTACAAGAACTGGATGCCCTGCTATGGTGAGATTTTTTGTTAGTGAAGAAGGGATATGGACCGCGAAAAATTCGGTAGAAACACACAACCATGAGTTGGCAAAACCGGATGATCAACATTTGTTGAGATCATCTAGGCACATCACTGAAGAGAATGCAACTGTTCTGAAGTCAATGGCAAATGCGGGAATCAGAACAATAAATGCATTTTCATATCTATCTGAGGAGGTTGGAGGAGTAGAAAATCTTGGTTTTACCAAGAGAGATGCATACAACTATATTCAAAAGGAGAGAAGAGCAAAAATTGAGAATGGGGACTGCAATTCGCTAATCAAATTGTTCAAAAACAGGTGTGCTGAAGACAATCTATTTGCATGGGATGTGCAAACTGACGATGAAGATAGGTTGGTAAACTTTTTTTGGGTCGATGGTTTGGGGAGAGTGGATTATGACTGCTTCGGGGATGTAATAATTTTTGATACAAGCTACCGTTTGAACAAATATAATTTAGTATGTGCCCCTATTATTGGAGTCAATAATCATTGGCAAAACATTATATTAGGGATGGCTTTTCTATCTGATGAAACTATTGATTCATTCTGTTGGTTATTTCAAACCTTTTTAAGAATTATGGATAATAAACATCCAATTACTATATTCACTGATCAGGATCAAGCAATGGCAAGGGCAATAGAGCTTGTATTCCCTAATACAAGACATCGGTTGTGCCAATGGCATATACACAAGAAGGCGCCTTCGAAAGTTTGGTGTTTTAATAGTAACAACAAAGTTAAAGGCCTTTTTTATAGTTGCTTCAACAAGTGTGATTCATCGGAGGAATTTGATAGTTTATGGAATGAGATGATTAGCGAAGGAGACTTACACAACCATCAGTGGTTAAATGATTTGTACAAAATACGGGATAGGTGGTCCACAGCTTTCAACAAAGATTGCTTTAACCTTGGAATATTATCTACACAACGTAGTGAGTCTACAAATTTTGTTTGCCATGGTATTTCAAAGGCTATAAGTTCTCTAACCGAATGTTTCCTTGGATTGGAGAAACTTATAAATAGTTGGCGTCGGAATGAACGAGATGAAATTTTCAAATGTTCTCAAAGTAAGATACAACCTTACATGAAAAGAAGTCCGATACTGAACCAAGCAGCAAAATTTTATTCAAGAAAGTTATATTCATTTTTTGAAGAGGAGTTCTTGAATGATTTAGGTGGACTACGCATTGATCACTCTTCACCAGACTCATCAACATTTTCCGTGAAAAACATAGACCCGACTTTCGATTCACACAAGTGGACTGTTTTATTTAGTTCAGCTGATGGAACTATAAAATGCAGCTGCGGAAAGTTCGAGATGATGGGAATCCTATGTTCTCATTGCATGAGAGTGATGAGTCAGTTGGATGTTACTAATATACCTCAGAAATACTTATGTCCAAGATGGTCAGCAACTGCCAGGAACGATCTTTATAGTGGATTGAATGTCCAGCTTACAATACCAAGTTTGTGCACGTTGAATCAAGGTTCCCGAAACATGATTTTTAGAAATTATATTTGCCGATTTGCTTATCAAATTAGCAGTGAAGCTCAAGGTAATGAGGATGCAGAACAATGTATGATAGATGGTATGAGTGCATTGGCATTAAATGTTCAAAATATTATGGAAGGAAAAAGCAATAAATCGGCAACTGAAGGGCTCCACAAAACAATTAGAGATCCTGCAAAGCGCCGGCCTAAGGGAGTTTCAAATGCTAGATTAAAGGATCATTGGGAGAAGAGGAAGGCCAAAAAAGTGAAACCAACCGTGCAAAATCCTAATCCAACAATTTATTTTACACCAGCAGAATCAGGAAGTCAGTCATCCTTTATGTAAGTGTGATCAAGATTTCAAGAATAACAAGGTATTATTCGATTCTAGCATTTCATACTCGGTATTTGGGTTATGTTATAAACTCACCAAACTAAACAAAACACAAATAAAAAACATATGCAAATAAGTATAAATTTATTTTATTGTACTACAAAAAATGGCGTAAGCAAACTCTGCCCTAAATAAGGCCATATCACTTTGCCAGTTCTTATGGATGTCCCAATTAGTAACATTTTTTTTTATAACTTGTTCCATGTATTTACAGATAAACATTCCACAATCAACACTGTTATCTTGTGTTGGCAAATTTGGGATTGAATGGATCGGCCATGTTGTTATATCTTCCTCAAAAGCATCTTCTGCGTCATGGTATAAATGAGATATCTGGAAAGGTAATAAAATTATTAGAATTACCTTCAATAAAAAATACTAAAGCAAATGTAACTCTAAGTTTATACCACTTCCGGAGCAATAGACTTGTGCGTTGCTTTGGGTAATGAATCCATAAAATCCCATCTTCTGTTCTTCAAGTTTGCAACTAGTAAAGTCCAATGTTTCTCATTTATGATGGGAACAAACATAATGTTCGCATTCTTAACAGCATCTTTGGTTACATTAGCAGCAAATGATGTTGTGGACTCCTCTTTATTTGAAGTATAATAACCCTAGTAAAAAAAACCATTCAGTCAATTAATGATATACAGTTACTGAACTTCAATGTACCTTAACTAGAAATGATTACTAACCCAATGAAAAGCCGATACATATAAAAAAGGTTGATTGAGTCCTGGAACCATTCTGTCTTTCTCAGATAAAAGATATGCGAAAGTGTCGATATGGTTGATGTCAAGCTCTTCGCATAGCAATAATTCGTCAATTTGGCTTCTAAAAATAATTGCAATTCCATTTGCGAAGATGGTATCCTCCCTGTATAATTTGCCATTTATGTATGAAAAGAATGTAAAAAAAGTTAAATACCGAGTTATACCGAGTATCGGTATAACTCGGTATTCAGTATAATAATAACAATACCGAGTAGTACCGAGTTTATTATTTCCCGGTATTATACAGTTTTGTGAATAAAATTAAATAGTTGACATTCCTATATGGAAAAAGTAACTGAAAAAGTGAAATACCGAGTTGTACCGAGTTTTTTATTTCTCGGTACAACTCGGTATTCAGTACAATAATAGTAAAACCGAGTTGTACCGAGTTTTTTTTTTTTCTCGGTATTACTATTACCGAGTTTATTATTTCCCGGTATTATACAGTTTTGTGAATAAAATTAAATAGTTGACATTCCTATATGGAAAAAGTAACTGAAAAAGTGAAATACCGAGTTGTACCGAGTTTTTTATTTCTCGGTTCAACTCGGTATTCAGTACAATAATAGTAATACCGAGTTGTACCGAGTTTTTTATTTCTCGGTACAACTCGGTATTCAGTACAATAATAGTAATACCGAGTATTTTACAGTTTTGTAAATAAAACTAAGTACTTGACATTCATATATATGGAAAACATAACTGAAAAAAGTGAAAAACCAAGTTGTACCGAGTTTTTAATTTCTCGGTACAACTCGGTATTGTTAAGTAGAATACGTACTTTTTGGTGTACTTCTTTAGAAAGTTATCAATAGTATTCCTCCTCTCTTCAATAAGTAATAATCTTCCTGGGTAGTCCAAAAATTCCTTGGCCGGACGCTCTACATATCTGGAATCCTCAACATCCAAAATTGCAGTTTTTTCTTTTTCAACTGGTGTAGCAGCAGGAGCAATTTTCGTAGGTTCATCCTTAGGAGCAATTGCTTTTTTACTGTCAGTTAAGCTCTCTTTCAGTTTTGATGCAGCACGCGTGACCGGTTTTCTTCTAGTTACTGAGGTTTCCTTCTTACTCTGTATTTCAGCTTCAGCTGGTAATTGAGTCTTCTTCTTCTTCCTATCACCAGTTGTGAATGAAGTTTTTACTATTTTCCTCTTCCTGTCTTCCCTCCTATGTACTCTTCTAGCAATTCCTCCAGTTCCTGATGAAGGGAAAGGAAATTCCTCATATTCTGATGTTTCTTTCTGACCAACTAATTCATCAACAATTTTCTCTACAGTTTTTGATACTTCATCAAAATTTTTGTTAGACTCCGTTCTTGAACTTGATGGTACCGGAGAACCTATTTTCTCGGACGTGAAATATTGTGGAAAATGATAACTTAATATCTTATATATACCACAAATTTTTTCGTTGTTATCAGATTTTAACTGAAATACTTCATTGTCCAATACTTCCACCCGTTTTTGCAGCAGAATTTTATCCATTTCGAGTGCTGAAATTTTTTTAACCATATATTCATGCTGTGTTATCAGTTTATATATGGATTGATTAATAATCTTCAAATTTGTTTCATCAGGAACACCACGTTGTGCATCAGTTTCTTCTGTAAATTCTGTTCGTACGGGAGAATCATTTGGACTTCGACATTCAGTAGGACTAACAATACGAACTGTCGTATCACTCTTTAAAGACTGTTCCATTGGACATTCAGTATCCGCTGGTGTTTGAACTGGGGAAACAGTTTGGTTTGGACTTTTTGGAGATGAAGTTGCTTGTAATGATGGAGTGGTCTTGCTGCTAGATATATGTACATTACTCGGTGGTGGTGTTATATCCAAAACATTTTCTGGATTACTATTCTGAATTAAAGTCTTCTCAAAATCTGTTATCTCTTCTAAATCTGTCAATATCTGAAGGAAATCTTTTATAAATACCCAAAATATAGAAGTACAAAATAAAGTCAAATCAATGCAGATGAGAATTGTACCTCAGAATCCTTAAGGCTTTTAAGTAAATTTTCAACATCTTTAATTCTATAATTAAATTTCGCATCCCAACGAAGTAGACGTGGGCGAGCCAAATTATTCACTACTGGGTGGAACTTTGTATGCTCAAAAAACCAAATCTAAAACATAAAATAAAACAATATAAATCAGTGTATGGAATATATTACCTATGAAAACATTGAAGTAAACAAATTAATAAAAAATTTGTGTAAGAAAAACTCACAATTATTATCATAACAAATCCATTTACATATCCCAATGATTGTCCTTTTGACTGTTTCTTTGCTATTGTATTAAATTCCATAACAAGAAAATCCCTAATGGATTGGGGCCAATTGTATGCTCGGAACTGCTCAGCATTCTTTGCAACGTCCAATATAGTTGATTGCACTCGGAAGTTGGCCATTGGAAAGAAAATATTGGACAATAGGTATACAATAAATTTTTGCCTGACAATCTCCATAGACGTTGAGGACTCCAATTTCAGAATGTCATGCCTTATGTCATTTGCTGTTTTACCAGCAATTGTTGCAGTCCCGGGCTCAAATTTAATACCTCTGTCCGGTAAGCCAATAATCAACGCTATTTCTTCAGAAGTGAAAGGTAAAACACGGCTATTAATAACAAAACTTTCAGAGTGGTTATCCCACGTTGACAGTAACATATAAACCATAGGAACATTTTGTGGGAAACGAGGTAGAAATAAAAACTGGTTAATTTGTAGCTCACTTAGGCTACTGACAAACTGATCACCAAATTTCTCAACCAATTCATTACAAACTTCCCTAAATCCTGATGTGCGACATCTAAAATGAACCTTGGGGGTATATCCCTGCATAATAAAGTGTAAACAGTAAGAAAATAACAGTTTTACAGAGATTCCGTGCAAAACTACAAGAAATAAATCAGTGTACCGAGTACCGAGTACCAAATACCGAGTTTTGAATACCGAGTTAAATGTATCGAAGAATAACAAAATACTATTAACATAACGTGTTTTAACAGGCAATACCGAGTGTACCGAGTATCATATACCGAGTACCGAGTACCGAATACCGAGTACCGAGTATCGAATACCGAGTACCGAATACCGAGTACCGAGTGAAATACCGAGTACCAATTACCGAGTGACGAGTACCGAGTGACGAGTACCGAGTGACGAGTACCGAGTACCTCGTATCGAGTACCGAGTACCGAGTGACGAATACCGAGTAATCCGGTAGAACCAAATCCTAAACCCTAAATACAACTATATGACTCTGTTCAATTTACTAAGGAAAACCAAACATCACTATGAAATGTGTACCGAGTTTTATCAATCAGTAAGGACCTTTACCGAGTTTTCATCATCATATACCGAGATAATGTAACAAAACCAAATACCGAATACCGATTAGTACCGAGTTTTAGAATGTGTACCGAGTTATAATAATCATATACCGAGAAAATGGAAAAAAAATAAATACCGAATACCCATTAGTACCGAGTATTAGAATGTGTACCGAGTTTCAAAAACTCGGTACCTTTAGATTAATAACGAGATAAACAAACATTCTCGGCAAATCGTTTCTAACCTCAGGCATTTTGTCAGCGGTGGTTTTCAACTGGAATGATGGAGAACTACGAACGAAATCCTGCAGATTTATGAAGAAAATGCTGGAGAACTCCAAAGGTTTTAGTAGAAATCTGAAAAAACGAAGTAAACAGTGACAGGGATTCGAAACTCCGTAAGAAGGTGAAGCGTCGCACTTCAAAGTGTTCCCGTTTTTTTGCCATTTAAAATTTAACACGTGCGAGAACCCAAAACACAGCGGGTCGGGTCGGCGACTTTTCTTCATGCTACGTGGCGTTACAACATTTGTGGCCGAACGTAGAGGAGCGTACGTTCACCGGACTAAATAATTGTTCAGTTCTTAGGGGGGGGGCAATTGCCCCCCCTCAAAAAAAAGAATTTTTTTATAGGAGTAAAAACATTTTTTTTTTTATATAGAAGAATAAAAAAAAAGTTTTTCCCCTCCTAAAAATTTACTTTTCCCCCCCCCCTAAAAATTTGTTTTGTCATAACTTGCCCTAAAATATCTATATATTTCTTCACATTCAGCTATAATATTTTTTTTCATGCTTTTCATGATAGTTTAATTACACATTTTTTTTCTTTATTTTTCTTGTTTAATTTTTTTTTTTAAAAAACTTTTCGTAATATATAGATATATAATATTATTTCTTTAATATTTAATTATTTTTGTGTTGTATTTGCCCCCCCCCCCCCCCCCCCCCCCCCTCAAAATTGAGGCTGGTTCCGCCCCTGTTAGCAGGATGTATAGTTCTCATTAGCAGAATCCCTTATTTTCTAATATCGATTATATCATCACTGAGGATGCACTAATTGATCTGGCTGCTCAACATTATTTTTTTAGTTTGTTGAAAGAATAAACAACCTAGTAATGATACTTGACTGACTCATGCTAACTTAGAGATTTTGGTCCTACAACTGGTTGAAGATTACTTAGATTTTAACTCTACAAAGTGAAGTTGAGCTAAGCCCAAGGGACTTGATATAGCATATTACGTAGATAAATGATAATAAAGCTAAATGCCCGGCTACAAAAGCTAAGACTAAAGCTTAACCAAAGGATCAAAATAAAAGGTTTAATGACAAGAGCCCAATTAAGAGCTCAATAATGAATTAATAATTTTAAATATTTTAAATATAATTTATATTTTATTTACTATCTAAAAGCTTGTGTGATCAGCCATGAAATGGTTAGGTAGGGATAAGGCAATTAGTCAAAATTGGTATGTGGAATGGGTAGTGGAACTCCTCTTTAATGTCCACCAACTCCATTTTTTTAATCTATTTTATTTTTCAATAGTTATCTTGTAATGCCTATAAATACGGGCTGATATGAATTATAATTTTTAGTTTTTGAATGAAATAAATTTGTGAAAAGTTATCTTCATTAGCTTGGTGCTTTTGTGGCTTCAAGTGTTTGCCTTTTTTGGGTGAGATTAGCTAGGCAATTATCATTCTTTCTTTTATGTTACTTAATTACAAACCATCTTAAATACCAGTTCTAAACTATTCATAACTCTTCTTGTACTTCATAAGTATTCCCTTAGACCAATAAAACATTAATTAAAATTATGAAACCCTTCTAAACACTTTCATATAGTTATTAACCCAAATAGAGAACATTTGGACCTTATTTTATTCCCATACCTCAACATCCTTTTAAACTCCACCAAATTTTACATCAACTTCAGATTATAAGTTCTCATCCTAATCTTACTTTTCAACATCATTTACTGTCATGTATCTAATATAAAGGCCACTCTATAAAGTGAACTTCCAATAATCAGCCCAATTGAGCCCAAACTGGACTAATTTTAACATTTATACTAATATTTTCCTATAAATCCCTCATCATTCCACCATAAACTCTAGAATACTTCTATAAATATCAAATTAAATATCCATAGCCTTTTATATCCATTAATATCACTAAAAGGCTACTCACCACCACCAATTAGTGATAGAGAGAGAAAAACTTCTTTCTCTATTTAGAGAGAGAAGATAAGTTGGAGAGAGATAAAGAAGTAGATATCCATTTTATTTAGAGATAGTGAAGCATGGGGCTGGCAACTACTATGGAGAGAAGAATTGGGAGCATGAGATTACTGGTAATGAATAGGGCTAAGAGGAGTCGATTTCTTATGTGGTGAGATTAGAGGAGCGGGTTGCAGTTAGGAGTGCAAGAGGGAGAGAGAGGGAGCGGTCCATTCAACTGGGCAATAGAGATTTATGAGCTTCATTTTTATGTAGATTTAGAAGTTCAAGCATATATTCAAAATTTCATATTCTTTTTTATTTTATTTGATTTGGGTTTGTATAAGTAGTTGCCTACTTGCATTAATTTATACTTATTTTTTGATGCCACCACACACAACACTGTCATGTTTTCTTTTTTTGTAGTTTCTTTATAGTTTTAATGTCATGTATTTTTTACTTCATTTATTACTACATGTTTGGGTAGAATTAGATGTTTTGCAATAGGCTCTTAGGATAAAACTTTATTTTATAAACTTTAATAAATTTATAATCAATTAAAAAAAATTATTTCTTTAAACTAAGGCTCTCTAGTCAGTAGTTAATATGAAATTATATTCTTTATATCCCTTGGACAAAATATGAATTAGTATTAGCCAATGATCAAAACCTCCAAGTACTAACCATTTAGAATATCGACAACTCATAATGTATGCAGAGATCTCTCTTACTTAAGGATGGATAAGCTTCTTTGGCAAGCATGAATTTTAATATGTAGAGGTGTCATCTTAGTATGCTAGGGAGCAGTTATCTTGACCTAATTGAGATTATAAAACTAGTTTAGTGGTTCTATTTGTCTATAATTGTGCCATCTCTTTCATTTATTTTCAATAAACATTATTTACACCACTTAGGATTGTTAGTCCTATCTATTTCTAGCTTAATTATTAGAATTAATCTAACTAGTGATTTTGAGTTTTATTTTCTCAAATTAAATTTGTGATGCTAACTTTAGAAGATTCAATTCATAGTTGTTGATAAAGTATTTGACGACTAAGTTGGGTTGACTATCTTCTAAATTAAATAGTTTTGAGCTTAATAATTGGAATGATGGACTCATGAGGTTCTAACCGAGTGTATTTCTACAGTAATTAGGCTCCTTACTACACCCCACCCCTTTTAGGCTATTTTACTTATTTCTAAGTCTTTAGTGATTTGATGATTCATATTATATATGTTTTTTATCTAGACTTATCTCACTTGGTTACGATGATTCACCCTTTGCCTTGTATAGTAACATATAACAAAGTATAAACAATTTTATAACATTACTAATCATGAGCAAACGATAATTGGAAAGTGAAGACCGTTATTGTGATGCATACCATTGACCAGTGACAAGAGCATTGAGTCACCGAAAACCAAAAAATGTACATGAAAGAGAAACATTCTAGTAGCTCCCTTATTCCAAACTTCTCATGAATCTAGAGTTAGAGTTTTGACTCCTATTATATATAGCTAAATTTATTTGACTAATTAAGATAATTATAAGATTATAAAACACACAAGTTAATTTTCATATTCATAAATATAACCACTAGGGTCGGGATTCAAAACCCAACACCATAAACGCCAAGCACACTATTGTTGGCTTATTCCCCAATGTTTTTTTTTGGGAAAAATTATTAGGTGCGATGTTCGGAGGCTAATTCGGACGTACCAGTCTAGGGCTGCAAGCGAACCAAACGTTCGACGAGCTACTTGTTGTTCGGTTCGATTAAAGTTCGTTTGTGATCGTTTAATTAGCTAAACAAACAAACTTGAACAATATTTTAAATACTCGATTCTTAAATAAACAAACTTGAACACTAATGCGTTCGACTCATTTATGTTCGCGAACAACATCATTTGAAGTTCGTGAACAAACTCAACATTAAGCTCGATAAAAAGCTTGATTCGTGTTCAATTTTGAACTCGTGAATAAGCTAGATAAAAATAATTAATATTTGACTATAAAATTAATAAATATAAATAATCATTGTCTTTTTTACATAGACAATTGCTTTTATTATAAATGTGTTTGTTTATAGATATGTTCATGAACGTATTTGTTTGATAGTTAAAAAAAATTCGTTTAATATGTTTGCGAACAAACTCAATAAGCACTAAACGAATGAACATGAATTGAACATGAACCGAACATGAACACTCATTAATTTAAATGAACAAAACACGAACACAAACAATAAAGCTCGAACAAACATGAAACAAACTTGAACAAGCTGATATTAAATGAACACAAACATGAACACTTACATACTCGGCTCGGCTCGGTTCATTTGCAGCCCTATGCATCACGTTACCCAATGCACAATGCATTAGATGACATGACACGTTCGTATTAACATACAGAAGCGTTCGAACACCGCACATATAATCACTCTTCTTTTTTGAGGGAAAAAATTATTACTTGCGGAATCTATATGCAAAATTAAATTCTTATGTGTGAATGTACAAAACATACAAAATATAAATAAATAAATAAATAAATAAATAAATAAATAAATATATATATATATATATATATATAATTTATACTCTTGAGCACCTCGAACTCTTTTCGCTGCTTTCTTGCTACCGGCCTCGCCGAGTATCTCTTCTATTGCTAGCTCTTCTGCGAGCGAATCACAGTTAATGGAAGAAGAAAAGCCGCATGACATTCTGGAAGAAGGGGAAATAGGCACAACAGTTGAAGAAGAAGAAGAAGAAGAAGAAGAGCAGGAAAAATCGAAACCGATCAACGGCGCATCAACAGAGAGCTTCTTCGACGCGCATCCGTGGCCGGTGTTTAGATTTGACATTCCTCCTCGGAGGGCCTACCACTTTGCCCAACAGTTCCGAGGCGGCTCGAACCCTCAAAACTTCCTCAAAAGCGTCAAATGGTCCCCTGACGGCTCTGCTTTTCTCACCAGTTCTGACGACCAGTCTCTCCGCTTGTTCTACCTGTGAGCCCTCACATCTCTGGTTATCGTTAAATTCCCTTTCCTCTCGAGAAATTTGACATTCTTCATTGGGTTCTTTCTTGTTCCTCGACCTTTCAGGCCCGAAGATGCCTACTTCAATAATGAAAAGCTCGAAGAATGCCAAATTTCTCAAGGTTTGTTGAGAATCTGGATTCTTGTTTTCTTTTTCTGATGTGGATTAATTCAATGTTTTCTGATATAACCCAAGGCCTGTGATGTTATTCGGCGTAATGGGTATTTCCTTTGTCAGATTCCTATTATTCAGCTCTTACAGTGAATGAAGCAGAGATGGTATACGATTACTGTTGGTACCCTTACATGTCTATGTTGGGTATGTTAACATCATTTCATTACCATTAATATTGCAGTTCCTATATCAGTGATATTAGTCCAGTCTATATCTTAGTTCTGCTTATGTGTAGATCCTACCACCTGTGTGTTTGTCAGCACAACAAGAGACCATCCTATTCATCTTTGGGATACCATTTCTGGTGAGGTAGCTAATAGCCATTAAATTTTGAAGCTTTGTTATGAAGGATTGCTTCTGACTGCTTTGGTGTTGAGTGCATTTGTGTTTGTTTTGTTAGCTTCGCGGCACTTATAGGGCATACGATGCCATGGATGAAATAACTGCAGCACTTTCAGTCTCATTCAACACAAGCGGTGCTAAGTATGAAAGATTTACTTTTCTTAAGCTTCTAATTTTGAAGTTGAGATATATAATCATGATTCTATAATTTTAGCTATGAAGGCAACACATGAATTGTGAATATTTCCATAATTTAGTCAATGAAATTATTTCCCAATCCAAATATTATTCACTGTTTGCATTTGATGATTCAAAGTAGTATTATTTGTCTTGGTGGTCATTGTGGGAGGCTGCTAATTGGAAGCATTGCAAATGAAATATTTCCTTTTTTTGATTGGTCTATATACACCTACAAAATTTGAATTACAATCAAACATTGATTTTTTCTCGTGTCGCTTTCCTAAAAAAACCTTTTTATGTAGACTCTTTGCTGGATACGATAAACACATCAGAGTTTTCGATGTGCATCGTCCTGGTCGGGATTTTGAGCAATATTCTTTGGCTAAAGTAGATGCCGGATCATTAGGTATTTGTCTACGCCCTTGTATGCCATAGTATTTCCATTTTTTGTTTAAACATTCATATTTTCATGCATACATATGCATCAATATGAACCCTATTTGAGTGCCCTGGGCTCTCAGTTGCTTAAGAAAGGCTAGATTGAGTATCCTTGAAATCCAAAATTCACTAAGTGTATTCTTAGCTTTTATGATCCAACATTTGTGTTTATTATTACACAAGCACTTAAATTTTTTACTTTAATCACCAAATATAACATTTTATCTTTGGGATGCAACAATTTCTTGCAACAATTTCTGGTATGTTATCATTTTTATGCATATTCTTGTTCTCATTTCAACAAAATTATGAAAAGGTTCATGGTTTGAATAGTTTAGTGTTGATTGAAAGAACTACTATTGTGCAAAAGTAATGATAATATTTTTTGACCATTTTCTTCCACTAATGAAAGAATAATCAATTTCAATTTGTCATTGTTATTTTGTGCATGTAGGTATTGCATCGTCAATTGCCTTTTCTCCCACTTATAGTGGGATGCTCGCAGTTGGCTCATATAGCCAGACTACTGCACTGTATGCGGAAACTAACATGGAACTTTTATATGTTTTGCATGGTCAAATGGGTGGGGTTACCCAGGTTAGTTCAATTTGACATGCCTAATTTTTTTAGCAAAATTTAACTAGGCAACCTTTTGATTACGCTTGATCACATTTTTTATTTGCAGGTCCAATTTTCCAAGGATGGAAACTATCTATATACTGGGGGGAGGAAGGTAATCAAACATTAAACTCCTTTGTACACCATTTGCTTTTATTTTATTTTTTGTCCAGCTAGTATTTAAGTAGGAGAAAACGAAGAAATTTGAAATTCTATTAACATCGAGGGTCTTTTTCCCCAAATTGTATCTTTATAATTATTTATTACCTTCTTTATAGCAACACCAATATGGATGCAATACTCATAAGTAGTGTTTGCTCAACTTATGTATACCATCATGCTTTAGCTTATTGAAACTTTCACTCAAAAGGTAGTGCACCTCGAGAAATAACCTGGGGCTGTTTAATCAACTGATGCGTTGTGAGTTCTTCCTATTGGATTATGTCGAGGATTGCTGGAAACAAATATATGCTCTGGAGAAACATTAATGAAAGTTTGTGTAAGATTCGTCCATAGGGGGTCAAGAAACAAGCTTTTTGATATTGGGAGTTAATCTTGAAGATGTGCAAACTCTTATGAAGCACAACTTTGGGCTTTTCTCCAAAATTGTTGATGAGTGCCGTCTCTTTTCTATTGTAAACCTCAATCAGGTCAATACTATAATAATGATCATAAAATGAAAAAGCCAAGATTGAAGGGGGAATACCCAAGAACCATCAGAAAAAAGGGTTTCCTTTCTTCAAAAGGAAAAAAAATTGGAAAAAAAAAAAAACGAATTGGTTAGCCTTTCTTCCTTCAAAACTAGTGTTTAGTTTTATGATTGTTAGATAGCTGGTTACAGTAATAAAAAATGTTGGGAATTGCATTCGAAGCCCTTCCCCGAAAGATATAATAAATATTTTAAGAAAAAAAATGATGCTGGGGTGGACAACACCATGCTAAGTCCAATTTACAGGACAAACTCATCTTTTTCTCTAATGACTATATGAAAGGATGTAGTGAATCAGTCGTTACCAATAAGGACACATGAGAGTAGTTGTTTTCCTTGATAATACTTGTCAAGAAAGAGGAGATTAGGGTTAATATTGTCAATGCTAGGCAGAACAATCTCATTTTTGCCAATGTAGTATAGAAAATTGTGTTGGATATCATAAGCTATCCTAATCCTTATATTTTTGGTTAGATTTAGGTGGAGCCAAGATGAAAGTTGATTGCCAATGCTACTCGAAGCAATCACCAAGGATTGCGTCAACGAGATGATATGTAAGGTGATTCCACTTGAGATCTATCAAATTATCTTCATACTTCATACATTCGTGATAGGTATGCATTATGCCTCAACAATGTTATAAATAGTGATAACTCACAATGGAATGAAAGATATTTTTGTAAAAAAAAAAAAAAAAACTTCAACGTCTTAATGACAAATATTACACCAACTGGTAACGTCTTAATGACAAATATTACACCAACTGGTTCATGTCTCCCTACCTTGGACTAAAAAAGGCGAAATGTAGGTGTAAAGGTTGATTGAAGAGTATGTACCACTCTTTAATGGGGCCCAAAAACTGCCACCAAAGAGGTCTATTAAGTAAGGCAAAGTGATGCGACAAAGTAGTCAGGGCTTGAGGCAGAATTGCTAAATCTGTTGATATATAGAAACTTAGTTATTAAGATTAATTCCACAAAAGTAAAGATGATAAAGAATAGTCACAACGACGTACATTTACACAATGGTATCTTTAACTATCCAAAGACATTCAAAAGGAGTAAAGCATGTATCCCAAAAAAATAATAGGGCAAGAGCTTTCATCAGTGGTGGATTCTCCATTAGTGAAATACGAGTTTAAAATGACACCCTTTTCTCAATTCAAACAGGAAAATGATAAGATGAAGTTAGTGTCTTATTAGTTTTGGCAAGCTCGAAAGAAGATGCATTATTATAAAACTAAGTCAAACCAAATAGTTCACCCAATATATGACTTTGGACATTTGTAAGGAGTGCATTGGAATACAAGTGGGAGCCATGATTCAGTTATCCTAAAGATAAAATAATACCCAAATTCTATGATTCGGGAGGTTCACAAATTTCTAGTTTTCAATAGATGTTTTAAAAATTTTTAAGAAACATTTTGAAAGATCAATTGCCAAACATAATTAAGTGGCATAGTTGGGAGGTTGGAATGTTAGCCTTCCTCTGCCTAAAATTATAATTTTACATGAGTTAAATCCTTAAAAATTGGGCTTGTGATATGGTGATCATATCATGAAGGGCATGGTCAATTTCGTTGTTTGCTTCTATGAGTTTATGATAAGAAGTTTCTTGCATAATTTCGACATCAAACTGCAAAGCAATTAGAAGATCCTATCTATTTCTTTGGTGAAGAGTGCTAAGACTGTTGATTTTTGTATCACAATATCCAAATTGAGGATCTAGTCGTCTAAACGCACAAGCAAAGACAGATCATTCATTGAAGGCTCAGTGATCAAGATTAGGAGGTAGAAAACCTGAATTATTAGATATTTTAAGCTTGTTTTGAATAATATTGTATTTTGACTTCTAAATTATTGATAAGATTTTTGATAAGAAAGAGGGGTACAATGGAGAAGAAATGTCACCTACAAGAAGTGGAAAGAAATAAGGTATACCTTAACTTAATCTTTGGAACACTAGGGCCTAAACAAAAAAAGGAAAAAACATAAACTCTTCTTTGACTTTTACTTGTGAACTTAGTTCATAACGTTAAGTGAATATGATTGGTTTAAATCTTTAGCGGTGTCAGTGAAGTAGCACATGATTACAAAGCGGTTGTGAACCTTGAGGGGTATGTTTATGATCATGGTAGAGGCTGAGGAATGAGTGATTAATGGTGTCGGTGAAGTAGAGGGCTTGCTAACCCATTGAGTAAAGGAGGTACATTACCTTGATGTGGCTCTTGTGTTGAAGGTGTTGAGCTAGGATTTAGGTATAAGAGTCTTAGTGGGATATTCATTGTAGGAAGGAGTAGGCATGTGGTTGACATGGGTTTTTGAGCCTCGAAATAATCTTCTTGTTGTTGTGGTGGCATTTAATAAGGTCTTTTTCGGTAAGAAAAAAACATTCCAAGTCATTATTACCGGCTTGGACGCATGTGAGGGATGTGAAGGCAAACCCAAAAAGCCAAGATAGAGGTGCAACCATAGCTTCTAGGAACTTTATGTGGTTGCCAACACATTTAAGGGCATCACAAACTTGTTACTGCCACAAAGTTTCGTGGCCTAAATCTCCAGTCCCTTTAAGAAATTGATTGATAGCTACTTAGCTTTCCGAGGTCTCATTCGTTAACAAAAATAACCAGACAAATTGTTCCATATATTAAGAACGACCAAACACCACCACCCATAAAATTAAGAAAGAGTTCTCAGTTTGTCAATTCTTACTGTGTCTTGACTTGGTAAGTTTTTTTTTTTGTGTTGAGTCAAATTTAGCCATAGGCTTCACTCATAGTGGTGCCTTTTCATTAATTCCTTTAAGTTTTAGCCTTGCGATCTTACTCTGCTGAGGAAGCTATAATGAACCTTTTTAGGGGCTCTTTCATTTTTCTCTAGTCTTTTCTCTCTCTAAGTTTTCTTAGTGAGAGAAACTCTTTATGGGAGGAGGTGACCGTCAGTCACATTCTCATTTATAGGCAAAAGTTGGTGGTGGGAAGGTGAAAGATGATACAGGTTGGGCAATTGCAGGTCAAATAGGTGGCAACGATATGACAATAAAGACTGTTCACTTTATTTCATTGTTGGAAAATCATTATAGTGAGGAATGCTGCCCTTGTAGCACGTTTGTGATATCACAAGTGACACTTTTTGGTGGACAATCTTCTGAAGATAAATAACGACTGCGAGTCAATGGCTAGAGCCAACCTCGATGTATTGAGGCTATGAGTAACTTCTCCGGTAAAGTAATTAAAGTTGAAAAGGAGAGGACGGACATGGAAGCTAACCAAACATTGGTGGTCTCCACTGCTATAGTGGCTCAAACATAGGTTGAAGCTGGCGAACCAGCTCAGGTATTCGAAATAGAATACAATGCTGTGAGAATGGATATTTGTAATGATGCAAATGGTTACAATTGGATGGAATCAGGTGGTAGCATGGAAATAAATTTTGAAACTGTAAGTCAGAATAAGTTTTGGTGCACTAATATGTGTAGCCAATAGCCATTAATGACAATTCAGCTTGTGTTCAGCGCCTATCAGATGCTCAACACAACGCCTCTTCGTTTCCCAGATTTTAGAACCTAGAAAAACCGTTCATCATCTAAACATCAACTTCTGTTACAACTGCATAGTAACAAACACCTCTCTAATGGCCCTAATGTCTTGAAAATGCCATAGGTTCTTGGCCTTGTTGCAGTGAATAAGTCAGAAGTTTTAGTTAATGATGCAATGCTTTTCCTTTTCAACTTCTGTTGCTTTATCAAAGCAGGTACCCACAATCTCAATGTATCCTGAGTCGGTTCCAGCTATTGATTCGTCCACCAAAGATGCATTCCACACTATCGCAATTTTTCATCGAGGGAATCAGTTGAACAGTTTTTTTCACATTTCTGCTGTCACCTAGTTAACCTGCACTTGCAGTATTTGCATTCTCTTTCCCCTTCCTACCATCAACATTTTTTATTAGGTGAAGAGGTGGCTGACGATTACCTTTTTCTATGAAAAGCTTTTCTCACTAGGATTACTTAGGGAGAGAAAAGACAATAGAAGAATGAAGAATCCCCTAAAAAAGATCCTTTTGGATTCTTCAAGGAGTTTAGTGTTGTAAGGCTGAAACTTAAATGAATTAATAGAAGAGAGCACCAGGAGTGGAGTTTGTAGCTTAATTCAGCTTAACATGAAAAAAATTACTAGGTTTAGACATAGCAAGTATTAACAGACTTAGAGCTTTTTTTTTTAATTCTAGGAGTGGTGGTGCATGACCATTCTTAGTTGGAGCAATTTGTCTGGTTAATTCAGTTGAGAAACAATATCTTAGCCTGCTAACTGGCTCTGTGGAGTTTAACATGCGCAATCAGCTTCTTAAATGAATTATGGCCATTTAGACCATGAAAGTTTGAGACAATAACAGGTCTGGTATGTGATGCTTTTTCCAGGCAATAACACCCTTATGCTATGCAGTTTCATGTTTAGGGTACTGACTATAAATTAGCACTTTGTTTTGTACCTGATCTTTCTTCTAATTTGGGGTTTAGGGCCTATCAAATATAATCTTGCTTTTTTGTTGTTGAAGCCATCAATTGTACATGACCATGTTCTCTTTTTTGACACCTTATCCAATCAATTAACTGAACTTTAAGTGCATAGAATTTTTTATGCAATTAGGACAAGCATAAAATTTAAACAATAAATTTTATGCCATATATTGTGCATAGAGTAACCGCTTGGGATTATTGATAAAGAGATATGTATGTTTTCTATGCATCTCTATGATGTTAAGATGTGCATCTTAATTTTTTCTTAGATATTTCAGATCCCTAGAATTATTGAATCCAAATATGCTCAAATTTATTGCTAGTTTTGTTTGCTAATCCAAGCCAAATTACTGTAATAAAATCCTTACTATTTTATTTGACCTCCATGTCCTCTTTGCTATTATAAAAGGCGATATGAATAATGAGCTGTTTTTAGAGTTCAAGTGCCCTATAATTGAGCTCTTAGGTTTGGGATAGGCGTGTTAAGACTTATAGTGGCGAAAATGATAAAAAGTCTTCTACTGGATTTCTTCTTTACAAAGGAAGAAGAGGAAGATAGGTGGACTACTTCATAAATTGTTTGTTTCTTGTGTTTGTGTGTGGGGGGGAGGGGGGGAGACAACTAGGTACTCTATATTTTGGTGGCTGGTTGCTCTTGCAAGTCAATGATAAGTAAGGTGCTAGTGGAGTTGACCATTGAGGAGGCTAGGGGACAACTACGTACTCTTTGTTTTGATGGCTGGCTGCTCTTGCAAGTTGATGATAAGGTTATAGTGGAGTTGACCATTGAGGAGCCCTTGGGACGAGCAGCCAAGTTGATGATAAGGTTATAGTGGAGTTGACCATTGAGGAGCCCTTGGGACAACTAGGTTCTCTTTGTTTTGATGGTTGGTTGCTCTTGCAAGTCGATTATAAGTAAGGTGCTAATGGAGTTGACCATTGAGGAGGCTTGTCTTCCAACAAGATTATGGGTGGAGAAGAAAATCCATAGTTGCCGGTGGTTGGTGTCTGGTGTTTCAAGTTGAATTCGGGAGGTTTGAGATGAGGAAAAGTTGAATTCGGGAGGTTTGAGATGAGGGCAATGATAACTGATGAAGTGTTAACCAATGAAGTAGATTGATGGGTAGCTGGTGAGTGTTTTTTAGGACTTATACTAGATTGGTTGGAGGTTGGGGCTATGTAAGGATTTCTTTGTCCATAGTAAATGAGATTATCATGTATATTTATTGGTTATATTTTTATATTTCATTGCTTTTGGTTTCCTTGACCTTGCTTTTGTGGTTTGATTTAGAAGAATAAAGTTTGCTATGAATAGTAATAACATTGAAAGTAATTTAGAGAGAGAGAATCTAGTGAGATGGATAAATAAGGAAATATTTCGGCGGGCAAATATTATATCATGTCTTTATCTGTGATTTAGTGATATAAATTTCTCATGTAATTTGATTGATAGTACTAAATCGTGACATAAACACAGGAAAAATCTAATTAATCAAAGATTAATTTACCCGATGAAGAGTGGAATTCTAACTTAGAAGATAGGGTTTGGATGCATTAAAACTTGAGTGAATATCCCCCAAATGGAATATCAATTCAAGTACATAATATTTGATAATTAATAATGTTCAATGAATGTTAATATTGGACTCTTGTTAAGAAATGACAATTCTCACATGTGATAAAGTACCCTTTTATTTATTAATATTACTTTTTTTTTTTGCTATTTTTATTTTTTTGAGAAGTATATATATACCTACATACATATGCATATGCATATATATATATATATATATATATATATATATATATATATATACACACACACACACAAGCGCACACACCAGGCACTAAATATAACGTTGTGTCTATTGCATGTTATATCTTAACTTTTTATAGCTATACCGTGTCATCGTGATCATATCGTGTCAATGTTATTGTGCCTGTGTTCATGCTTCATCGACAAAAGCCATTTGGTAGGTGGAGCTATATAAATATCTCAATGCCTCAATTGCTCTATAGAATTGAATTTACATTTCTTGCAAATCATTATATTTATATTTGGATATATTATTTAACTACTGGTGGTTGCTTAGATTAATATTACAAACTTGCATAGTGAAATCAACTTATATCATTCTGCTAATAATCCACTCATATTTGCTTGATATTTTACTTATTACCATTATATTAGTTGTATGTTATAATTAGCTCAACTATCGGCCTAAATGATTTGTTTGAATTAACTAATTAATTTACAATGTGCTTAGTAGTAAATTACCCACTCATCTAGTTTTGACTATTAATCTACACTACAGTGATTTGTGTCACTTGTAGGATTGCATATGATTACTAATGTGTGTTTTCTGATATTATATAGTGCAATCTTTTAGATTATGACTAATCACTTAGGTATTCATTTGTATAAGTGTATACACACTGCATATATCTTGATTTTTACAACTGAACGCTAATTTTTTTATTTAATTTAGTTCTGATATTATTTGCTTCTACATAGAGTTTCAATTAATATATTATTTTCCTTTGTAGTGTTATTATTTCTATAGCGTCCGCATTGTGTGGATTGGATTGGTAGAACTTTGTAATGAAATTTTGAAGTGCAAAAAATGCACAACCCATTCACCCTTCTGTTGGTGTGCTTAAATTAACCATATTAAAATTTTCTGATTTTTGGATATGTAATCCCAATTAAAAGTTGCTCTATGTCTAGGGCCATTAAGATTTGTATGGTTTTTTTTTTGTCTTTTGCTTATTATCATTGTTTTGGAATTCTGCTAGGATCCGTTCATATTATGTTGGGATATTCGAAATACCGTTGGTGTTCTCTACAAGTAAGTCCCTTTTCTTATTGTTATGTTGATGAAATTTTCTCTCTCTTCCGCTCATGCTATGGTGCTGTTTTTTGACTCCTTTGATTTAGAGCTGCTCTTATGTGGACTACGATGTATGAATTCATAGAATTGAACTTATATATATTTCCAATCATGTCAAGTTTCTATTTTAATCACTGAACAGCAGCCATCCTTATTAGAAACAGAAGTAAAAATTGCTTTGATAAGTATGGTATTAGAATCAAGAAAAAAGAAAAAGAATAAAACCAAAAGATTAAATAGAAAGAATGATTACCAGATCAAAAACTGGTTCTCTTAAGCCTTGTCAAATTCTCAATTTGCGCTCTTCTCTCAATTCAGATCCCACTACCTACACTGAAGCAATCAAACATCCTCACTGGCGAGCAGCTATGGCTTCCAAATTTTTCTCTCTTCAACAACAGGTTACCTAGAAATTTGTTCCTCCTTCGCTTGATAAACCTATCTTGGGCTGCCGATGGACTTATAAAATTAAGAGGAACAGGATGGTACTATATCTCGTTACAAAGCTCGCTTGGTAGCTCAAAACAATCACCAAGAATATAGACTTGATTATACATAAACCTTTTGTCTGGTATCTAAATTTCCATCTACGTGTTCTTCTTACTATAGCTATCACCCATCAATGGCCATCAACTCGATGTCACAAACGCCTTTCTACACGACTCTCTTCACGCCTCAATTCATATGAAACAACGTCGGGGCTTCGAGGACAATATGTATCCCAATCATGTCTGCTTACTTCAAAAATCCTTATATGGCCTCAAACAAGCTCCGCGTGAATGGTTTCAGACTTTCTCAAACTATCTCAGTTCTTTGGGCTTCCATAACAGTCAATCTGATCCATCTCTGTTTATCTTCAACCAAAATTTGATTCAATCATATCTTTTGATATACGTAGATGATATTCTTCTAACTGGTAATAACTCCTTTCTTCTCGACATAATTTCCTCTCTTAGCACTAATCTCTCAATGTTCCTTGGCATCCAAATTCTCACTCACAATAATCAATTACATCTCTCCCAATCATCCTATGCTCACTCTATCCTTCAACAAGCTGGAATAGACAAGTGCAATCATATAGCTAATCCTTCCACAACAAAACCGCCGACTGCTCCACCTCAAGACCTCCTTCTGTTCAATCCCACCACTTATCGTCAACTCACAGGTTCTCTTCAATATCTCACTATTATCAGACCTGCCATCTCTTTCGCCGTTAACACCTTATGCCAACACATGCACAATCCCTCCTCAACACACTACCTTCTCTTAAAACGTCTCCTTCACTACATTAAAGGCACTATCTCTTTCGGTCTTCCCATTTCCACTTCATCCCTAACTTTATCGGCTTATTCTGATGCGGACTGGGCTACAGATTCAGACACTCGACGTTCCACCTCAGGTTACTGCTTCTTCTTAGGTAAGACTCTTATCTCTTGGATTGTCAAAAAGCAACACACAGTGGCTAGATCCTCCATATAGGCGGACTGGCGGAGTATCGCTCGTTGGCCGCCGCTACTGCTGACATCATCTGGCTTCGTCGTCTCCTAGCCTATTTCAACATTATACAACGCAGCCCTATAGAAATTCACTGCGACAACAACTTTGCTATTGCACTTGCCAACAACCCGGTGTTCCATGCAAGAACGAAACACATCGAAGTTGATTTTCACTTCATCAGAGATCACATATAGTCAAAGGAAATAATGGTTGTTCCTGTCAGCTCCATCGATCAGCCGGCCGACATCTTCACCAAAGCTCTACCTACAAACAGATTCAACACTCTTCGATCCAAGCTAACAGTGCAGCCCTCACCATTAGCTTGCATGGAAGTAAAAGCCATAACAGATTCTTGTAATGATATAGCCATTTACGTATCAACAAATAGCAACACAACACGTGTACAACACACACTACTCAAATTTATATAATCCCTTGTATCTGCTCCTCTCTGAACATGAATAGAATTCTGTCTCCTTCTACATTTCTCTCCATCTACCTCACGTTCTCTCTCTACAGTTGGATCCTCAGCGGGAAGACAAAACTCTTTTTTCCCGGCCTTATGTTGAGCTATTCCATGCCATGCGGCAAATCCCACTGTTTCAACCAATAGTTCATGCTTTCTTTGGCTAGCCCCAACCTAGACACATCTGCTAGCACCATTTAAATGTTCTGAAATGTCAATGGAAAAAGACATCACAGTTCTTACAACAAATCACAATACAAAATATTGACGTAACAAAATTAGTTTTCAGTATTTTTAATGGTTATATTCTTGTTGCTTGCATAAGTTAGCCCCTTATTTACATGTGCTTACCTTTTCCTGTTTAAAATCTGTTTTTATTTCTCATAATTCTGTTTATTCGTTCTAAATCAAATGGAAAAAGCAAAAGTTCCAATGACATTACCATCTGTATTTACTCAGCAAATGCTTTTCAGATTGTATAGGTCTTCAGAATCTACAAATCAACGGATATCTTTTGATATTGAACCTAGTGGAAGGCACCTTGGTACAGGTGGACAGGTAATGTGACAATGCTGTCCTTTGAGGTCATTTTCGTAGCTTTAGAAATTGTATTATCAAATATCTGCTATTTGAACAGGATGGTATAGTTCAGATATATGACCTTCAGTCAGGAGAGTGGGTGTCTGGGTTTCAAGCTGCATCTGGTACATTCCTTAAGACTGAGAAGTTTTGCATTTTTTAAAACATTTGACATTTCTAATTTTAATTACTTGTTTATTTTTTGCTAGACACTGTTAACTGTTTCTCTTTCCATCCATCCGTGCCATTGGCTGCAACATCTTCCGGAAATCGTAGATTTATCTTGCCTGGCTATGTCGAGGATAGCTATAGCTTAAGTGGTATCCTTACCCGCAATATATTTGTTATCCATGCATGTTTTTATTACATATTCATCTTACTGTTTTTCCTTGTTTATACCTGATATGAATACGAAGTGCTCTTTTTGTTACTCTTAATTGTGTATGGACTCAATAAGTAAGCATGTTCATGGTCATATTTAAGTGGAAAATATTTTTGCTTAATGACAGTAGTGATTTTTGTTCTAGTTTTAGATGGGTTGTTTCAAAGAATTTTGATGGATGATGGAAGAGCTTGCCTTAAAAAAAAAAAATTCAAAAGCATAACTTGATGGATGGAATTACTTTTACTCATGAATAAATGTTTGTCTATGCAATTAGCTAGGTCTGGTTTGTGCTTTTATTGGTCCTTGCTAGTACATTTTGGAGGAGTTTTCAGGGTTCCAGCAGCTACTAGAGTTGTGACCTGGCTTTTGTAATTAAGAGTGAAGTTTTTTTCATTCTATAGGCATCTGGCGTAAGTCCTGTTATCCAGATTGGGTTTGATGCGTTCTAGTCTTACAAGCTCATTATAATTATTATCTTACGGAGATCCAATCATTTTGGTAAGAAGCATAGGGTTTGTTAATGGGGAGAGGGGTTGGGCCTGTGGTTCTTTACCACAAGATAGATCATCACCATCACATTGGCCTTGTTCAACTATTTAGGGTTAACTTTATGAATCTTTTTATTTTTTATTTTTTTGCTAATTACTGTATGATGTGTTAAATTTATGTTTAGAAGTTCTATTCATATTACCTTTGTTCTTCCTTTCCATTCTTTTGAATTTAATTTTATCTGCCGAACTTATTGGTGCTTTTTCTACCCTATATTTTACACGCCCTTAAGAAACTTATGTAGGCAGGGGGGAGGGGGGTCAAAACATTTTGGATTAGAAATTTGGAGAGCTTTTAGGTCCTCTACTAGAATCAACTCATTAATGTCTAGTAGAGTGCCTTTTAAGCTCATAATTTAGAGATTTATTAGATTCTTCCCCCCCTATCTATTGGCCCTTTGGTTTCCCCACTTGGCTCTCCTTCCCGTGGCTGGTTTCTTTTCCCTTTGGCTACCCATTCCTTTCCCCTTCTTTGTGACTCTTCAGTTTTCCCTACCTGGTTGCCTTTTCTGGTCCCCTTTGGCCGCTGTTATGGTTCCCTTGGCTGCTGCTCTGGTTCCCCTTGTTCCTCCCCCTTTGGCTGCTATTTCGGATTCCCTGGCTGCTGTCCCGGTTCCCTTGGTTGCCTTTTTGCTGGTTTTTAGGTGGCTGTTTGGGTGCTGTTCCTGGACAGCCCCTTGGCATTCTATTTCCCTTTTTTAATTGAGTAAATTGAAGATGTTTCGGGCTGCTTGGCTGCCCCTTTTCTTCTATAAATATTAGATGTTTTTGTAATAGAAAAAGGTGTGTTATGTGCTAATTTTTAGATCAAAACTTGAGGGTTTTTTTTTGGATAGCTTGTGAGCTATGTATTTTCTCTTCATCTTCTTCTAGGAAAGCTTGCGAGCTTGTCCTCTCTTCGTCTCGACTTCTTACCTCTTTCTTCTCTCGGCAAGTTCGACGCCACGTGTATCTTTCTTCTCAAGAAAATGCAGTTTTAGGTTTTATGTTTGTCATGAGAGTTATAAGGTGTTTTTATTTTATAAGTTTGTAAGGATCGTCTTATCCTATAAAAGTTGTATTTTATTTAAATGTCATATTTTATCTATTTTTGAGTCTTTTCTTATAGCCTAGGAAATCTTGTAATATACTTGCAAAAGTTGGGGTCTTCCTATATTTTTGCTTGCATCAATTTGGTATCAGAGCCAGGTTGTCGAGTGAGTCTTGGTGAGTCATGATAGTTGTTGTGTGAGTCTTGGTGTCATGAGAGTTTTTGAGTTTTTTGTTATTGTAAGTCTTCATATGTTTTGAGTCTAAATGGATAGTCCATGCAATCATCCTTCAGAAGCCTCATGTCAAGATTCGAATGAGTCCCAAGGAGAATTTGACCCTGCCAAATTTAAAAATCAACCACCTATTCAGGATGTGAAGATTCCAATTGTAGAAGGGATTTCATTGCAAGGAAATTTTACAAATCTCCTACAAAACGAGTTGTATAAAATTCAATATCAAATGTACTTGTGTACGGAAAAAATCAAGAAGAGGAAGAAATTTCTGCAAGCCCAGTTTAGGCAAGAACTTGAGATGATCTAGAAAAAAATATGTAGCTATGATTCAAGAGCTTGATGTGGCACCTTCGTCTCGTTAGGAACATACTCAAGCAATCTCATCAGGAGATGAGGATTCTCATCCAAGGGAGAATTTGATGTAGGGGGGGGGGGTCAAAACATTTTGGATTGTAAAATTGGAGAGCTTTTAGGTCCTCTACTAGAATCAGCTCATTAATGTCTAGTAGAGTGCCTTTTAAGCTCATAATTTGGAGATTTATTAGATTCATCCCTCCTCTTTATTGGCACTTTTGTTTCCCCACTTGGCTCTCCTTCTCGTGGCTGGTTTCTTTTCCCTTTGGCTGCCCGTTCCTTTCCCCTTCTTTGTGGCTCTTCAGTTTTCCCTGCCTGGTTGCCTTTTTCGGTTCCCCTGGTTGCCTTTTCCTGTCCCCTTTGGCTGCTGTTCGGATTCCCTTGGCTACTGTCCCGGTTCCCCTGGTTCCTCCCCTTGGCTGCTGTTTCGGATTCCTTGGCTGTTGTCCTGGTTTCCCTGGCTGCCTTTTTTCGGGTTTTTAGGTGGCTGTTTGGGTGTTGTTCATTGACAGCCCCTTGGCATTCTATTTCCCCTTTTTAATTGAGTAAATTGAAGATGTTTTGGGCTGTTTGCCTGCCCCTTTTCTCCTATAAATATTATATATTTTTGTAATAGAAAAAGGTGTATTATGTGCTAATTTTTGGATCAAAACCTGATGGTTTTTTCTTTTTGATAGCTTGCAAGCTATGCCTTTTATCTTCATCTTCTTCTGGAAAGCTTGCGAGCTTGTCCTCTCTTCGTCTCGGCTTCTTACCTCTTGCTTCTCTCCGCAAGTTCGACGCCACCTGTATCTTTCCTCTCAAGAAAATGCAGTTTTAGGTTTTATGTTTGTCATGAGAGTTGTAAGGTATTTTTATTTTATAAGTTTGTAAGGATCGTCTTTACTATAAAAGTTGTATTTTCTTTAAATGTCGTATTTTGTTTATTTTTGAGTATTTTGTGTATTTTCTTATAGCCTTGGAAATCTTGTAATATGTTTGCAAAAGTTGGGGTCTCCCTATATTTTTGCTTGCATCAGAAACCCAAGTCTATTTTTAGCTTCTTATTTTTAATAGATGATTCTCCCACCATCTTTATAATATAATTATTTCTTAGTCAATCATTCTTAATTTTGCCACTTTCATCTCAGCTCGATATTTTTCTCATGCTCAATTTGACTTTTAGCGAATTCTCCGCATTCCAGCAATTGGATCCATAAAACATAGATATCCTAATTTCATTTTTACAAGCTGTCTTTAAAAGTCTCTATAACATTTTCTTATCCATTAATTCTCCTGTAATACGTCCATTTTAAGCATTCAATTTTAACTTTAAAACATTTATCTTTATATATATTTAAATCCACCCCACTTTTATATCAATTTATCTTTTAGTAATATTGGTCTATAATTATTAGCATTGAACCCATTCAAATTGCATATAACTGATATTAGATATTTAATATTTATTTTATTAATCCTTAGTCCTTTACCTTCTAAGGATTTACTCTTTTATTATAAGTTTTTGTTTCAACGTTTATTTCACCAATTAAAACTATGCTATATGGGAAAATTATTCACTGACACTTTTAATATATTTTATAAGCTCAAAATTTTGTGCAATTTGAGCTTCAGATATGAGATAAAAATTTAGGAAAGTTGATTACATAAAATTTTAACAAATTGAATCTACTTTATGACCCAAATATTTGTTAAGAAACAGTTGAATCACCCTGTCAAAAATTTCATCACGGCTAGACCTATTCTAAGAAGAATGCTTACCAATTTTCATTAGAAAATAGCAAGGGCGGACTTCAAAATAATTTTAAGGTCTAAAATTTCATTAAAAAGACATACCCATAAGAGCCCTTCCAAATGGCCTTCCCCAATGCATTCAATGGATTGACTATTCTTTTTGCACCACCCAAAGTGGATCATCATTCTTCACCACATCATTCATCAAAGTTGATTGCTTTTGCCAATACCACCACTCTCAGACTTCATTTGGTTAAAGCCATATTGTTACTTGGACTATTTGGTCAATTTTGTAACTAAAACATTTGGCCTTTCGATGACCTAGTTAGGAAATTAGAAGTGATAAATCTGGAGAAAGATAGAGGTAGACCTAAAAAGACTTAGTTAGAAAGTATTAGAAATGACATTTTTTATTAATGAGAATTAGACTCTTAATAGGACACAATGGAAAAGAAAGATTTATATAGCCAACTCCACATAATAGGATAATAAAGGCAATCTGAAGTTTGAATTGACTTATTTGATTAATCTGTTACTTGATGATCCTGGATTGATGCCATTACCATTCAAATACTAAAAGGCCAAACAAATAGCATGAATTGGGCTCGAATTAGTCTAACAAATTTTGATTTCCCAGACTATACTGGCTTGCTGTTGTTGTCACCACCACCACTTCAATTTTAGCATACTTCAAGACATCATTATATCAGCCGCCCTCCAATTGATCGGAAGGGGACGAGCTTCTGTACTAAAATTATGCAGGCTTGGTTTTTGGGCATTTGGAAAAGTTGTCTATGTTGTAGAATCATCAAAATTGCATTATTAAGTACATTTAGGTTTTGTTTGGGACCGTTTTTTTATTGCTTCTTAAAATGGAGTTTTAAAACTCCGTTTTAAGAAATAATAAAAAAATCATCCCAAACGAAGCCTTTCAGTGCCTGCCTTCTCTGAATTTAGTTCCATTCTTTTGTAGATGATGAGAATTGTGCATCAATCTGGATGTTCTCTGGCTCTAGGGAGGTGGAGGATGAACTGGCTGAAAGAGAATGAAGCTTGGGATATTTGTTAGGCTTTAAAACAAAGTTGAAGGATCATCTTTTTCTTCTGGGCTGGTACTTATTGTTACATGTTATTCTGTATCGTGGTAGAGCCAATTTTTTATTTTAACGAGGACACTCAGATTAATTTTTTTATTTGGAGGGGGCACCAGTTAAAATTTAACTGAAAGCTTATTAATATATGTCTAATATATATGAACATATTCATGCTCCCCCTTCAAAATCCTCCCTTTATTCTGTGATATTTCAATTTATCAATGCTATTAATGGTGCAGTGCATGGTCAGTTTTATGCTTGTAGAGTGAATGTTCATCTTCTCGCATTGGGAAATTATTATGTGCGGAATTCAGAGGGGGAGAATCGTCTAGATTTGCTGCATATTTATTGAGTATTTGTTACATATTTGCAAATACTCGTCAAATACTCAGTTTGAATATTACAGTGTATTTTGTGAGTATTCGCTGAGTATTTGCATATATACTGAGTATTTGCTAAGTATTTATAAATACTCAACAAATACGTAGCAATCCGGACAGTTCTCCCCGTCTGAACTTCACACGGAATAATTTTTCTCATTTTTTGTAGAGGTAGAATGGTTTTGGTAGCCTTCGTAGTGGTGTAGTGGTGCATATTAATGTAATCTTTCTTTATTTCAAGCTTGTATCTTGATGACTGTTTATAAGTTCTCTTCAAGATTATTTCCCTAATCACTGCTCTGAATTAATTACTTTTCTAATCACTGTACAATGCGCTTTTTGACTTTTAACTGTGCTTATCTTCAGTGTTGAAGGATGTACAACTAATGGTTTGTGTACTATTGCTTTGCATGCTTTCACATTACCTTAAAATTAATTTGGAGCCACATTGCTTGCAGGAAATTTTATTGGAATATATATAATTAGGCTTCGTTTGAGACAGCTTTCTTATTGCTTCTTAAAGCAATTTTTTTTATACAAAAAAATATAATTTTTATACTAAAAAGTTGCTTCAAGAAACAATAAAAAAATCGTCCCAAATGGAGCCTTAATTTGCCTTTCATTGATCCCCGTAGGTCTATAGAGTGCACTGATCAACTATGGCTAGTCCTCTAATATGGTGTTGTGGGTGTCTTTGGAAGCCCCCAATGGGTTACCTCATCTTCTCGTTCTTTGAAATACTATGATGTTGATCTATTTTAGGACATAGATTTGAGAACTCTTATGATGATTTGTCTCAATTTAGGGTGAGCTGAGTTCATCACATTTAGGCTATTTAGGACCCTTAATGATGAAAATTTTAATTTATAAAAATCTTATAGATGAACATATATCATTAATGATTTAAATTGAAACACATATGGTTAGACATCTTGGACCTTGTTTGTAGTAAGTTTTTTTTTTTTTTTGAAATTTAATAGTTAGAATTTTTTATGCATAACATAATTTGGATGTGATGATTGAATGTGATGTTTTGGTTGTTTATATATATTTTTTATATGATGTTGTGTGAACTTGTTTTTAAGTGATTAAGATAGAGATACATATCTTAAATTAGGCAATATCTTGAATTTGAGTATCAAAATTTAGGTAAATTTGAATTTTAAAAATTGACATAATAATAATGTATGAATATAATCGTACTATACGATTATTAATAGATATTGCCTAATTTAGATTGTTGATCAGATAACCAAATCAGGATCAAATCTTGATAGAAGAACATATTATATGATCCAAATCATATAGTTTGAACTAACATAACATTCGGTGGACGAATCATGGCTCATCATGAATGATCCTTGATTTGATTCAACAGATCATATTATACAAATCATATGCAACGTCCAGTCTAACATAACTTAAAATGAGTGTTTAATAAATCAGACAGTATGATACACACTTATATTGTATGAACAATATATTAAAATTGAGAATTTCGATTTGATTTGAATATCCCTATTTGATTCTTTTCACAAAATTGGTGTGAGAGTCAAATGAGTAACCAGTCATTTTTTCCCGAGTGAGAGTTCTTTGGGGAGAGAGGGTTTTCTCCTTGCTTGAGAGAGCATTTTCAATTCACTTAGATTCCCTGTCTTACCTTTCCAAAATTAGCATATATATCTATCCTAGCTCTTGCTAACCATCACAACAATAGATATTTCTCAGGGATCTTTACAATATCTAATTGTCTTACAACTCTCATGCAGTGAGAACATAGTAAGCTCATTATCTCAAACTTCCCGTAGGTGTACTTTATACTACCATATTTTGTATCAAAATAAATATATGCAAGGGATCGGCTGATCCTTATTCTCAACGATCTTGATGAAAAACTTTGATGAATCACTAGATGCATCGTGTATGCACATTTCACCCATATCCTATAAAAGTTTTTCTTAAAAAATGAATTAAGTTTTTTTTTTTTTTTATACAGCTTCTTTTTATATCTGGTACTTTTGTGGATTAACTGCATTTGTAATCTTCATCCTATTTATTACGATGCCATATGATCATCATCCTCTAGAGGCCCAAAAAATAATAAGTTAGAGAACTTGTGGGTTTCAAAATAACATGACATACATTATTAGTAGACCCGCTATATATGTTGTGTGGAAAAAATAACCATGCTAAAACAATCCTTATTGAATGTTGTTGACTAGTTATTTCTTATCCTATAAAGCTCCTACAACCAACCATTGTTATGAATGCTCCCATTTGTGATCATTTAAGCCCATGTTTTCTCGAACTCCTCCTTAGAGTCATACTTGCTCACACACTTATACAAGTATTCTCTGACTTTGTTGCTATTGAAGCACCAAAATTTTGATGGAACCATCTAATGCAACTTCTATGGTACTAACCATTGTTATCACTGGATATTTAGGCCCATTATTCATATAAATATTCTAAACATCCAAGTAAATGATTCAATTATTTTCTTTGACAAAAAAGTCACCCCAAGAAGAATATTCTGCCAATAATAATTAATTTTGACAAATGGTGCACCAAATAAATTATATTTATTAAGCTTATAGCTAGGATAAAAAGTACCACATCTCTAAAGCAGTCATAATCTATTCTCCCCATTTCATAAAAAAAATATATATTCTATTAAATTCATTAGTTTGGATGTCACATAATAGCAATCATAATCTATCAAAACTTGTTTATCTTTTCATAATTGAATTAACGAATTAGTGTCTCCATAGTTAATCTTTTCTCTTTTCTCTTTCTGAATGGAGTGTTCTTCCCTCTTAGAGAATCCAATATTTTCAACACCTCCAACTTCATTGATAAGATATAAAAATGCATCATTGATTCTTATCCCTATTTATGTCGTTAATTTAAGAACTGATGTTTTTTCATCACTAATATTCATATATGATCTAAGTAGATATTGGTCTTCTAGCTGCACTTTTTTAATTTTTATCTTCATCAATTGTAAATCTAATCATAGCCTGACACCCCATTATGATATTTGATTTTTAAAAATTTGATTGAGAATTTAAATCAAGACCCTTCTTGAAACCAAATTTTGAACAAATAAAGTCATCATATTTTATTTTTCTAAATTTGGCCTTTAATTGTGATATTTCTTGTGAGTACTAAAACCAATATTATTAGCATAATTGTAGTACATATCATATGATTCTTTCTAGCAATTATACACACTCTATGTACAAGAGAAAAAAAATATTATACACAGCTGGGTATAAGCTCAAAAAGCTTTAAAATTAACACAAACATCAAATAAGTAATTGACATTGTCATATATATCTAAGCTTGTACACAACAATACACAGTGCATATTATGAAAAAAATCACATTTCTAAAGTAGTTTTTCTTATACGCAACTGTGTACAAGCTTAAAAAGCTTTCAAATAAATAAATAAAACACAAAAAGAATTGAGATCTCCAATACAAAGTTTATACACAACAATACACTGTTACTCATTTCTAAAATAATTTTCTTAATATACAACTGTGTACAAGCTTAAAAAGCTTTCAAATGAATAAATACAACACAAAAATGATTGAGATCACTAATACAAAGCTTGTATACAACAATACACATCTGTATATTAGGAGGATTAACACATTTATAAACTAAGTTTCCTAATATGCAGTTGTCCACAAGCTCAAAAGCTTTCAATAAATACAAGACAAAAATGATTGAGATTGCTAATACAAAGCTTATACACAACAATACACAGTTGTGTATTAAGAAGATTAACATATTTTTAACATAATTTTTCTAATAATTTTTCTAATACACAACTGTTTACAAGCTTAAAAAGCTTTCAAATAAGCAAATACAATATAATAATGATTGATATCGCCAATACAAAATTTGTGCACAACAATACACCATTGTGTATTATGAAAAATAAACACATTTCCAACATAATTTCCCTTACATAGCTGTGTACAAGCTCAATAAGCTTAAAAATGAATAAAAAACACATAAATTATTGAGATTGTTGTATCTAAGATTGTACATAACAATACACAATTATGTATTATTAATAAAAAAAAATTCATATTTTCAACATAATTTTCTTTATACATAGTCATGCACAAGCTATGTACTATGAAGAATACACTTGAACCCTAAAAAACTATACAGCTACAAGAAACATAGTAAACTTTAAAAGGAGTTTACAATTTACCAATAATAACCCCAATTTATCTCCAATAGTTGGCTACAGTTCTGTTATCTTCGAGTCTTCCTAGACATTTTGCATACCGCCTTTCGTCTCCTCGGAGAAAGCAACTCATTCAAACCAATTTTCATCTTCATCTCATGACGTTTTTCTTTCTCAACACTTATCAAAAGTGATATTCTGCCAAAATCTTAAATATTTGGACTATTTTGGAAGCTTTTGATGGCTTCTTTCTTAAAAAAAGTTAAAAATGAGTGTTTGGACTAGGTCGGGTCATCAAGTCACAAAGAAAAAAATATAAATATTAGAAATCCACGTATCAACATTTAATTGATGTTCGGACGCAAAGCTACGTCAGGATCCACACGTAATAATTTCTCCTTTTGATGGGTGGGGTTATGAGGTGAGAGAATAAACACCACTAAATATGGAATACTAACATTATTATTATTATTTTTGCCCTTAGATATGAGGACTATATATGTATGTTCACTTACAAAACGAGTAAGGAGATTTGGAAAAGATTGTTTATTACATATAAGGGGATGATGAAGTAAATCAATCAAGTATCAATTTGCTCATGCATGATTATGAACTATTTTGTATGCATCCAAAACAAAAACATATTTGGCCAGGTTGGGTTGTCAAGTCACAAAGAAAAAAAAATATAAATATTAGAAATCAAAATGCCAGTATTTAATTGATGTTTGGATGCAAAGCTACGTCTGGACACCACACGTAATAATTTCTCCTTTTGATGGATGGGGTTATGAGGTGAGAGAATAAAGACCACTAAATATGGAATACTAACATTACTATTATTATTATTTTTGCCCTTAAATATGAGGACTATATGTGTATGTTCACTTACAAAACAAGTAAGATGATTTGTGATAGATTGTGTATTACATATAAGAGGATGATGAAAGTAAATCAATAAGTATCAATTTGCTCATACATGATTATGAACTATTTTGTATGCATCCTAACAAAAACATCTTTGACATATATATATTAGATTTATTAATATCCTTACTTCATTGCATGCTTTGGGTAGAGAGTCTTCTAATGTTCTATTGGTAATTATGATTCTTAGATGTCTATCAAAATCTTAGAATGCCAAAGTAACTATTTCTAAATTCAAATTAAAATTTGTATATTTATTCTTTTGACTTTTTATTTGGATCACTGATGGTACATGAACATAAAATCAATCAAATAATTGCAAATCTATTAGACTAAAGGTCTATTTACCTAAATGGAGTAGAACTAAAGGACAATAGATGGAAACTTTTGATGATGATGATGATGTGGTACTATTGAGGTGAAAAATCAAATCATTTCTAAAATAGAGAAGAGGAAGCACAATGAAAAAAAGATAGAAAAGGAGAAAGGTAAAAATTATGTAAATTTTTAATCTAAAAAAGAGTTTTGCATCATTAGGAAAGGAGCATAACATACGAGGTTGAGCAAAAAAAATAATTTTTGACAATTTTATAGTACTATATGATGATGCCTAGTTTTTCTTAATTAGATTAATTCAAAATTTAAAATAGACATACTATATGATGTATATCATATCATATGACCATCTTTCTAAATTATTCTAATTAAATTACAAAAAAATAAGAAAAAATTAATGTATCTCTATCATAACCAATTATATAGTACAACATGAGTTGTGCTATACAATTAAACAGTAAAGGACTTTTACAGTTATTATTATTTGAACTAATGGTACTGTATGATATATAAATTATATGGTACAATCAGCCTGAATTTTGTAAATTAACTTATTTTAAGGTTTATTCTCTAGGCACTTTGAGAAATTATTCTATGTAGACGTCGGATGCAGCTCTATGTCCGGATGCCACGTTACCGAGTGGTACCGAGCAATGGTACAATAAAAAAATGACATGATGCAGGGGCGGAACCCCATTGTGTCCGGGGGGATTTTGTCCCCCCTAAAAATTTTTTTTTTTACTGATTATTAGATTATTTAGATGATTTGTCTCTAAATCTATGTTTTAGTCTTTATTATAAAGGTTTTAAGGCAATTCCCCCCTAAAAGTTTTAAAGTATTATGGTCCTTAGGCAATTGCCATCTGTATAATTAAACACATTATGTAGAGGTGTTATTGTCAGGAAATGATGAATCATATACAAAGAGAAGTAGTAAATCAAAATTTGTTCCGGGGGCGTTACCCCCGAAAACCCCCGCTAAGGGGCGCTACCCCCCTAGACCCTCGATATATCTGTCAACAATTACTTATAAGTTTGTCCCCCTTGAAAATTATAGTTGATTCCGTCCCTGACATAATGTATTTTTATTGATCTCTAGATGATGTTCGTTGTCCGCATAGAATAATTTTTTCATTAGAAGTAGCTTTTTAAAAGCCCTAAAAAAATAAGAACAAAAATTGCGCATCCTCACCCAAAAGCCCATTGCTCAACCGTGTCCTCGTGACTTTGGCGGGAATGGACTGTAACTTCACGATTATCACTGCGATTCAACGACCTATCACACATCCCCCCTTAATAACCCCGCGCGTCTCTTAGCTTAGTAAGGACGCTTCGTTCCGCATAGAATCCCGATAGCGAGCGAGCGAGCGAGAAACTGCCGTCATGCCTCCCAAGAAAGAAGCGCCGGTCACGCGCCGGTCGTCCACGAGACCTGCGTCGGCGAAGCAGGCCACTTCGCCGAAGGCCGGTAAAGGGGCATCCGCTGCCAAGAAGTCCAAGGTCGCCGATGTTGTTAAGGACGATGGGGAGCTTCAGTCGCCTCGCAGGAGGGCGGCCTCATCCAAGAACGCGAAACCAGCTGATGGTAAGGGCAAGCCGGAGGAAGGGAAGGTGGTCGGAGCCCCTTTGACCGCTAGAAAACGGGGTAGGGCTGCCAACGACAAGGAAAAAAGAAGCGATGAGGTGGGTTCGCCGGAGCCCAAGAAGCGCAAGAAAATTGTGAAGCAGGTGAAGGAAGACGTGGTTGAGTATGACGGGTCGCTGGTGTCATTGCCATCTGCCTCAAACCATTTAACCAGAACTATAATCATCGAGGCCTGGTAAGCTCCTCACACTTTCTTTATTTCTTTATTGATGTTCGATAAATTCTAGTAATCTCAAATCGCTTCGTTTTTTCTGTTGTTGCATTAGTCCTGGTTTCTTTATTCATGTCTTCTTAAATCCATTACGTTTTGGCGCCACATTTGGTTCCTAGAATGGCCTGAGATGTTATTCAAGCGATTAGTTGGCTATCTTCTAGTTTTAACCAAAGGTAAATATCGCCTCTTCTTTGATTAGGGGCTCCGGTGTCCTTTCTTGCGGCATTTACTCATCATTGCTGGCCTTTGGGATGGACCTTTTGTTCCATTTGCAGTCGCATTTGGATTGAAAAATGCTATCTGAATGCATATTTGTTATTGACTATGGGCATTTGGTGTTGTAATTGCTGATTTATTTGGATACGACCTAAGGACTAACTTCCATGTAATTTCTTGAATTCTCAATGCTCCGATGTCCGGGGTATTTCGACTTCCATCTTATGGCTCTTGGAATCCTGTTGGCCACTTTCCAAGGATAAATTAGTGTTCAGTTGTTTTGTTTTCTTTTTCCCTTTTTTTATGCCTTTTCAAAGCCTTTTTTAAATTGGCATCATCACCCAATTGGTGTCTTATAAGATGCCATTTTAGGTATATGGGTTTACTTGTGATTGACATGTGAATTAGTCCAATTTAGTTACTTCTAACGTAACATAATCACATTATTAAATTAGTTATTACACCTGATTGAAGCTTGAACATGGCCCATTTATTAAATGGGTTGCAACACATTGATTAGGCTTATCCAAACTCCAGTAGCATGTTTACTGTATAGGTTGACTCACATTACCATCTTGTAAGTTTATTCAAGTGATTATTGGTTAATGGCTATATGTGGTAATATAAGAATACACTTTTTTGTGTGTTTGGAGATCTACCACAAGCCCTTATTGTTTTTCTTTTTGCACATATTTTCACCTAAAATTGAGCACAAATTTGAGCATCTAAATTCCTATAGGCTAGGTTGGATCCATCTTATTGATCAAAATATAGCAAGTTCAAGATAAGTGGCCAGCCAAGAGATGAACAATATGCCATAAAATGAAGTTGCCAAAGTAATTATAATCTTGCTAGGTAGTTAAAGTTGCCAAAGCAATTCAACATACCTTATTCGACATTTGAATTTGGCACAATAACTTAATTTTTGGTGAAGTCCTAAAAAATACTCACCCATGTTATCAAATTAGTTGAAAAAGATTTCCTCAGAATTCAAAAAATCTAAAATTAAGTTGAAAAATGACTCCAACTAAACTTATGCTTTGCTTAAAAACACTTGCTAAACTTTCTTATGATCATACCAATATAACCTTTCTTAAAGTACTGTGCACCAATCTAAATTTATAAATAGTGGGCCAGAGGATGCCCCTAGGACATTTTTATATTTTTTGACAATATGGTGAAATCCTAGATCTTCTCCATCTGTTGATTGTCTTTCTCTCTCATGTTTTTCTCTTTCGAGCTTGATCTTTTCTTATTAGTAAAGCTTTGATATTACTCACAAACAAATTTGGATCCAAAAAAGTTGATAGTAGTTATCCCGCTCTCAAGTTCTTTGGGGCGGGTTGATATGGAATGTTGATACCCTCGGATGATTTTGCTATTTGAATAAATTTTAGGCTTGAAGAACGACCACAAACTAAAATTAAGGCATGCAAAATTGTGATTGTTATGTGCTTTGTTTGAAGTTCTTCAAAAATATATTTTAAATTAAAAAATTTAGTATTCCTCAAATGGATCTTTTAATTTGTTTTTCAATGCTTGAGTAGTATTTATTTCATTCGTGGAAGGTATTTCTATAATTATTTTTCATAATCATCATCATCATCATTATTCTCGTCACAACTATTTAATACTTTTGAATCCTCTATTCATTTTTATTGAATGCTAATAAAGGTCATTTAATTTAATTTGGCCGAAATTTTTGTGCATAATTTTTATCCGTATTACCTTTAGTCCATCTTTTTTTCATCAGATATAGCTCAATTCATTCTATTCACTCAATTTATAACTTCATTTTCTATACCATATTTTATATGCCTAAACCACTATCCTATTTGGTTACTTGTAAGATGAGGTTAAGTTCTCTTTAACCTTGACCAAAATAGTTGTTCACAAGGGTGGAGGTGCAATTTTTGAAGATAGATCAATTGATTGGTGCCCGCTAGAACCTACTATCAAACGCAATGGCAATTATTGTTTTATTGATAGTGGATTTGACGAATTTGGGAGAGTCTTCATGCAGATGTGGGTATACCAGGATGGCTAATATACGGTGAACAAAGAGATTTCCTAAGAATGCATGGAGAGTAGTCAAATTCCACATTGCATTGCTACTTAAGAAATCTGACACCTTAGAGTTCTTGGGCAAATTAACATCCACAAGTGTAGGCCACCTTACCTCGAACAAGTCAAAGATTCATGATAGGTAGAGGGTGCTAATCTTCCTGCCATTAGTTATCTTCCAATGAGTAATGGAATGAAGAGTGTGTGCAGCGCCCCTAATGACGGCCCATGTAGAGGAGCAGCTATGTTTCTTGGTATCAACATACATATGATGACCATGGGTTATGGATATAATCCCATGCGAGTTTTGCCCAAAGAAGAAGAACCTTCCAAGTGGCGAAGTAGTGAAACTCGAAGCCCCTCGGGCACAAAGGGAGACACATCATCCCAAGAAATGTAATGCAAGCCACTCTAGGTGGGGACTTTATGCCACGAAATTGGGGACAAGCCTTTCCAATTTAAAGTAGCACACCCTTAGGCACTTTGGTATGTAGGAAGTAGGGGTGTGAGTCAAGCTACTCGTGAGCAGGCTCGGACTCAACTCAATAAATGGCTCTTGAGTCAAGCTCAATAAGCTAACAAGTCAAGCTCTGACTCAACTCGTTAGCTCGCGTGTTGGCTTATTTAAAAAATATTAATATAAAATGCACTTAAAATATTTTAGCATTTATAAAATTGTTAAAAATAATCATACTTTCATACATTAAGTTATTCATTATTTATGTTCTTTTACATTTTATTTTTTTAACCATTCTATTATAATGATTGCTTAAAGTGTAATCATTTTCTCTCTTTCACTATAAACGAGCCGGCTCGAACTTATAGGATAGCTCGAGCTCAAGCTTTATCTTGATTATTTAATCAAGCTGAAGCTCAAGCCAAGGGTGACTCGAGCTCGGCTTAACTTGTTTACACCCCTAGTAGGAAGTGCGAAAAGAGAGGAATTGATGAAAGTAGCTCGACAAGCTCGCAAAAGATTTCTAGACCTCTCCCGAGCTCTATGGAGTAGGTTGGAGAAATCAACAGGGGTGAGTTGCTGCATGGTCACCTAAACTTATAAATAATCAATCTCATTGACCCTTTGGAAGCCTAGAAACTTAGCAATGTGATGCTTTTTCCAATTCAATGTTGCATGCTGAACAAAACAACAAATTTCTAGCTATTTATCCATTTGCCCGACCATGAACAATTATCTGAGAGAATGGTTTTAATATTATTGGCCATCTCTGGACTAGCCTTGGCAAAGAGTAACATTTCATTTGCATAAAGCAAATGGAACTATGGAGACTCCCAATTGTTGTCCCCATTGGTGCATAACCTTGGCGAGAAGCTCATAACATAAAATAAAAGCGTAAGGGGAGAGAGGACATCGCCGATGGAATCCATAGCGGGCTTCAATCCATCTTGACCACAACCATTAATGATGAGGGAGAACCTGGGATGCTCTGTACATTATGTTATCCAATGGGTGAATGGGTCCATGACTCTACCAAGGGTTGATCAACACATGTTGTCATTCGCCTACTCTATATCAATCTTGATAACCATTAGGCCTACAGTGGCGGTGGAGTGCTTAAACTTATGATCATCTCTTGGGCCAATAAGTAGTGACTTGATATAGATTGATGTAGGACAAAGACCCTTGCTCCTCCGAAATGAGAGGTGGCAATAGCGCAGTAAGATGAATGAAGAGAGGCTTGGCAAAAATCTAATAAATTGAATGGCATGGACTTATTTAGTCTATTCTTGAAGGGAGCATCAATATTATTAGATTTTGAAAGGAGGATCACCAATGTATCTTTACAATAAGATGGCATGTGGATGAAAGAAAAATTCAGAAATGGAATTGCAGGCATATGTCTTCACAATGTCCTGTAAGTGTGTAAAGAAGGATGAAGTGACCCCATCCAACCTCGGGGCCCTATAGGTCTCATTGAGTTGATAATTGATTTGATTTCAGCTTCAAAGGTCGTGGCCTCTAGGCCATCTAACATGGCACATAGGTGGGGAGCAATCCTTAGTGATCTCAAAAGAAGGCCAATTAGCGAAAGAAACAACCAGTCCTATTTAGTATGAAACAAGTTGCAGAAGCTTGTCCCTATTGAATGGTCCTCGAATCCTCAACTTTCGTTCCTCTAGGCTAACCTAGGTCAATTAATGCAACCTATCTATAGCTTGGGGAAGCATGAAAGGATAAGCCCACGGGTTATCTAGATATGCTCTATAGTTATGATGAGTATTCCAATGGAGAATGTTAAGAATTTTTTCCGGAGTTTAAAAATCAGTTACAACAACCATTGATTCTAGTTAGAGTGCAGGACCACCTAAGTATGACATGAATATGGTAAGACATAATTGATAAAACAATAATAAAAAAAGAGTCCAGTTGGTGGTATAGGAGACAGTCAAATTTAGAAGAAGCAAAAAATTTGTTTATGGGTAACAATAATGATAGAAGAAAATACACGCAAAATTTAAGAATGTTCAATGTATGTAAAGACTAGAAAATTTTACCATGCAATGCTTCTATGCCGAGTTTAGGATTGTAGACAATGGCACCATTGACGTGGTGCTAACGTTTAGCAATTGGGTATGTTGGTACTGAACTTTTAAGAATGGTAATTAAATAGCAAAATATTTTGCTGAGAAGATATTGGGAGATATCGAGAAGAGGGACCAAACTCAACAACTTTACTTAGGACTTGAGAAATGTTTAGCGGAAAAGGCGTCACTGAGAAAAAAAAATTGTAAGTGGCCGAGAAGAGAAAAGACAAATTCACTAAGAGCATCTCAAATATGTTGAGAGGAAAAGACATCACTGAGTGAAATGGTAAAATTCTTAAGAGGCTTAAAAAAGAAGTGTGTTGAGAAGAGGATAGTTTTTTTTTCGGTCGATGGATTAATGTGAATGGGTCTTAGTGCCACTTATGGATCATAGGGCTGAAGAGAGGAATTTGGTTTGAGTTTGGTTTGTGAGGATTAAAGGTCAACATTGCAACTTGAGAAAACCTTACATTTAATAGAGCTTTATCAATTAAGCTGGAAAGAGAAGCCTTTCACAATTGATTTGTTCGATATCTTTGATCTTTTAAATGCTCATCATTCATCTTTATTCGAGTATATGCGAAATTTAGTTTTAAGGAGATAAATTATGTAGTGGATAAAGCTTTATCTTAATTAGTGTGTAAAGCTCTTTCCAAAAATTTTTCTTTCCTTTTAAAATTTATTGTTCCTAGCAAGCAGCAAGTGACCTTACAATTACCCTCTCTCACCATTTACACCTAATCCTTTAAGCTTTGATGCCAAATTATCACAACTTGAGTACTTGAACTGATTAACTTGGATCGTTGAGTTTTGAAGGGAGGAAAATCAAACTCCATAATATAATTGACCTTCTCGAGCTCCTTAAATCAAAATTTGAGCAGTCCATACATCACAAATTCAATCAATTTGGTGTTTCTAGAACAACCCAAAACCATTCGGGAAGAGAGAATCTTTTTGGGTGTAGTAGTGGATGCCATATAACTGATTTGAATAGGGAGGAAAACCACACAAAAATTCATTTGAGTGAATATTATGAGTCGTAGAAAATGCTTAAATAACTGAAGTTTAGTGGTTGGTAAACTTAGTTTGATCATCTAAAGGTGCTAAAATATCATTCACAATACATATGAAGGAAAACATTAACTTTGACTCATAACTATACCATTTACTTGATCGCCCCAACCCAACCATGATTTGAATGATTTCCAACAAGTCTAAATTTGGTTAGTAATTTTTTTATTCTCATTTTCTGCCCTATATCGACCTGATTCTTAGAGATATTCAACAAATATGAGATACACTTAGTGGGAATTCTCATCACATTAAGATAATATGAATATAAGTTTTCAATGAAATATGATACTTCTATACAAAATTCATTCGACAAACTTATGTGCATGTAAGAAGATCTTATATAGAGTTTATGAAGAATTATACAAGTATCCGAACATGTATGCATCAAATTTCATTCTTTTTCCCATTATTCATATTATCCTTTTTATCTTTAATATAAATTACATGGCTTGGATATGAACTTTTAGAATTGATGCTTTTTAGCCAAGTTCTAGGATCCATTAATTATTTTGTTAGAGAATTTTACCCCCATAGTGTTGACAACTACCTTGTATGAGAATTGCTATTAGCTTGGGTCCATCACCCCAATATTAAGTCATATTTGGTACCTTTAAGCATACCATCCATTTAAGCCTCAATGATTAGCATAGGCTTCTATTCACACATTGTATAGATAGTAGTATCCCGAGAATATTGGTTTTTAATTTGAGGCTATTGTTGAATAATGCACGACTTCAACTAGCGTAACATGTTGGCGATTACTCAATTATGTTCCAGTGACACACATTTGAGCCTTTGCAAGGAACTATCTCTGTATATATGGAATCCATCTATTCCATTGGACAAACCAATATTTTAATATGATGAGACTTTGCTTTTGTTGCAAGAAATACCTTTCATATGCATCATTCCATTCGAAGTTGGGTGGCTTTTGTGATTGTTGAGATAGTGATGCTTTTTGAGAGAATGCTCAAATGAACTTTCTATAGTATCCAACTAATTCTAGTAAGCTTCAAACTTTATAAATACTAATCTATGTTATCTTTTGAGAGTCCATTGAAATACCAACAACATTAATGATGTGGCCCAAGAAAGAAATATTGTTGAGCAAAAAGGTACATTTAGAAAACTCTATATATAATCAATGGTCTTAAAGGGTTTGTAGGACAATCATATAGGGTTATCAAAACAGATTTATAGGTTGTGTTTCGTTCCAACTCTATGTTGACCCGATATGAACCCAGTTGATCGGAACCTGACTTGTTTGATAAACGGGTAAAAAATGTAGACTTGTCTGCCTTGTCGGTAATTCGATTGACATGAACCAAACTTGATAACCCATTTTGATTTAAAAAAATTTATAAATTGTCAAATATAGAGTTAATGTTAATTGATCAAAGTAAGAAGATCATTCCAACAAGCAAAATAATTAAAAAAAAATTAAATAGATCATTATTAGGTAAAAATTAGTTTGTAGGTCAACATAAAACTAACCCGCTAATTCAATGGATTGGAATTCCTGACCCAAAACTGACTTGCTTATAAAATGGGTCAACCTTAACTTGGATTTTTTGGGTCAAGCCTCTGTCAGGCTGTTGGGTGGAGTTATTTATTGACACTCTTGAATTCATGTATGCTCCTTGTGTTCATTTAGATCTTGTAGGTGAACTAGAATGTCATCTATGAAGACTACCATGAAATGAACTAAATAGGGATGAACACTATTTATCAATTCTATTTATGTTTTTATGTGTTCGTCAATCCAAGCGAAATGATATGGAATTCATAATGGTCATATCATGTCCAAAATGCCATCTTCAGTATGTCCTACTTATTTATGTGTTGATAATATCCTGATTTGAAGTTAATCAACGAGAACATTGTTGCACCTTATAGTTGTTCAAAGAGGTCATTAATTCATGGAAGAAGGAACTTCTTCTACACAGTTACTTTGTCCAATTATTGGTAGTTTGATGCACAATCTCATGCTATGTTCCTTCTTACTCAAAAACATAGTTAGAGCTCCCAATGGTAACACAAAAAGGCTGAATGATCTTACAATTAAGTCTTCTACTCTAACAACTGAGTCATTATCATTCATAAGGTGTCTTCAAGATTAATATCACCCCTGACAATGCATCTATTGCAAATCTACTTCTCGATTAGGCATTAAGTCAGCTGGATAAGTAGGAAAATGTATCTAAATTATCTTAAAAATATGGTACCTCATCAGATCATATCATCTTCTCTTGCAAGCCTCTAACAATGGATTATGGATTTGTTTATTCGCTTGTAAGGCATATATTATACAAGGAATCACTTAATAATCTTTGCCAAGGAGTAAAACTTGGCTGATATATTTATCTTGACCTTGATTGTTTTCTCTCGACACTCGATTATAACACGATATTAAAATAATAGGTCAATCTTAAATATTTCATCAAAATTGGTCATGGATATTATGATTAATGAGGAAATGAATATATTTTTTTCTATAAAGAAAGTTTGATATTATCTTTATTCTACAATGGGATAGACAATCTCTCACTTGGTGTGTTTCAAGCCTTAAATTATAACAGATAATACAAGTATAAATATATTAGAAATGTCTGATGCTTTTGTATCCAAATGTGGTATTTCTTGAGCTTCTTGTGAAGTCAATGCCAACACTAAAATGCTTTCAATCAGGTAATCTCATAGATTTTTAATCTTGGAATAATCTTGTAAGGCACTAGCTTGCCCACCGGGTATGTTCAAGTTTGGATCAATCTACTATCCAGATGATAATTGCATGCAATGTTTTAGGATCCATTGCATCAATAATACTACCAAAAATCCGCTAAATACTGCACTCCTTAGTTCTTCCCACGCTTTGAGTGGGTTTTCTTTGCATTGAAATTATTCTTGGATAAAAGGCCATCACCTTTTCTTGACTTTTTCCTCAGTTTGCTCTATTCTTGCCGCACCTAGGTCACTTTTTGCTCTTTCTCTCATTCTTCCATTGATCGATAGTACTCCAATTGAAAGGGAACCAATGATCGAAATCCCTCAAACCCTTAAGAAATAGTGAAGACCTATGTTCATCATTTGGAATCATTTTTTAATTGTAGCAAGTTAATGCTGCAAAATTTTCGCTCGTAACTGTTTTCATACCTCTTTGCACAAGTTTGTTGAGTTCTTGTTGCATTTGACTCCATGCTGCAATAGTAGTATATTCAAACCAAAAGTTCTGGAAGTCCTCCCATGATATCTTGTTATCTAGTTGGCCTTTGAAGTTGATACATTTTTACAAAAAACAAAAAACATGCCCAAAAAATTTATAAATCACAAACTTCTAAAAAAATTAAAACAAAAAACTAAAAGCTTTTATTAGGCTAGAGATTTTTAAGTTAAGAAAGAAATGCTAATACTTTGAAATTCATGTATTTTTTGAAAATTAGATTGTATTTAATATGTTTAAAATCAATCACACACTTAAGCCAATAATTAAATACATTAAAAAAACGAAATTGAACGAAGTCACTAAAAATAAGCCTTATGCTTATAAAAGAACATGTCCCTCCCATGAAACTTCAAGTCTCTCAATTAATCAAATAATTGACTCTTAGAAGTAGCAAGAATAACACATGTAACTTGAATTTTATTAAAGAACCAAATAATGCCCATTTGCACATACATAAACTCCTTTTTATAATTCGAAGCTCCTTGGGTTTCCATATTCACATTTGAAATTGAAAAATTAATGGAAAATTATTCATTAAGGTCATTGCAACCCAGTTAGCGAAGGTTGAGAAGCTGCTAAAGTCTGATAACGGTGTAAGCCAGTCCTTTTGATCTTGATAATAGAGGATATACTTGTTAATAGCATTATAGAAATTTTCTAGGTGGTTGTTCATAAAGACCACATAAAAGAAGAAGGCCGCACCCACTGGTAGGAGGAGGTTTTAGCCTACCATATAGGGGAGGTTCTTGGTTATAGAAAGCTATAGAATAGCAGTTTCTCTGCATAACTATTACGTAATAAAACTACAAAAAATAAGAAGCAACTTGATCCTTACAAACCATGATAAGGTTCAGTGATCTAGTTGGTGGCACACCATTAATTAGTTAATTAATGAGAAAAGGATCAAAATGGTCCATCAACTCTTTAGGAAAGGACAAAATGGTCCCCAATTATTTTGAGAGACCATTTTAGTCTCTCAACTCTTTAAAATGAGATCATTTGGGTTACAACATTCAAAATAATGGATGTTGGACTTAATGTGTTAAAATTAGGGATATTTTAGTAATTTTTTGACTAAATTATTTATTGGATATAGTTTTCAAATAATTATAATTTTTATAAATCATTAATTAAAGTAATTTTTTGACACCATTTCTAAGAGTCGTACTAGAAATGGTAGGTGTGATTATAGATAAGAGTTTGAAGGATAATGTTATACAAATTAATAGAATTGAAGATAAAATTATAGCTTTAAAGATTGTTGTTGATGTTAAGATTGTTAATATTATAAGTGTTTATACTCATAAGTAGGTTTGGATATGAGTTCAAAATTAAAATTTTGGAATGACTTAGAATAATTAATACAAAAGATACCTCTTGAAAAAAGAATTTTTATTGGAGGAGATTTAAATGGACATGTTGTATAGAGATAAATGATTTTAAAAGCATCCATGGTGGCCATGGGTTTGGAACGACAAATGAAGGTGGTAAGATTATATTAGATTTTTCTTTAGTTTATGATTTCTTAATAGCTAATACCTTTTTTAAGAAGAGATGAATATCTTATCACTTATAAAAATGGATATTGTAAAACACAGATTGATTATGTTCTTATAAGAAAATTAGATCGTTTATATTGTAAAGATTGTAAAGTTATTACGAGTGAAAATTTATGTATCCAACATCGATTATTAGTTTTGGACTTTGATAAAGGTGCAAAAAATAAAAAAAATCAAGTAAAATGATTTTCTAGGATTAGATGGGGGCATTTAAAGAATATTAACAAAAGTATTTTTGAGAGTAAGATTTTAAATCTTAAGATTCTGTCTGTGCATGAGGATGCCAATATTATATGGGAAAAAGTGATTTGCGACATTAAGAATATTGCAAAAGATATGCTTGGAGTTTCGAAGGGAAAAACTTCTAATAGTAAAAATAGTTGGTGGTGGAATCCAAATGTGCAGGAAAATATGAAAATAAGAAGATTTGTTATAAAAATTCGTTTAGATGTAAAAATTTTGATAATTGGAAAAGCTATAAAAAGGCTCGCAAGTAATCTAAGAAAGCTATTTGCGATGCAAAAAACTTAGCTTTTAAGGATTTATATAATAGATTAGATACTAAGGAGGGAGAAAGATATATGTATAAGTTAGCCAAACAAAAAGATAGGAGTAGTAAGGATTTAGTTCAAGTGAAGTGTATTAAGGATGAAGATCAAAAAGTACTTTTCTTAGAAAATGATATTCAACAAAGGTGGATTAGGTATTTTGCTAAACTTTTTAATGAAGAATGTGAAAATACGATTGACTTTAGTGACTTTATCATCCTAAATGAAAATAAAGATTTTTATTTTTATCGGCGTATAAGTAAAACCGAAGTTAGAGAGGCTTTGGAGAAAATGAAGTGTGAAAAAGCTGTTGGACCTGATAATATTCCAATAGAGATGTGGAAATGCTTAGGAGATGAAGGAATTTCTTGGCTTACTAAACTTTTTAATATTATTTTGAAGACTAAAAAGTTGCCAGATCAATGGAGAATGAGTGTGTTAATTCCTATTTTTAAGAATAAAGGTGATGCACAAGAGTGTGCGAATTAAAGAGGAATTAAGTTAATGTGTCATACTTTAAAACTATGGGACCGAGTTATGGAGCGTAGGTTGCGGCGTGATACTAATGTTTCTCAAAATCAATTTGGATTCATGCCGGGTAGGTCTACTATGGAAGCCATACATTTATTGAGAGGTTTGATGGAGAAATATGGAGAGAATAAGGAGGATCTACATATGATATTTATTGATTTAGAGAAAACATATGATAAAGTTCCAAGAGAAGTGTTATGGAGAGTTTTTGAAAAGAAAGGAGTTAATAATGCTTCTATTCAAATCATTAAAGATATGTATGCAAGAGCTATTACTTGTGTTCAAACACAAGGTGGTTTGACCAAGTATTTTCCTATTTCGGTTGGATTACATCAAGGATCAGCCTTAAGTCCATATCTTTTTGTTTTAGTCATGGATGGTCTCACTAGACATTTGCAAGAGGATGTACCTTGGTGTATGCTTTTTGCTGATGATATTCTTCTTGTTGATAAGACTAGAGAGGGAGTTGAAGGTAAACTTGAATTATGGAGGTCAACTTTAGAGTCTAAAGGTTTTCGCTTGAGTAGATCTAAAACTGAATATATGGAGTGTAATTTTAGTAGCAATAGACCTAGTGAGGGGATTGTGACTTTGGACGATCAAGTCATTAATTAGAGTATACGTTTTAGATATCTTGGATCTATTGTTCAGAGTGATGGTGAAATTGATGGGGATATTATCAGCAGAATTCAAGTTGGATGGTTGAAGTGGAGGAATGCATCAGGCTTATTATGCGATAGAAAAGTCCTCCTCAAACTTAAGGGAAAATTCTATATAAGATGGTGGTGAGACCTGCAATGCTTTATGATGTTGAATGTTGGCCATTAAAAGAGAAGCATAATACTAAGTTAAGCGTTGCAAAGATGAGGATGCTTAAGTGGATGAGTGGCTTGACCCTTAGAGATAGGATACGAAATGAGCATATACGTAAAAAGGTTGGAGTAGCTCCAGTGGAAGATAAGATTAGAGAGAGTCGCCTTAGATGGTTATGTCACATTAAACGAAGGCATTCTGATGACCCGGTTAGGAAAGTTGAGGTATTAGATTTGACTTTTGTTAAGCAAGGTAGAGGTAGACCTAAAAAGACTTGGTTAGAAAATATTAGAAATGATCTTTCTTTATTAGATTTAAATGAGAATTTGACTTTTAACCGAAAAAATGGTGAAAAAGGATTCATGTAACTGACCCCACTTAGTGGCACAAAGGCTTGATGTTGTTATTGTTGTTGTATTAATTATTTGTTTAATAAGAAAAATTAATAGTATTTTTAGTTATAATTTTAAAAATTTTAATTATATTTTATCATTTTCGAGTAACTATTTATTATATAATAATCATAACATATGATAAATATAATCATACATTTATTGAGAGGTTTGATGGAGAAATATAGGGAGAATAAGGAGGATCTATATATGATATTTATTGATTTAGAGAAAACATATGATAAAGTTTCAAGAGAAGTGCTATGGAGAGTTTTTGAAAAGAAAGGAGTTAATAATGCTTCTATTCAAATCATTAAAGATATGTATGCAGGAGCTATTACTAGTGTTCAAACACAAGGTGGTTTGACCAAGTATTTTCCTATTTCGGTTGGATTACATCAAGGATCAGCCTTAAGTCCATATCTTTTTGTTTTAGTCATGGATGGTCTCACTAGACATTTGCAAGATGATGTACCTTGGTGCCGTAATCTTTGTACAGCAGTTAGGAGCTCTCCAAAGGTAAGAAATCTGGTGCAAGGGGCTTCAGAACAATAGTTTCAACCTTCCTCTAGTGCAGGACAGCAAATAGACATTTGGGGGAGAGGGGAAAATCGTAGAGGAGCCTGAAGAGAGGCGGCTAGGTTTGGGAGCCGTGAGGGCTGCTGGTTGGCTTAGTTCGGCTAGGAGAGATTGAGAGGATTAGGTTAAGTGAGGATGATTGAATGAATAAATCAAAATCTGAAATTAATTTCAGATTTTGATTCGTTTAGGAGGGAATTGATTTGAATTTGAAATTCAAATCAAATGGAGTTAAGGCCTTAAGTGGGGAATTAATGGGGAGCTCAATTGGGGGGAGGCCGGCGGTTTCAAGAGAGGGGAATGAGAGTTTCATTTCATAATCTGAAATTAATTTCAGATTATGAATGAAATTATGGGGGGTTATTTTGAAATTTGAATTTTGGATCAAGGCATTGATGGCATTAAACTAGCATTAAATGGATTTCCCCCTTGATGAGGCCGGCGACATGTAGAGAGGAGAGGAGGGAGATTAGTGTGAATAAATCAATTTCCGATTAGGAGGATGCCACCTAGGATGAGAATTAGTAACTCCTCATGCCATGAAATTTGAATTGGATTCAATCCAATTCTTTCCTTATTTGGACTTTGGCAATTATGGAAATTTTGGAGCTCATTCAAATTTGAATTTTCAAAATTTGAAGAACAAGGTGGGTGATGACGTGGGGGTAAGTTATGAGAACTCCAATTTACTTTAATTTGAAATTAGAATTTATCAAATAAAACTTTCCTAAATTGGATTTCCAAATTAGAAAGGAATTCGAAATTCGAAATTCAAATTTCAAATTTGGAGCATGCGGGAGGGAGGAGTGGACGGTTGGTGAGGTTGCCGGCAAAGTGGCCCGCCGGAGTCGTGAGGGTGGTCGGCGGGTGGACTCCAAGGGGCGGCGGCAATGGAGCTAGGGGAATACTTTGTGGATGAAGAGGGGAGAAAAGAGAAGAACAAGAATATACGAGAAAGATAGAGATAACTAACGAACTCACAAAGAGATCGTAAGAACCGCGAACCTCGGACTCTTCCAAAGATTGACGGGTATTGCGAATTAGCCTCCTCGGGCTTCTCCTCTCATGAACTCACTAAGAGATCAACAAAAACATGAAATTTTTCATTATCAATAATCATCATCCTTTCCAAGAGGAAGGGGAAGGCTTAGATAGCCAATTACATGAAGGAAAAATAAAAGACATAATTGCCCCTAGGGCCACATAAGACAAAACCCTCAAGTGAGGGTAAAAAGGGAAAAGTACAAATAACAAATAAAATATATCAAGATAAGTAAACACGATCGTAGCCGTTGATCTTCGATGTCCTCATCATAAATATTCATTTTAGTCATAAATATATTTTCCAATCATAATTTATACAAATATGACTAAATTTTTTGAAATAATTAAAAATACTATTAATTTTTCTTACTAAACAAATGATTAATAAATTTATTTTGAAAAATGATAATTACTTGACAATTATACTAATAAATAGTTTAATTAAAAATTACTAAAATACCCCTAGTTTTAACAAATCCAACATCCATTATTTTGGATGTTGGGACAAAAAATGATCACATTTTAAAGAGTTGAGGGACCAAAATGGTCCCTCAAGATAGTTGAGGACCATTTTGATTCTTCCTAAAGAGTTGAGGGATCATTTTGGTCTTTTTCTCGTTAATTAACTCTTAAACTAGACCTAAAAATTAGTATACATCTAATTTGATTGGTTGGACCCAATCCTTCTCGTGCAGTTCATATTGAATCATCTTGGCCTAGCTTGATTATACTTATTGATGCAGTTTGGGCTTCGAGATTTCTATTTAACCAAACTTTACCCCGGACAAAGTCCCTTAATAATTTTACTCAGTATGTTTTTTTTCTCCATGAAGCAATATTTATGCTCAATTTACTGGCACTGGTATTGCTCATATATATTCAAGTAGTATTTGACATAATATAATGCTGTTCTAGTTGTAGATTATGGCCTACGCCCTCTGATTAAATAAAACAATCCTTCAGATCTTGGTGTATTAAAGTTCTCTTTTATTTTATATCATCGATCTAATATTGAACTTCTCTTTGTATCTTTAGCACACAATGCAAATCATTCAAGGAGAGAGCTGACAAGGTGAAGCAGGGCCTGGAAAATGCTATTCCCGGCATTTCTGTAGAGATTAATCCTCAGAAGGTTTGTTTTAAAGCTTTAGAAGATGTTTTATTGTCCCGTTTTATTCATGCGCTGCCTTTCATGATCTCAGTTTTTTTGGTGAATAAAGCATTTTGCGATTGGAATATAGCTCCCTTCTTGACTTGTTGATGTAGTAGCATTTTCCATCTATGCCGTAACGAATGAGCTGTTTCAAAAAAGCTTATGATTGAGTCCTTTGTGGAAAGTAACAGTTATTGTTGCCCCATCTCTCTTTGAATGTGAACAATGCTTAATTAGTTGTCTTAGATAACTTTTGTGGGAAGTGAGCTACAGGACTTTGTGCTTATCATACACACTATTTTAAGTTTCTTCTATTAACATCTATTTATGAGTCCTTGAAGAGTCCTTTATAATTGGAGTTAACTCCCTTTTTGAAATGTTGATGTAGTAGTATCTTCTATCCATGCCGTGTTTCAGACGAGCTGTTTCTAAAAAAAGCTTATGAAGTTATGATTGATATCCCTTGTGGAAAGGAAGAATGAAAAGCAACAATTTGTTATCATTCTGTAGCCCCATTTATCTTTGAATATGAAAAATGCTTACTTTGTAATCTTAGATAACTTTTGTGGGGGTGACCAATGTGGCTATAGGACCTTGTGCTCTTTATTCATGCTATTTTAAGTTTCTTCTTAATAACATCTATTTGGGTCTTTGAAGAGGTTTTATGCCGCATAAGAAATGAAGGATAAAGTACAAGTTGTTTGAGATTTTTAATGCCCTAATTTTAGTTGTTGGAGCTAAAGTTGTCTGTATAAGGATAACAAGGCCTTACAATAGAATTGAATGATTCCCACGGTGAGAAAAAGAGAGAAACTATTTCTCTAATAAATAATTAATTGAATTAACTTACAAAGGTTGTGATTGAACCCCTTTAATCAGGGAAAGGTGAATCATATCAATCTAAATACACTTCAAGTAGAAAAATTTCATAAAGAGTTCTAATAAGATTTCATATGAGATTTTTTATGACTATAGATCATAATATTTATGTGTATCTAAGTGTAATAGAAGGCTCATCAGTGACATCATGGATAGAAGTTACCCGCTCAAAAGTTCTGAGTGCACAACACATTTGACTCTCAATAGGAAGAGACACAACAAAAGTTTCATTAAAATGGATGCTAAAGTGAGATTGGGGTTCAAGCTCATCAGGATATTTATCTAAGATAGATGGCTTAATGGTTGAGCCATACACATTCAGTTGAAGGCTTGTAGCTTATTTTTTCTTTTCTTAAAAAATTAGTCCCGCAAGTTGGTATTGGTGTTTCTGATATTCTCATAGGCCTTGAAGGCTTGTAGTTTCTATGTGTTTGGAGAGAGGTTTTAGGTCATCCTTTAAAATACATCTTATCTACCTCTCAAGATTTATGAATATTTCATTTATATAATTAAACCTACCAATAATCTTATGAGTTCAATCATTCATGCTAAGCTCACAATCTTTTGATCTTCTCCTTTCATAAGTAGAATGATGTTTCTTAATAGTTGAGAAAACTATATTGTCTTTATCAATTTTAGGTTGTTGTGGTCTGTATTTAGATTTAAATTTTTTTTTTTCATTTTTGTCCATGTTGCACTTTTTCTCAAAATTTTGTTCTCTTTCCAATAAGTCATTTCAATGCATTTTGGGCTTTCCTATCAATTTTTTGTTTTCCAAACTTAGTTCTTTGATAATCATCCATATTTTGCTAATAAAAATATCATCTAATTATTTGAGTTAATCTAAAAATTTATAAATGTTGTGCACACAATCAAAAGTAAGAGTTTCAAATTTTGGATTTGTGTAGCGGGTATATTATGATATAATGGGGTTTATGATTAAAAATACATAATCTATAATGAAGTGCTTTTAAAAATATGAAAATGTCAAGATGAAGAAAAGGCAAAAAAGATTAAATGATTTGGCCTAACTAAGATAACTTTCGGGTGACGAGAAGGGCAATAATGAGCCGTTTAAGCCCCAAGCTTTTCTTGAATAATTTAGATCTTTTTTAATAAACCATCTTTAGTCTTACGAAAACACAAACCACTTATGTGGTTTTTTTGGTGCAAAATGATTATGCAAGGGAAGGAAAAAAAATGCTTGTGCAATAATTAAATATAGTGTATGAAAAACGTTTTATAGTCTTGAAGCAATTTTTAGCAACTGGTTTTCATAAGTGAAGATAAACATACATAAAACTGATTAATCATGAGTAAGCATGATGAAATATAGCTTTAATTTCATTTTGTAAAAGTACATTCAATAGATCAGATGGAATATTTCTTTGTGGATTACATCCTTATATTACATTGAACTCTTATGTGCTAAAGGAGTGGAGTAGGTTTTACAATAGTATTGATTTGATTTTTATGTGGTGTTTACTATTAGAAATTTCAAAAATTAATTTTTGAATTTGCTAACATAACGTGCAATGTTCTAGATTTCTTTAGCATATATTTCTAACAAAGTAAAGAAATTTAATATCAAGAAAAATTAATTGTTACCGCTTGATTTCAAAATTCTTTGTTAGTGTACTATAAGATTTCCTTATCTTGAAACAAAAGTGATTTAGTGGTTGAGAGCTTTGGTGAAAAAGTTTCAAGATAAGACTATCCCTTGTCGTGCCGTTGATGCTTTTTTAGATTGATTAGTTCTCCTCTCTTTTAGGATAGGAGAAGAGGTTTTAAATCTTTGGCGTACCAATTTATGGAGAGGTTAAAAGATTTCAAAGGTTATAGTGGTGGTTGAAGTTTTAAGGTTGATGGAAGGCTATGAAAATGTCGACTATTTTAGGATTTTTATACTAGTTTTGATTTAGGATGATGTTAGATCAACAAATGAATAATAGGACTTGAGATTTTGTGGAAGAGGTATTACTCAATGTTTGTGAAGTTTGAATTAGTTCAAAGCTTTGAGAAGGTGGTGTGATCTTGTAGAACAAGAAACAAGAGTGAAGGATATAGTAGTTTACACAAACAGTAATTGAGGTTGATTTGCAGATCATTTCTTAAAATTGGTGGCACCAACTTCTTGTAGATGTGGGTTTTTGAAAGAGATTTAACTTATTTTTCACTGAATCAATGGATATATAAATTATACATTAAATGCTGTAGAAAAGAACTTCTAAGTAAACACAAATTCCTCATTGAAAATTCATTCATAGGATATAATGATAGTCCCATGAAGATATCTTATTTTTGGAAACAAATAATATCACTTCAATTTAAAACATTTAACTAAATATTTAATTGTTTATGTTAAATCTTTAATTTGGATTTATTAATATAGTTCCGGATAGAATTTTTATTTAAAATGTTCTCTTCAAATCTCACATGATCAATCCCCTATTTCTTAAAGAAAATAAATTAAAATACAAATATATTACAAATTAATTATCATGATAATGAACCTTTGAAATTTATCTTGTGAGAGACTCCCTTTACTTGCATCAAATATTGCATATGGGCCTTTGAGACTTGTCAATATATATATATATATATATATATATATATATATATATATATATATATATTATATATATATATATATATATATATATATATATATACACTTATTAGATACTTACGAGTTTGATGAAACTTGTCTAGAAATTCAATATATCATTTGCAAATTGAATAAGGAGAATTTTGTAGTTTTGATGTACACAAAAAAATTATCTTAATGCCAATTTGATGATGGACACTTTATGATGAATTTATCGTTGTTCTTCTTCTTCCTTGGTTATTTAAATGGGTTTTAATTTGCTTTATTATCTTTAGATATGTGAGAATTGATTGAGGTCTTTGAGAGAAAAAATAAATATTAGTGCTTGTTTAGTGAAACATCACAGGTTTTGCGGCTAGCTATATGTTGACCCTCATACTAGTGTCGGGGACGAGTCGACCGCGCAAGGAGGATTTCAAAAGTGAAAGAGCTCGAAATCGCGCAAAATCTCACCCGACGCGTGTCGACCGAAAACCCAAAATCGCCGAGATGACCTCTGTTTGCGAAACGGACAGCGCCTATGCGTCCGGAGCAACGGAAACAGCTAAGATTGACACCCATATTGGTAGGGGTCGACGGTCGGCGAAAATTTTAATTTTGGGCGCGCGAATCGAGATGACGACGTGTGCAAGCGGCGACGCGACGACCAACTTGATGGAATATTAAAAAATTATTTTTATTTTTGTGCAATTTAATTAAAAAGTTTTGGAAAGAAAGGGAGAGAAAGAAAGATTTTTAAATAAGAAAATATTTTTTCTAAATAAAAAAATCAAAAAAATACCCTAAATAACCCACTTAAACCCTCATAACTCCCTCACATTCTCCCTAACCGATCCCTCACTCCCTCTCACGCCTTTCACGACTCCAAGCCGCCCGCCCTCTCCTCTTTTGCGATCCTCCAAGCCGCCGGCCTCCCTCCTCCTCCAAGCAAGGTTCCTACGTCGCCGTCATCCGCCGTCGCCGCCTCGATTGCTGCACACCAAAGGTAAAAATTAGTATTTACTTTTTGTGCATGAAATAAGTACTCGTGACCGCTTTTCTTAGCGGGCGAGGAAAAACTTAAGTACCCGTGACGCACTGAGCGAGCGGGGAAATTCGTATGCATGAAAATATAAGTACCCGTGACTGCTTTTCTTAGCAGGCGGGGAAATTTGTTATTTGTAAGAAAATTTGTTTAATTAAGTACCCGTCACTGCTTTTAGGCGGGGAAAAATGCTATATTTTAAATCTGCGCTCAAAGACCCCGTGACCGCTTTTCTTAGCGAGCGGGGGTTAAAACTGCGGCCGCGGTGTCACTCGACACCTACCGTGACTGCCTTTCTTGGCAGGCGGGAAGGCCTTACACACTCTGATGCAGCCCCCTACGCGGGGACGACGCCGGAGTACTGCCGAATTTCTATTTGAAAATATTAAGGACTTAAACAAAAAGTGAACTTGAATTTTGATCTTGAACTCACACTTGATTTGAAAATCAATAGATATGAGCAAAGACATGAATAAACCTGGAATCAGCCTTGAACTATAGGAAACTCAAATCACAACTAGAACTTGAATGAACAAACCATAGAACCAATCTCTTGACAGTGTAGAGTTGGAACCAAGCATGAAGGAGCTTAATATCTCAAAGTGAAGTTATAGCAATTCTTAATTAAATGCAAGAGGTACACACTGGATATAATAGTAGAGCCTCATGGACAACAACAATTCACATTCAATGAATGTAGCACCTTATAGCCCAATGCAAGAAAGAAGTGGAAAGGATATCATCCACTAATCAAATGATGATAAAGACTCATGGAATCAAATGATACTAGAAGGGTTTGATGCGTAATGGGCATAACAAGTCTTCATATTCAATGGAATGTGGATATCAAACAAATGTTGAACATTAAGCCCCTACGCATATTGTAACACATATTGAGAATCAATGAGAATGAGTGGATGTGGAACTCATGGTGAGCAAGAATTCAATTGTCATTTGATTGCAAACAATCCTCAACAAGAAACTTTTGGAGGACATTCAAATGAACAATTAAGATATAGAGGTTCAATAATCAAATATTGATCATTCAAGCTGGTACAGATGACCAGATAAAGATGTATATTGGACAAGGAAGGTCCCTACTACATCTCATTCACAAGTAACAAGTAAGAGGAAGGCCTATGCATAATCAATGATGTTCAACTCCAAGAAGGTTTATTAATTCTACTACAAACAACAACACTTCATGTAGTGGTTTTATAAGTACATGTAGAAGTCTCTACGAGTCGCCGCAGAAGACTCCTTATTTATACAACAGATCCCCTTGGATAAAAGAATTCAATATGTAACAAATATAGTGGATTTTAATGCTTGTGGCACCTCAAATGATAGCAGAAGCTTCTACATTTGCAATGTATATAACATCCCTACAAGCAATACTAGAAGAATTGACATACAATGAACATACGAGCTACATGATGACAGTGACACTCTCTGTAAGCATACATAAGAAAGATGAAATAGAGATGCACTTAATAACATTGTGAAATGTGCAAAGATGTCTCATACACTTGGTGATATAGTAGGAATTCTCCAGGCATCCGGTATCAACATAAATCAAACTAATAATGAAGAGGTATTCGAGAATTTGGAATGAATACTGCCTTCATGCAATCAAATGTAGGTGAATACATCATTCTCCAATCAATAAGCATGTACGACATGCAACAGATAGAAATACCCACAGGTCTTTGTAGGGGAATGTCATCTATGAACGAAATGTAAGGAGAATACAAAATGAATGAAAATTCCTATGGACCGCTGTGGAAGACTTATCATATACGCCATATGTCACCTACAAGCAAAATACCGATTGATTACAACAAGTGTAAGTTTCTACAAACGAAGGCAGGAGATTAGTTAGTGCACTATGATCCGCCTACCAAAATCAACAAATAGTGCACGACAGTCTACCTGTACGAAGCAGCGAATAACTCTATTCAAAAGCTGCTACGCCACGCCACCGGATCTGCATCACAAATACAAGCAGACAGAAGGCGTCTACAAGTTGCAACAACCCGCCACCGGATCCGCAACACTCGTACTAGCGGACAGAAGGCGTACATAATCTCTCAAATGAAATATTGTGTGCATTCAAATTACAATTACTTGCACAACTAAAGTATTTTGAAATCCCCCCTGCACCTACACCGTAGTTTGTATACACATAGGTACACTAAGGGGGAAAATACGATCTCGACCCGCATGGGCCCCGGCGAGCGTGTTATTGGTACACACGTGACGCCTAGGGATGCTGCGCGGGTCAACAAGTGAATTCAAGTCCGAATCCGATCCTTCTATACGGATCAATAGAAGTCAACAGGGTTCGGACCATCAAATAAATATACGGTTGTGGGAACCGGTGTATTTATTTTAATACATTCATATTATGGCCTTCAAAGTCTATAATCAATAGAATTCACTCACAGAGGCATAAAGCCTACGAAACCCGATCCTCTGTCGACATCCAGACAGAGTTGACAAGGTTCAAACTATAAATGAAAAAGACCCTACCCCGATGATGGCCGTGTTGAATGCAAATCTCAACCGGAGGGGTTCCCAAAATACTTTTAATTGTCTCCCAAAAAGTTCATTTCAAATATCCAAAAACCCAAAAAACTCCACAAAAATCTCAAATTCGAAAATCCTAAAAATATTTAAAATTGAAATAAACCCATTAATCACTTAAAGCAAATTTCATCCGCCCTCCGCAACAGTTTGCCGAGGCGGACAAATTCAAATAAACTTCAGCTCACAAAGAGCGAAATGCCTAGTCGAAAATATCACTAGGATCCATTCTCAAACAATCTCTTGCCAGTAAGTGCGTGGTACGTGTCCTCTAACCGGCAGTTTCGCCGCCAAATGGCACTGCAGGTAAACGGTTATGACCCGGGGCCCTCTGAACCGAGTGGTTTTGCCGCCAAATGGCACCACAGATAGCGGTTATGGCCAGAGCCAATACGCTCCTTAGTGGCATCAAACCCTTGAGTTATGAATCAATAGGATATGATCGATAGGGCACAAAGCCCTCTGTTAGCTAAGGTGGATTCAAATTTGTCCCCTTAGACAAACATTTAACCCCGGTCTACAAGGTCCCCTTGGACGAAGCAACCCATGGCTGCCGACAAGGATCCTTCTGTCAGGTTGGGTCGACTACCTCCTCTGACTAAGTAGACCAGGGACCACGATGGCCCGGGACGACGGAACCATGGGATCTTGATCGGGTCCATCATCCATTCCCCCACCATCCGCTTTAAGTGCAAGATGGTGAAATTTCTAATTTTAAATTTCAAACCATTTCAACCCAAACATCCAAACTTCCAAATATTTCAAAATCCATATACGTTGCTGCTACTATATGCCAGATACCACGTATCTCTATACGTATCTGATTGACGACTAGCCTTAATCGAAAGTTCTCTCTCGTAATCGAGAGGGGTAATTAACTATAGGGGCTTGCGCCTATAGGAAACCAGAACTCAGATCATAAAGTCCTCACAAAATGAGGGCGAAATCTCTGGGTAGTGTCTTATCTACAAACCCATCTGCCTTCCAAAATTTACCTCGGAACTTAGTTCGTTAAAACTCCCTCGCCGAAAAAGAAAAGCGAGCGGAGGCCGGGGCCGAATTTTCGGAGCCCACAGATTTCTGGCGACTCCGCTAAAGAAGGAAATCTCTAATAAAGATAAGGGGAAGGAGATAGTTGTTAATGAGGATATCATCCCCAAGGACTCCAAAAAGAAAGACACTCCAATCAATGGGATAGATTACAATATCTTATCTCATATGCGGAAAATCCCGGCGCAGCTCAGCATATACGATGCTCTAGTCATGTCTAAAGACCTACGGGAGACTTTGATTCAGGCTCTCAAAGACCCCGAAAGGTACGAGGCATATTTTGCTGAACGTAACATGACGGAAGTCTTGCAAGCCCGTAACGAGCCGTTCATCACCTTCTCCGAAGAAGACATGATGCTTGGGACGGCGGATCATAACCGCCCTCTGTACGTTACTGCAGAGAGTGACGAAATGATAATCAGCCGAATTCTGATCGACCCTGGGTCCTCCATCAACCTTATAAGCTTGAAAGCGCTGAGATCGTTATGCCTCGACGTGCAGCATCTCGGGTCAGATAAACTAATGGTGCATGGTTTCAACGAGAAAGGGCAGAAGACCCTAGGATCATTCATGCTCTCCCTAACTTTTGGGGAGCTTCATACAGAAGCCAAATTTCATGTGATTGATGCAGATACTTCGTTCAAGGCACTCCTGGGTCGCCCTTGGTTGCATGAGTATGGTATTGTCCCATCAACACTACATCAGTGCATGAAGTACATTAAGGATGGAGAAGAGTTCAGGATCTCTGGTGACATCCAACCTTTTGCAGTGCACGAAGCTACAATCTATGAGGATGCCAAGTATTTCATTCCAAAGAAGCAGAAGCCATCGAGCTCTCTTGAGGTCCAGGCATCAAGTACTAAAACTACAAAGCGACCAAAACAAGAAGGTGAAAAGAAGCAGGTTGGGAGAAAGAAGGCAGCACCAACTCTTTCCAAAGCGGCGATCGCTATTAAAGAAAGAAAACATGTACCGCACCTAGGGAGCGACACAGATGAAGATGAGGTCACCCCTACAAAATCTTGGAAGGCATGTCAGTCAATTGCCAAAGGGAAAAAGAAGGCTGAATACTCAGATTCTGACTATGATTATGAGTCTACCTATACAAGCAATGTGCAGTGTGTATTCTCAAGAAGGATGGGTAACTTGTCAATCTCGGACAGCGTATTCGTAGTCACGCGCGTTCCCATGCAACATTTCAAGGAAATTACTCCCCGGGAGGTACATCATATCGAAGAACTTGTAACATTCTATGTGCCACCTCATAGAAAAAGGGGCGGGCCAGGAAGTTTATTCTATAAAGGTGGAGAGCGCGAAGAAGAATCAAATCGCGACTGGTTTTGTAAGCTCGTTAATTCTGGAGAGCTAATACCTACGAGAATGCCTAGGTTTAATACCAAAAATATTCGGAAAATGTTGCGAAAGCAAATCAACATTCCTACCTCTAAACAACAACTTCGCTTTTGCCTGAGCATTTGGTATGGAAGACATCCACATCCATTAAGAAAGAAAGATATTGCTGCAAGGAGAGGTCTCGGATTCATCGTGCAGAAATATCCCCAAAAGGAGACTTGCCAAGCAATCACATGCGCGGAAGTCAAATTAGATGATAGCAACGATGAGGAAATATATGAAGTTGATACTTATGATGATCAGCCCGTAGAGGCCAAGCCTGCACCTGAAGAATTAGAAGATGGTGGACAGACGGCTACTATGGATGAGCTAAAAGAAGTCAACTTGGGGACTGAAGAAGACCCTCGCCTAACCTTCATTAGCTCCCTTTTATCAGAAGACCAAGCGGAAGAAATGAAAGAGCTTCTCTGTGAATTCAGGGATTGCTTTGCCTGGACATACGCCGAGATGCCCGGCTTATCCCCTGATGTAGCAGTTCACAGGTTAGCCATCAAGCACGATGCAGTACCCGTAAAGCAAGCTCCAAGGAGAATGAGATTGGAGATCGAAGAACAGGTGATTGCAGAGACAAAGAAGCTTATAGAAGCGGGCTTTATCCGCGAAGAAAAATATGCTGATTGGATTGCCAATATTGTCCCTGTTAAGAAGAAGAACGGTCAGATTCGTATCTGTATCGACTTCAGGGACCTCAACAAGGCGTGCCCAAAAGACGATTTTCCGCTCCCAGTATCAGAACTTCTAGTTGACAACACTTCCAACTACGATATGTTCTCCTTCATGGATGGATCGTCGGGCTACAATCAAATCAAGATGGCGCCTGAAGATGAACATCATACATCATTTAGGACGCCCATCGGGATTTTCTGTTATACAGTTATGCCCTTTGGCCTTAAGAACGCTGGTGCCACTTATCAACGGGCAATGACGTGTATATTTGATGAGTTAATACATCAAAAGGTCGAGTGCTATGTGGATGACCTTGTTGCCAAGAGCGTAGACCGAAGAGACCACTTGAATGACTTAAGGATTGTATTTGAAAGAATCAGGAAGTATGATCTGAAGATGAACCCTCTCAAGTGTGCTTTTGGAGTCTCTTCCGGCAAATTTTTGGGGTACGTTGTTCGACACCGAGGCATCGAGGTCGACCCCAATAAGATCAAGGCGATTATAGAGATGCCACCTCCCAGAAACCTCCGTCAACTTCGCTCGTTGCAAGGGCAACTAGCTTTCATTCGACGATTCATATCGAATCTGTCGGGTAGGTGCCAGCCATTTTCAAAGTTGATGAAGAAAGATGTCCGCTTTAAATGGGATGATGAATGCCAAGAAGCATTTGATAGTATCAAGAGATACTTATTGAACCCTCCTATTCTTGCGGCACCAATTCCGGGGAAGCCTCTTATACTGTATACAGCGGCATTAGAAGAGTCCCTCGGAGCACTGTTGGCCCAGCATAACGAAGAAGGCAAGGAAAATGCGTTATACTACATCAGTCGGAGGTTGATTGGAGCAGAAATTCGCTATTCCCCAATTGAGAAGCATTGTTTGGCATTAATCTTTGCAGTTCAGAAACTCCGCCACTATATGCTATCCCATAAAATCACACTGATATCAAAGATCGATCCGCTGAAGTTCTTGATGACAAGACCAGCGTTGACAGGTCGTCTAGTCAGGTGGGCAGTATTGTTATTGCAGTTTGAAATCACATACATGCCACAAAAGGCAGTGAAAGGTCAAGCATTGGCAGATTTTCTTGCTGCACACCCAATCCCGGCTGATTCTCCACTAAATGATGATTTGCCCGATGAGCAAATAATGCAGGTCGAGGAGAATGAAAGGCTACCATTCTGGGAAATGTACTTCGACGGGGCATCGTCGATTAGACCTGTCCGACCTCCAAATATTGCAAGAGCCCGAGCCGGCATCGGTCTCATTTTCGTAGCACCTGAGGGAGGTATAATGAGATTTTCGTTCAGTTTGACTGAACCTCGGACCAACAATGAAGCCGAATATGAAGCTCTAATAGCAGGGCTGGAGATTGCAATCGATATCAAAATTCAAAATCTTCAAATCTTCGGCGACTCTCAACTGGTGATAAATCAAGTCTTGGGCATTTATAAGATTTGTAAGGTTGAGCTGGCTCATTATCACCGGCGGACCCTTGAGCTCCTGAAGCAGGTGCCAAATGTTAAAATAGTTCAAGTTCCCCGAGGACAAAATGCCAAAGCAGATTGCTTGGCCAAATTGGCCAAGGAAATGGCGAATACCAACGAGGAGAGACCTATATATATCGGAGTTTATAACCGTCGGGTGTTGGAACCCGCCCTGTTGCAATTCCCGCGGGCAGAAGAAGTATCAGATTCAAGCAAACGAGATACGACTCCGAGTGACCCTCAACCTCTTCACCAGATTATTATGGAAAATTATCCAGAAGGATATCATGTAGCCAAGAGACGTAAAGCTAGTCAAGCTTCAGAATCATGGCTACATTGCTTAGATGTTGAAGTAGAAGATGATTGGAGGCAACCCTTCATCGAGTATTTCAAAGAAAGAAAACTCCCAACAGATAAATCTCTTGCCACGCAAATTAGGAAGAGAGCATTGTGGTATGCATTTGTTAACGACACATTGTACCGACGAGCTTTTGATCAAATGTGGCTAAGATGCATAGGGACCAAGGAAGCTGATAGAGTGGTGACAGAAGTTCACGAAGGACTTTGTGGTGCACATCAGTCAGGTCCCAAGATGGCGGCTAAAATTAAAAGAATGAGTTATTATTGGCCAACAATGGTGAGGGACAGTATCGACCACGCTAAGAGGTGTCACGAGTGTCAAATCCACGGTGATGTTATACATCAACCTCCAAATCCTCTGCACCCAACAATAGCATCCTGGCCATTCGAATGCTGGGGCACAGATATAATCGGACCGATAGATCCGCCATCGTCAGCCGGGCACCGCTTTATTTTGGCAGCAACAGACTACTTCTCGAAGTGGGCAGAGGCGGCTCCATTCAGAGAGGTCACATCCGAGCATGTGATCAACTTCTTTACCTATAACGTTGTCTACAGATTTGGTGTACCACGCCGCATAATCTCAGATAATGGCAAAGCATTCAAAAGTACCAAAATTTACAAGTTTGTTGATCGACACAAGATTGATTGGAGGTATTCATCAATATACAATCCAAGAGCGAATGGCTTGGCAGAAGCCTTTAATAAGACGCTGGTGAAACTGTTGAAGAAGATTCTCACAAAAAACAAAAGGGAGTGGCACACGAAGATGGCAGAAGCGCTATGGGCCTATCGTACAACTTGCAAAACGCCAACCAAAGCCACTCCTTATTCACTCGTATTCGGAGTTGAAGCAGTGTTGCCACTAGAGATTGAACTGCCGTCACTTCGAGTGGCAATTCAGCATGATCTAACCCAGGAACAAAATGCTCGCCTAAGAATGGAGGAACTTGATGCACTCGATGAGATTAGATTGCAAGCTCAACAGAACTTGGAGATCTATCAAGCAAGGATGGTGAAATCATTTGATCGGATGGTGCGCCATCGATCATTTCAAGAAGGAGAATTGGTTCTGGTGCTGAGAAGACCAATCATCCCACATCGAAAAATCGGTGGCAAATTCGTATCCAATTGGGAAGGCCCATTTGTTATCGAAAAGGTGTACCAAGGAGGAGCCTATCAACTTATCGATCTGCAAGGTCAAAGGCCCATGCCGCCGATCAATGGTCGATACCTAAAGAAGTATTACGCGTAAAATTGCCCAAGAAAATATTTTATTTACTGCGCTGTGTATTTTATACATGCTTATTAGCATATATGCTTTACATTTTGAAATTCTCTTGTGTCACAAGAATGCATTTCAAATAACTCATAAAAATCCCCCATAAGACTGGGGGCATTTTAAATATTTATTCGGGTCGACATCGTGCCACGTGCCGAAATCCCCGAATAAATATTTAAAATCTCAAAATACAAGATTTATATGAAATCTTCCTGCGAGATAGGGGGCATTTTAAATATTTATTTGGGTTGACATCGTGCTATACGGCGAGATCCCCAAATAAATATTTAAAATTTTGAATTCCAATTTTATTCTATTCTAAAATGACCCTTTGAAGCAGGGGGCAATTTAAATATTTATTCGGGTCGACATCGCGCTGCATGCCGAGATCCCTGAATAAATATTTAAAATTATCAATGCAAGTACTTTCTTAAGGAAGATACAATGAACTCTTTTCAAAGTATATACAGGTCATCTTCAAGAAGCTTAAGACTTTATCTTCTCCAATGTACCAAGATTCAAAAGTCAGGGAAGAGATTTTTGTAACTACACAATACAACAAATTGAGTCAGAAAAGCTTGAAGTCTTTCGATAGCCTAAAGCTTAAGGTTCGAATGGGTGTAAAAGGTCGGATCCAACACACCCAAATATGGCCGGATCGCTGGCAGTTCTGTCTACTCAATACGCCAAAAGAACGGCCGTAGTAGCGGAACCCCCACTTCATCAACCCGTCAGTAAGGACTGTAGGAAGAACGAAGGCCGATTTGACTCGACAAGTTCAAGTAATTGTAGTCTACTAAATTCTCCTAATTGACCGGAGAATCAAAATTCCAGTGGGAAGAAGAAAGTGTCGCGAGCAACTACCGAATGTTCGTAGGATCCAAAATCCTCAACCACAAAGGAAAACTCTAAATCTACCAACTCCAGTGAAATCAGCATTGGGAAGCACATTTCTCATGGCTCAAGTTTGAAGCCCGAATGGGTGTAAAAGGTCGGATCCAACACGCCCAAATATGGCCGGATCACTGGCAGCTCTATCTACTCAACACGCCATAAGAAAGGCCGCAGTAGAGGAACCCCCATTTCAGCAACCAGATGACGATGGGCTATCAAATCATAGCTCTCCTGATCTGATGACTCAAGTGACTCAGATTAAATTCTCCTCAAATGGTTGAGGATTAAGATACTAGCTACATTTGATAGTATCGACCAAATCTAAAGCTTACAAATCCTTCAACAAATCCGTAAAGCACAAAGCGAGGATCGAAGGAATTTTTCTTCAACAAGTCCGCCAAAGCACAAAGCAGAGGACCGAAGAAAATTATCCCAAAGTTCACACAAAGCCTAAGGCTGAACTAAGAGGATTCTGTCATCAACAAGTCCGTTATGCACAAAGCTCTGGACCGATGACTTTTCGCCATCGACCTAATACAAACCTAAGGGTTTAGGTCATCGGCATCTACTCCTTCATCAAGCCCGTCAAAGCTAGAAGCATAGGGCCGAAGGTACAAAAATCACCTGACAAGTCAATAAAGACAAATCAGAAAATTCTCCATCATTGTCCGCAGCACAAAGCATAGGGCAAAAGAAATCAGTATCTCAACCATTTATTGATACATCAAAGAAATTTATGGAGAAAGAAAATCTTAGTGTGACATCCAAATAAGTTTTTGGAGATCCACTAAATGAAAGCCCTAGTGTGACATCTAGAACAAATATCTAGAGATCCACAGGGTCAATCAGCATACAACAAACGTGATTCGCTCTAGGCGCGAACCACATTTGTTGGGGGGCATTTGTTGACCCTCATACTAGTGTCGGGGACGAGTCGACCGCGCAAGGAGGATTTCAAAAGTGAAAGAGCTCGAAATCGCGCAAAATCTCACCCGACGCGTGTCGACCGAAAACCCAAAATTGCCGAGATGACCTCTGTTTGCGAAACGGACAGCGCCTATGCGTCCGGAGCAACGGAAACAGCTAAGATTGACACCCATATTGGTAGGGGTCGACGGTCGGCGAAAATTTTAATTTTGGGCGCGCGAATCGAGATGACGACGTGTGCAAGCGGCGACGCGACGACCAACTTGATGGAATATTAAAAAATTATTTTTATTTTTGTGCAATTTAATTAAAAAGTTTTGGAAAGAAAGGGAGAGAAAGAAAGATTTTTAAATAAGAAAATATTTTTTCTAAATAAAAAAATCAAAAAAATACCCTAAATAACCCACTTAAACCCTCATAACTCCCTCACATTCTCCCTAACCGATCCCTCACTCCCTCTCACGCCTTTCACGACTCCAAGCCGCCCGCCCTCTCCTCTTTTGCGATCCTCCAAGCCGCCGGCCTCCCTCCTCCTCCAAGCAAGGTTCCTACGTCGCCGTCATCCGCCGTCGCCGCCTCGATTGCTGCACACCAAAGGTAAAAATTAGTATTTACTTTTTGTGCATGAAATAAGTACTCGTGACCGCTTTTCTTAGCGGGCGAGGAAAAACTTAAGTACCCGTGACGCACTGAGCGAGCGGGGAAATTCGTATGCATGAAAATATAAGTACCCGTGACTGCTTTTCTTAGCAGGCGGGGAAATTTGTTATTTGTAAGAAAATTTGTTTAATTAAGTACCCGTCACTGCTTTTAGGCGGGGAAAAATGCTATATTTTAAATCTGCGCTCAAAGACCCCGTGACCGCTTTTCTTAGCGAGCGGGGGTTAAAACTGCGGCCGCGGTGTCACTCGACACCTACCGTGACTGCCTTTCTTGGCAGGCGGGAAGGCCTTACACACTCTGATGCAGCCCCCTACGCGGGGACGACGCCGGAGTACTGCCGAATTTCTATTTGAAAATATTAAGGACTTAAACAAAAAGTGAACTTGAATTTTGATCTTGAACTCACACTTGATTTGAAAATCAATAGATATGAGCAAAGACATGAATAAACCTGGAATCAGCCTTGAACTATAGGAAACTCAAATCACAACTAGAACTTGAATGAACAAACCATAGAACCAATCTCTTGACAGTGTAGAGTTGGAACCAAGCATGAAGGAGCTTAATATCTCAAAGTGAAGTTATAGCAATTCTTAATTAAATGCAAGAGGTACACACTGGATATAATAGTAGAGCCTCATGGACAACAACAATTCACATTCAATGAATGTAGCACCTTATAGCCCAATGCAAGAAAGAAGTGGAAAGGATATCATCCACTAATCAAATGATGATAAAGACTCATGGAATCAAATGATACTAGAAGGGTTTGATGCGTAATGGGCATAACAAGTCTTCATATTCAATGGAATGTGGATATCAAACAAATGTTGAACATTAAGCCCCTACGCATATTGTAACACATATTGAGAATCAATGAGAATGAGTGGATGTGGAACTCATGGTGAGCAAGAATTCAATTGTCATTTGATTGCAAACAATCCTCAACAAGAAACTTTTGGAGGACATTCAAATGAACAATTAAGATATAGAGGTTCAATAATCAAATATTGATCATTCAAGCTGGTACAGATGACCAGATAAAGATGTATATTGGACAAGGAAGGTCCCTACTACATCTCATTCACAAGTAACAAGTAAGAGGAAGGCCTATGCATAATCAATGATGTTCAACTCCAAGAAGGTTTATTAATTCTACTACAAACAACAACACTTCATGTAGTGGTTTTATAAGTACATGTAGAAGTCTCTACGAGTCGCCGCAGAAGACTCCTTATTTATACAACATATCCCCTTGGATAAAAGAATTCAATATGTAACAAATATAGTGGATTTTAATGCTTGTGGCACCTCAAATGATAGCAGAAGCTTCTACATTTGCAATGTATATAACATCCCTACAAGCAATACTAGAAGAATTGACATACAATGAACATACGAGCTACATGATGACAGTGACACTCTCTGTAAGCATACATAAGAAAGATGAAATAGAGATGCACTTAATAACATTGTGAAATGTGCAAAGATGTCTCATACACTTGGTGATATAGTAGGAATTCTCCAGGCATCCGGTATCAACATAAATCAAACTAATAATGAAGAGGTATTCGAGAATTTGGAATGAATACTGCCTTCATGCAATCAAATGTAGGTGAATACATCATTCTCCAATCAATAAGCATGTACGACATGCAACAGATAGAAATACCCACAGGTCTTTGTAGGGGAATGTCATCTATGAACGAAATGTAAGGAGAATACAAAATGAATGAAAATTCCTATGGACCGCTGTGGAAGACTTATCATATACGCCATATGTCACCTACAAGCAAAATACCGATTGATTACAACAAGTGTAAGTTTCTACAAACGAAGGCAGGAGATTAGTTAGTGCACTATGATCCGCCTACCAAAATCAACAAATAGTGCACGACAGTCTACCTGTACGAAGCAGCGAATAACTCTATTCAAAAGCTGCTACGCCACGCCACCGGATCTGCATCACAAATACAAGCAGACAGAAGGCGTCTACAAGTTGCAACAACCCGCCACCGGATCCGCAACACTCGTACTAGCGGACAGAAGGCGTACATAATCTCTCAAATGAAATATTGTGTGCATTCAAATTACAATTACTTGCACAACTAAAGTATTTTGAAATCCCCCCTGCACCTACACCGTAGTTTGTATACACATAGGTACACTAAGGGGGAAAATACGATCTCGACCCGCATGGGCCCCGGCGAGCGTGTTATTGGTACACACGTGACGCCTAGGGATGCTGCGCGGGTCAACAAGTGAATTCAAGTCCGAATCCGATCCTTCTATACGGATCAATAGAAGTCAACAGGGTTCGGACCATCAAATAAATATACGGTTGTGGGAACCGGTGTATTTATTTTAATACATTCATATTATGGCCTTCAAAGTCTATAATCAATAGAATTCACTCACAGAGGCATAAAGCCTACGAAACCCGATCCTCTGTCGACATCCAGACAGAGTTGACAAGGTTCAAACTATAAATGAAAAAGACCCTACCCCGATGATGGCCGTGTTGAATGCAAATCTCAACCGGAGGGGTTCCCAAAATACTTTTAATTGTCTCCCAAAAAGTTCATTTCAAATATCCAAAAACCCAAAAAACTCCACAAAAATCTCAAATTCGAAAATCCTAAAAATATTTAAAATTGAAATAAACCCATTAATCACTTAAAGCAAATTTCATCCGCCCTCCGCAACAGTTTGCCGAGGCGGACAAATTCAAATAAACTTCAGCTCACAAAGAGCGAAATGCCTAGTCGAAAATATCACTAGGATCCATTCTCAAACAATCTCTTGCCAGTAAGTGCGTGGTACGTGTCCTCTAACCGGCAGTTTCGCCGCCAAATGGCACTGCAGGTAAACGGTTATGACCCGGGGCCCTCTGAACCGAGTGGTTTTGCCGCCAAATGGCACCACAGATAGCGGTTATGGCCAGAGCCAATACGCTCCTTAGTGGCATCAAACCCTTGAGTTATGAATCAATAGGATATGATCGATAGGGCACAAAGCCCTCTGTTAGCTAAGGTGGATTCAAATTTGTCCCCTTAGACAAACATTTAACCCCGGTCTACAAGGTCCCCTTGGACGAAGCAACCCATGGCTGCCGACAAGGATCCTTCTGTCAGGTTGGGTCGACTACCTCCTCTGACTAAGTAGACCAGGGACCACGATGGCCCGGGACGACGGAACCATGGGATCTTGATCGGGTCCATCATCCATTCCCCCACCATCCGCTTTAAGTGCAAGATGGTGAAATTTCTAATTTTAAATTTCAAACCATTTCAACCCAAACATCCAAACTTCCAAATATTTCAAAATCCATATACGTTGCTGCTACTATATGCCAGATACCACGTATCTCTATACGTATCTGATTGACGACTAGCCTTAATCGAAAGTTCTCTCTCGTAATCGAGAGGGGTAATTAACTATAGGGGCTTGCGCCTATAGGAAACCAGAACTCAGATCATAAAGTCCTCACAAAATGAGGGCGAAATCTCTGGGTAGTGTCTTATCTACAAACCCATCTGCCTTCCAAAATTTACCTCGGAACTTAGTTCGTTAAAACTCCCTCGCCGAAAAAGAAAAGCGAGCGGAGGCCGGGGCCGAATTTTCGGAGCCCACACTATAACACAGATCGAGCACTATAATATGAGAAAGTATTATATCTATTAAGAGGAGTGGGAGTTCTTTGAGGTAGACATATTTGGAAGAATATGTGAGCCATCGGTTAGGAGATTGAAGTTGTGAGGGAGGGAGGTAGAGGGAGATAGAGAGAGGAAATAATAAGAGGGTGAGATCTTTTAATTTTCATGCATTCAATTAATAGTACAAATTACAATCATTCAACCCTTAGTTTTAGAAATAAAGTTCAAGATAGATCAAATTAATTTATATTTAAATTAAATTCAACTCTACATTATTTCTGAAATTTAAATCATCTAATTTAAATAAAGATATGTTAATAATCAGATAAAATTAATTGAAATAAATCTTAAATGTTGCAAAAGATTAGAATTTTCTTAAAATAATCATGGGTTGCTTCTATTCCCTTAATGTTTTGAACTCTTCTTTTTATGAGTTTTATAAAAGCCTGTTCTTGGACGTTGGATTGTTATAGTGGAGGTGGTGTTGGAATTGGTACATGAACATCTCCTTTATTAACATGTGTAGTCTAAAAATAAGTACTCTTTGCAAGTAAGGAGTTGGCCTGATTTCTAATCCAAAGAGTGTAGTTAATTTAGCTACATTCATTTCCTACTATCTACTCATTTATGCACACAAATTCCTTGAGCGTCATTCTGGAGCTAGTGAACTTTGATTCTTGATTGGGCAAATTCATAATTTGTGTTTTGAACCCCACAATGTTCATACGTGAGAGGGCGAGTTCCTTGAGTATTACAATTGCTTTATGCTTTTATTAAGTATACACTCGCCGAATTGATGGAATTGCTCATATAGAAATTGATAGAAAAGTCCCTCTCAAATTTAAGGGAAAATTCTATAAGATAGTAGTACCTACAATGTTTTATGGTGCAGAATGTTGACCATTAAAAGAGAAGCATAATATTAAGTTAAGTGTTGCAGAGATGAGGATGCTCAAGTGGATAAGTGACTTTACTCTTAGAGACATGATACAAAATGAGCATATACGTGATAAGGTTGGAGTAGCACCAGTGGAAGATAAGATTTGAGAGAGTCGCCTTAGATGTTTTGGTAACATAAAATGACGACCTTCCGATGACCATGTTAAGAGAGTAGATGTATTATTATATTTGACTTATGTTAAGAAAGGTAGTGGTAGACCTAAAAAGACTTGGTTAGAATATTAGAAATGACCTTTCTTTATTAGATTTAGATGAGAATTTGACTATTAACAGAACACAATGGAGAAAAAAGATTCATGTAGTCGACTCCACATAGTGGGATAAAGGCTTATTGTTGTTGTTGTTTTTGCTGCTCATATAGAAATTTTGTGACAAATGCTTAGATGGCGGTGAGACCTAAAATGCTTTATGACATGAGCAAGGACTTGCTCACTTCAATTATTTCCAATTTGGAATTTTCTGGGAATTGACCAGGGTTGGCTAGTACAAATTCCTTTATATTTCTTTCCTTGATGAGGTATTCAGTGAGTTCATGAGAGTACATGCACTACTTAGTGTCGTGCATATTGTCTTTGTGAAAGACACAATATCTAGAGTTATCCCTTGTGGGGGCATTCGACTTCATGGGTGTTGGGCGCTAAAAGAAATCTTTATTTTGAGTGGTCTCTATGAGCTCAGCCAGAGATAATCGCAGGGGTTTATTTTGTCATGGTAGTGAGTAGGATGTGTACCTTCCTAAGAATGGTGAGTTGTTTGCGGTGCTTCCTCAACTTGCGATGCAAATGGACTAGCTATGCTAAGCGACACTACCTACAAGCATGCTCTTTGTAGACTAAGGTAATGTTGATTATGTGGCGCATTCTATCTTCTTTTTTCTCTGTGGTCCCTCTTGTAACTTCTCTCGTGTTCGCACCATGGAGCCGATCCTTCCTAACGATGAGTTCTTTGGGACGAGTGTTGGAGTGATGTGATACGTTCAAGAATTGCACATGAAACCTTTTAAGATTCACAAAGTTCGCTCAAGTAAGATTAGGCCTTTCGTAATTTGAGATTCAAGCATTATCCATTGAAGAAATATTATGATAAACAATTTCAAGCTAGTGTTTAGGCACAATTAATAATGAATCTCAAAAGTTCACAACAAAGCAAATGCGGAAAATTAATAAAATCCCACGACTAATGTTTAGAAATTTCACAATGAGTACCTTGATCACTCACACTCAATTCGGGTTAACGGGAGAAGGTCTTTAGCAAACTCAACGATGCCACGAAGATGGTGGCCACACCAATGGCCTTTAGCCACGGAGAAGTTGGCGGCGACGAGGAAGGCGTGAACGCTTGGCCTTCGAGACTCCAAGATTGCTTTAAAAATTGTCGGTCGTAGATGCTTGCAAGGATCGGGACGACTCTCTCCAAGTACTCGTCCACGGTAGCTTCGTCTTCAAATCCTACGTCGAAGCACGGCGATCGCAAGATGTTAATGCTTCCGTCGGCGTTGAAGACTAATCCCCACTCAAACTCGGGATCCGCCATTCAACATTGAAGAAGGGAGGAAGACGACAAGAGAGGGGAATCGGGCCGTGAGCTATGGAGAGGAGTGGAGAGAAAATCTGAAGTTGAAATTCAGATTTTTGATGGGGAAGGAGAAGTTATTTGCTCTTAAAATTTCCTTTAATCACGTTGGAGAGAGGGGAGGCTAATGGGGGAACATTAAGAGGGTAATTAGTGGGTGCTTAGGTGGCAAGTAGAGAGAGAAGAGGTTAGAGAGGGTGGCCGGCCATGCAAGGAGAAAAAGGAGGGATTTTAATTAATTGGTGGGGCCCAAGGGATTAATTAAAATCTGATTTGGAATTTCAGAATTTTAATTAATTAGTGAAGGTGTCTTAATGGGGAAGAAAAGAGGGATTTGAAATTTGAATTTGAAATAGATGGGGCCTCATTTAAATCTCTTTCCTAAATATGGGGAGCTAATTTAGGAAAGAATTAATGAGAGGATTAATGCAAAATTTCAAATTTCAAATTACAAAGAGATGGGGTTGGCGGGATGGCACCAAAGGGAGAAGGCTGGAATAGGGGAGGCCGGCGGGGTCTGGGTGGGCCGGTGGTGGGCTTAGCCGGCGGCAGGGAGGGGAGGAAGGGGAAATCGGCGGGTATGGGTGGAATTTGGAGGGGGTGGCTGTAGTGAAACGGGAGAGGGGAAAGGGGGCGGGTTCGGGTGAGCGGGATTGGGTAGAGGGAAGAAAACAACGAGCAAAATACGATAAAACCAAGAGCTCACCGTGGTGGGCTGTTGGGTGTTTCGGGTGGAGCCTCTCCTAGGCCTCCTCTCTTTCTCTCAAGCTCCCAAGCAAGAAGACAAAGACAAATTTCAGAAATTTTATTCATCAAACATTAAAAAAAAAATACAACATAACATGACCTATATATAGGTCCCAACACAAAAGAAAATACAATGACTCTTTTGCCCTCGGGGCTACACTCATGACTCAACTTATACTAAGGGTACAATAGGAAAAGAAATGCATGAAAGAAATACATAAATAACTAGAAATATAAACTCTGAATCGTGGCCGTCGATCTGCGCTGTCTACGGCGATACACATGTCTGAACCTCTGGTCGATGTCCACATCATTCTCCCCGGGTGGGAGAATGCTCGACCCCGTCGAGTAGAAATCTCTGGAGCTCTCGTACATCTCTAGGAGATCTGGATCCAACCTCTGCAGCTCCTCTCGATCTATCCACGTATCCTCTGTCGCCGGCTTCCCTCTCCAGTGTACCAAGTACCTTTGGCGACCACCTTCCTTCGTGGAAATGATTTCATCGTCAAGTATAGCTTCGACCTTCTCCGCAGTGGGTAAATAGGGTAATTTGGGGAGTGGAGGTAGGCTGGGGATCTCACTGGGTGGGTTCTCACAAGGCTTATCATGAAGTGGATTATCAGGGTTAAACTCGGGTCCCTCGAAAGCTACTAAATCTTCAACATTAAACGTAGGATTCATATTAAAGCCTTCAGGAAGGTCTAACACATAAGCATTATTGTTTACCTTCGAGATTATCTTAAAGGGGCCCGCACTTCTAGCATGTAACTTTTTAACGGCTCCTTGGGGGAATCGCTCCGGACGAATCCGTACCATAACTAAATCTCCAACTTTAAATTCTTTAAATCTCTTCTTACGATCAGCATTATTCTTATAATGAGTATTACTTTGTTGAATTCTTTTATTTATTTCTTTGTGCAAGTCTTGAAGATGAGATGCAAATGCAGATGCAGACTCAGACACTCTAACCTTAGGACTTAATGGAATCAAATCAATGGGCTGTCTAGGTAGGTAACCATACACTACTTCAGCAGGACTTAGACCTGTAGATCGGTTTACAGAGTTGTTGTATACAAATTCAGCTATTGGAAGTTTAGAGTCCCAGTCCCTAAGATTCTCTCCTACCAAGGTCCTTAAAAGATTTCCTAGACTTCTATTTACGACTTCGGTTTGACCATCCGTTTGGGGGTGAAAAGCAGTGGAGAATTGAAGTTTGGTTCCCATTTTATGCCATAGAGTATTCCAAAAGTAACTAGTAAATTTCACATCTCTATCTGAAACAATGGTTTTGGGTAGGCCGTGCAGTCTCACGATTTCATCAAAATACAGCTTGGCTATTCTGGAGGCGTCAAAAGTTTTGGAGCACGGGAGAAAATGGGCCATTTTAGAAAACCTATCTACGACTACACATATCGAGTCATGCTTCCTAAGGGTCTTGGGTAATCCTAAGACAAAGTCCATGCTAACATCTTGCCAGGGTTGGTTAGGCACGGGGAGCGGTGTGTAAAGGCCGGTGTTTTGTTTACGTTGTTTGGCTAACTGACAGGTGTGACACCGCCTTACTAGTCTGCTAACGTCCCTCTTAAGACTTGGCCAGTATAAACGATTTTCAACCGCAGCAATGGTCTTGGCTTGACCAAAGTGACCTGCTAAACCTCCAGCATGTAATTCCCACACAAGAAATTCTCGGAGTGACGTATTGGGAATACAAAGTTGTTGAGACTTGAACAAGTATCCATCCTCCAACATAAAGTCTCCTATAATCCGTTCGTCTCCAGTGGTTAGCGCAGAGTAGGTTCCCTTAAAATCAGGGCAGTCTAGGTAGTCTTCCTTGAGCCTTTCAAAACCGATTACATCAGCAGTCATCTTCCTAGTAATCATCATCCGACGGCTCAAGGAAGCCTTATTTTCAGATCCTGCTTTGTGTCTGATGGTGTACGCGTATTCTTGCAAGAATTCAACCCAACGGCCGTGCCGAGCATTGAGCTTCTTTTGAGAATTAATATACCGTAAAGCTTCATGGTCTGAAAAGATAACGAATTCTTGTGGTAAAAGGTAGTGACGCCAATGCCTAAGGGATTGAATGATGGCGTAAAATTCTTTGTCGTAGGTGGAGTACCTCTGCCTTGTGTCATTCAATTTTTCACTAAAGTAAGCGACCGGGTGTCCCTCTTGCGATAGGACTCCACCTATACCAATTCCAGACGCGTCACAGGTTACCTCAAAAACTTTAGAAAAATCAGGCAATCTCATCACAGGGGCTTCCATCATTCGCTTCTTAATCTCCTCAAAAGCTCTAGTCGCCGTTGTGGTCCAAAGAAACTCACCTTTCTTAAGGCAGTCCGTTATTGGCGCTACTATGGTGCTAAAATTTCGAATAAATCTCCGATAGAACGTGGCCAATCCGTGAAAACTCCGAACATCTCTAATGTTTTTGGGTTGTGGCCACTCGTTTATAGCTCGCACCTTTTCGGGATCAGCAGAGATGCCTTGGGAAGATATGATAAATCCAAGGAAGGTTACTTGATTTGCGAGGAAAGTGCATTTCTTAGGATTGGCATACATCTGCTCCCTTTTCAAAATCTCACAAACTTGTTTTAAATGATTCAAATGTTGTTCCACCGAATGACTGTAAATTAAGATATCATCAAAGTATACTACCACAAATTTTCCAAGGAGGGGCCTAAGGATCTGAGTCATTACTCTCATAAACGTGCTAGGTGCGTTACTCAACCCAAAAGGCATTACGGTCCATTCGTACAACCCATCTTTGATTTTAAAGGCTGTCTTCCATTCGTCCCCGGGGCGGATTCTTATTTGGTGGTAGCCACTCTTAAGATCGATTTTAGAGAAAAGCGTGGCGCCTGTCATCATGTCCAACATGTCATCTAATCGGGGAATTGGGAAACGGTATTTGACAGTGATTTTGTTGATAGCACGGCTATCAACGCACATTCTCCACGATCCATCCTTCTTGGGGGTAAGAAGGGCAGGAACCGCACACGGGCTAAGGCTTTCCTTAATGAACCCTCGCTCCAACAACTCATTTACTTGTCTCTTGAGCTCCTCATGTTCAGTAGGGTTCATTTGATAATGGGGCAGGTTGGGTAAAGAAGCTCCAGGCACCAGGTCTATGGCATGTTGAATGTCCCTTAGAGGTGGTAGTTGGTTGGGCAAATCTTCAGGGAAGACATCAGAGAAGGCTTCCAACAGTGGTTTTACCTCTTCGGGGATTGGCTCTTCGTGATCTATACTTCCCGGGCTACTAGCGCGTACAGGGGGGCTCCTGTATCCAGCTCCATACTTAAGTCTTTAGCGGTTAGAAGATTTAGGTTCGTGTTGGGTTTCAGGGAGTTGGGTTTAACTTCTTCTTTGGTCGACTTAGGTTGAGTGGGTAGGAGTTTAATTTTCTTGCCCTCGTGTTCAAACACACAGGTGTTTGATCGGCCATAAATGTGTACATCGTTGTCGAACAACCAAGGGCGGCCAAGGATGATTTGACCCACATCCATTGTCAAAACATCACACCAGATTTTCTCCTTGTATCCAACGAATTCGATAGGAACAAGACTCCTATCTTTCACTTCTAGGGTAGTTGAGTTTATCCAAGCAACTTTGTAGGGGTTCGGGTGTGGAGTGGTCCTCAATTGCAGTTTTGAAATCATGGCAGAAGATACGGCATTAATGCAACTTCCACTGTCTATTATGACTTTGCAATTCTTGTCCCCAATCTTAGTGAACGTGTAGAAGATTGAGGTTCTTCGCCAGTCATCGCTAGGTTTAGGTTGGGAGAAGGCACACCTAACAACTTGCAGATCTAGTCGGTTCAACTTTTGGAGGCAGTGAACAACAGTAGTATCATCCTCGTCGAATATTTCTTCATCGTCGTCCATATGGTGGACTAAGTCAGTTTCCGGTTCGTCTTCTTCCTCCGTTACTTCCTCAATTATCGTAACCTTAAACGGGCTGGAGCACTGAGACGCAATGTGTCCATACCCATGGCATCTAAAACACTTAGTGCCGGCAGTGGTCTTGGGTGTTTCTCGATCAGGCGTTTTCCCTTTATAATCGGATCGAGGTTGGGTTTGGTTAGGAGCAGGCCGACTTCCTGAGGGTCCAGTGGGTTTGTTGTACGGTTGGCTAGAGGAAGACTTGTAGGGGTTAGGTCTAGAGTCTTGGGTCCTATGGGCGTGGCTCCTTGATTCTTCTAAGTCTAGCACAAGACTACAGGCAGACTCGTACGTGTTCACTCCTCTAGCAAAGAGTTCATTTCGAAGATCTTCTCTTAATCCGGCTCTGAACATTGATAGGAGTTGCGTAGGAGTGGTGGTCTCTTCCCCATTACAGCGAATCAAGTAGTCATCAAAGATTGAAATGTATTCTTTAACAGTCTTACTCCCTTGCGTTAACCTATTCCAACGATCTAGTAACCTTGGGTAGTATGAGGGAGGAAGATATTTTCTTTTCAATTCTTGTTTCATGGTTCCCCAGTCAGCGATAGGATATTCTCCTCGAGTCTCCCTCATGTGTTCTATGTTGGTCCAGTACTGGTTTGCTCTACCCGTCAACTTCATTTCAGCGAACCTAACTTTCTTATCTTCCGAAATGTTATACCATTTGAAATAACTATCCATTCCTTTAATCCAGTCAAGAAAAACTTGAGGCTCTAACGTACCGTCAAACGTCGGAGCGTCTATCTTAATACTCTTGAGGAGTTGGGCGTCGTTGTCTCTCCAAGGGACTTCACGTCCTACCGGTTCGTGAGGGGGTCGGTGGTTGGGTCGGTAGTAATCCCTAGGAGGTTCGTATTCGGTTCGGGTATCTTCACCATATGGTGAGTGAGGTCTAGAAGGTGTGTAGATAGTCGGGTGTCACATTCTTTCAATATTATCTAGTCTTTCTCCGAATGACGTCTAAGTTCAGCTACACTCGTTTGGGTATCCTTCATTTGTTGTGTAAGTGTTCCTAATTGACCCATAATCATGTCTAAAGTGGTTTGCAGATGGGTAGGGTCCATGGTTGGGTGTTGGGGATCACTAGAAAGGTTTCCTAAGTCAAGGACAGCAGCCAATCTTACTGAAATGCTTGCTGAAATTGAGGCTACAGCAACTGGAAATCGCTGGGCAGCGATCACAGTCGAGGGGAAAGTCACCTAAGTGTCTCGGCAAGGTTCCCGGGCCTAGGCAGCACCTAAGCAGCGACTCTAGGCTCACTAACGGAAGTCTAACAGCTGCAGAAAACAGTGGGCAACAGCTGGACACTACCTAGAACTCCTCCGAAAGGCTATACTAAGTGCAGGAAGTGAGTGGACAGCAAACTCAAATGTTTGTCTAAGCAACCTAAACAGTTTGGGACGTGGATGTGACCAGGACAGCACTTAGAACATGAGATAGACCTGCTTAAAATGATGAAAACGATGCAGAAATTTAGAGGGCAGCAAGCTAAAACAGTGAAAATTATTACTATGCAATGATATGTATGCAAACAAGCTAAGGATAACTTAAAGTGGATTCCTAGGATGCAATCTAGCAAAGGGACAGCATGCTAGCCATGCTCTGATACCAAATATGATGTGATACGTTCAAGAATTGCACATGAAACCTTTAAGATTCACAAAGTTCGCTCAAGTAAGATTAGGCCTTTCGTAATTTGAGATTCAAGCATTATCCTTGAAGAAATATTATGATAAACAATTTCAAGCTAGTGTTAGGCACAATTAATAATGAATCTCAAAAGTTCACAACAAAGCAAATGCGGAAAAATTAATTAAAATACCACGACTAAGGTTTAGAATTTCACAATGAGTACCTTGATCACTCACCACTCAATTCGGCGTTAACGGCGAGAGGAAGGTCTTTAGGCAAACTC
>CM028355.1:1318637-1413080 GCA_016618105.1 Dendrobium huoshanense
GGATGAATTTATCGATGTTCTTCTTCTTCCTTGGTTATTTAAATGGTTTTAATTTGCTTTATTATCTTTGATATGTGAGAATTGATTGAGGTCTTTGAGAGAAAAAATAAATATTAGTGCTTGTTTAGTGAAACATCACAGGTTTTGCGGCTAGCTATATGTTGACCCTCATACTAGTGTCGGGGACGAGTCGACCGCGCAAGGAGGATTTCAAAAGTGAAAGAGCTCGAAATCGCGCAAAATCTCACCCGACGCGTGTCGACCGAAAACCCAAAATCGCCGAGATGACCTCTGTTTGCGAAACGGACAGCGCCTATGCGTCCGGAGCAACGGAAACAGCTAAGATTGACACCCATATTGGTAGGGGTCGACGGTCGGCGAAAATTTTAATTTTGGGCGCGCGAATCGAGATGACGACGTGTGCAAGCGGCGACGCGACGACCAACTTGATGGAATATAAAAAATTATTTTATTTTTGTGCAATTTAATTAAAAAGTTTTGGAAAGAAAGGGAGAGAAAGAAAGATTTTTAAATAAGAAAATATTTTTTCTAAATAAAAAAATCAAAAAAATACCCTAAATAACCCACTTAAACCCTCATAACTCCCTCACATTCTCCCTAACCGATCCCTCACTCCCTCTCACGCCTTTCACGACTCCAAGCCGCCCGCCCTCTCCTCTTTTGCGATCCTCCAAGCCGCCGGCCTCCCTCCTCCTCCAAGCAAGGTTCCTACGTCGCCGTCATCCGCCGTCGCCGCCTCGATTGCTGCACACCAAAGGTAAAAATTAGTATTTACTTTTTGTGCATGAAATAAGTACTCGTGACCGCTTTCTTAGCGGGCGAGGAAAAACTTAAGTACCCGTGACGCACTGAGCGAGCGGGGAAATTCGTATGCATGAAAATATAAGTACCCGTGACTGCTTTTCTTAGCAGGCGGGGAAATTTGTTATTTGTAAGAAAATTTGTTTAATTAAGTACCCGTCACTGCTTTTAGGCGGGGAAAAATGCTATATTTTAAATCTGCGCTCAAAGACCCCGTGACCGCTTTTCTTAGCGAGCGGGGGTTAAAACTGCGGCCGCGGTGTCACTCGACACCTACCGTGACTGCCTTTCTTGGCAGGCGGGAAGGCCTTACACACTCTGATGCAGCCCCCTACGCGGGGACGACGCCGGAGTACTGCCGAATTTCTATTTGAAAATATTAAGGACTTAAACAAAAAGTGAACTTGAATTTTGATCTTGAACTCACACTTGATTTGAAAATCAATAGATATGAGCAAAGACATGAATAAACCTGGAATCAGCCTTGAACTATAGGAAACTCAAATCACAACTAGAACTTGAATGAACAAACCATAGAACCAATCTCTTGACAGTGTAGAGTTGGAACCAAGCATGAAGGAGCTTAATATCTCAAAGTGAAGTTATAGCAATTCTTAATTAAATGCAAGAGGTACACACTGGATATAATAGTAGAGCCTCATGGACAACAACAATTCACATTCAATGAATGTAGCACCTTATAGCCCAATGCAAGAAAGAAGTGGAAAGGATATCATCCACTAATCAAATGATGATAAAGACTCATGGAATCAAATGATACTAGAAGGGTTTGATGCGTAATGGGCATAACAAGTCTTCATATTCAATGGAATGTGGATATCAAACAAATGTTGAACATTAAGCCCCTACGCATATTGTAACACATATTGAGAATCAATGAGAATGAGTGGATGTGGAACTCATGGTGAGCAAGAATTCAATTGTCATTTGATTGCAAACAATCCTCAACAAGAAACTTTTGGAGGACATTCAAATGAACAATTAAGATATAGAGGTTCAATAATCAAATATTGATCATTCAAGCTGGTACAGATGACCAGATAAAGATGTATATTGGACAAGGAAGGTCCCTACTACATCTCATTCACAAGTAACAAGTAAGAGGAAGGCCTATGCATAATCAATGATGTTCAACTCCAAGAAGGTTTATTAATTCTACTACAAACAACAACACTTCATGTAGTGGTTTTATAAGTACATGTAGAAGTCTCTACGAGTCGCCGCAGAAGACTCCTTATTTATACAACAGATCCCCTTGGATAAAAGAATTCAATATGTAACAAATATAGTGGATTTTAATGCTTGTGGCACCTCAAATGATAGCAGAAGCTTCTACATTTGCAATGTATATAACATCCCTACAAGCAATACTAGAAGAATTGACATACAATGAACATACGAGCTACATGATGACAGTGACACTCTCTGTAAGCATACATAAGAAAGATGAAATAGAGATGCACTTAATAACATTGTGAAATGTGCAAAGATGTCTCATACACTTGGTGATATAGTAGGAATTCTCCAGGCATCCGGTATCAACATAAATCAAACTAATAATGAAGAGGTATTCGAGAATTTGGAATGAATACTGCCTTCATGCAATCAAATGTAGGTGAATACATCATTCTCCAATCAATAAGCATGTACGACATGCAACAGATAGAAATACCCACAGGTCTTTGTAGGGGAATGTCATCTATGAACGAAATGTAAGGAGAATACAAAATGAATGAAAATTCCTATGGACCGCTGTGGAAGACTTATCATATACGCCATATGTCACCTACAAGCAAAATACCGATTGATTACAACAAGTGTAAGTTTCTACAAACGAAGGCAGGAGATTAGTTAGTGCACTATGATCCGCCTACCAAAATCAACAAATAGTGCACGACAGTCTACCTGTACGAAGCAGCGAATAACTCTATTCAAAAGCTGCTACGCCACGCCACCGGATCTGCATCACAAATACAAGCAGACAGAAGGCGTCTACAAGTTGCAACAACCCGCCACCGGATCCGCAACACTCGTACTAGCGGACAGAAGGCGTACATAATCTCTCAAATGAAATATTGTGTGCATTCAAATTACAATTACTTGCACAACTAAAGTATTTTGAAATCCCCCCTGCACCTACACCGTAGTTTGTATACACATAGGTACACTAAGGGGGAAAATACGATCTCGACCCGCATGGGCCCCGGCGAGCGTGTTATTGGTACACACGTGACGCCTAGGGATGCTGCGCGGGTCAACAAGTGAATTCAAGTCCGAATCCGATCCTTCTATACGGATCAATAGAAGTCAACAGGGTTCGGACCATCAAATAAATATACGGTTGTGGGAACCGGTGTATTTATTTTAATACATTCATATTATGGCCTTCAAAGTCTATAATCAATAGAATTCACTCACAGAGGCATAAAGCCTACGAAACCCGATCCTCTGTCGACATCCAGACAGAGTTGACAAGGTTCAAACTATAAATGAAAAAGACCCTACCCCGATGATGGCCGTGTTGAATGCAAATCTCAACCGGAGGGGTTCCCAAAATACTTTTAATTGTCTCCCAAAAAGTTCATTTCAAATATCCAAAAACCCAAAAAACTCCACAAAAATCTCAAATTCGAAAATCCTAAAAATATTTAAAATTGAAATAAACCCATTAATCACTTAAAGCAAATTTCATCCGCCCTCCGCAACAGTTTGCCGAGGCGGACAAATTCAAATAAACTTCAGCTCACAAAGAGCGAAATGCCTAGTCGAAAATATCACTAGGATCCATTCTCAAACAATCTCTTGCCAGTAAGTGCGTGGTACGTGTCCTCTAACCGGCAGTTTCGCCGCCAAATGGCACTGCAGGTAAACGGTTATGACCCGGGGCCCTCTGAACCGAGTGGTTTTGCCGCCAAATGGCACCACAGATAGCGGTTATGGCCAGAGCCAATACGCTCCTTAGTGGCATCAAACCCTTGAGTTATGAATCAATAGGATATGATCGATAGGGCACAAAGCCCTCTGTTAGCTAAGGTGGATTCAAATTTGTCCCCTTAGACAAACATTTAACCCCGGTCTACAAGGTCCCCTTGGACGAAGCAACCCATGGCTGCCGACAAGGATCCTTCTGTCAGGTTGGGTCGACTACCTCCTCTGACTAAGTAGACCAGGGACCACGATGGCCCGGGACGACGGAACCATGGGATCTTGATCGGGTCCATCATCCATTCCCCCACCATCCGCTTTAAGTGCAAGATGGTGAAATTTCTAATTTTAAATTTCAAACCATTTCAACCCAAACATCCAAACTTCCAAATATTTCAAAATCCATATACGTTGCTGCTACTATATGCCAGATACCACGTATCTCTATACGTATCTGATTGACGACTAGCCTTAATCGAAAGTTCTCTCTCGTAATCGAGAGGGGTAATTAACTATAGGGGCTTGCGCCTATAGGAAACCAGAACTCAGATCATAAAGTCCTCACAAAATGAGGGCGAAATCTCTGGGTAGTGTCTTATCTACAAACCCATCTGCCTTCCAAAATTTACCTCGGAACTTAGTTCGTTAAAACTCCCTCGCCGAAAAAGAAAAGCGAGCGGAGGCCGGGGCCGAATTTTCGGAGCCCACAGATTTCTGGCGACTCCGCTAAAGAAGGAAATCTCTAATAAAGATAAGGGGAAGGAGATAGTTGTTAATGAGGATATCATCCCCAAGGACTCCAAAAAGAAAGACACTCCAATCAATGGGATAGATTACAATATCTTATCTCATATGCGGAAAATCCCGGCGCAGCTCAGCATATACGATGCTCTAGTCATGTCTAAAGACCTACGGGAGACTTTGATTCAGGCTCTCAAAGACCCCGAAAGGTACGAGGCATATTTTGCTGAACGTAACATGACGGAAGTCTTGCAAGCCCGTAACGAGCCGTTCATCACCTTCTCCGAAGAAGACATGATGCTTGGGACGGCGGATCATAACCGCCCTCTGTACGTTACTGCAGAGAGTGACGAAATGATAATCAGCCGAATTCTGATCGACCCTGGGTCCTCCATCAACCTTATAAGCTTGAAAGCGCTGAGATCGTTATGCCTCGACGTGCAGCATCTCGGGTCAGATAAACTAATGGTGCATGGTTTCAACGAGAAAGGGCAGAAGACCCTAGGATCATTCATGCTCTCCCTAACTTTTGGGGAGCTTCATACAGAAGCCAAATTTCATGTGATTGATGCAGATACTTCGTTCAAGGCACTCCTGGGTCGCCCTTGGTTGCATGAGTATGGTATTGTCCCATCAACACTACATCAGTGCATGAAGTACATTAAGGATGGAGAAGAGTTCAGGATCTCTGGTGACATCCAACCTTTTGCAGTGCACGAAGCTACAATCTATGAGGATGCCAAGTATTTCATTCCAAAGAAGCAGAAGCCATCGAGCTCTCTTGAGGTCCAGGCATCAAGTACTAAAACTACAAAGCGACCAAAACAAGAAGGTGAAAAGAAGCAGGTTGGGAGAAAGAAGGCAGCACCAACTCTTTCCAAAGCGGCGATCGCTATTAAAGAAAGAAAACATGTACCGCACCTAGGGAGCGACACAGATGAAGATGAGGTCACCCCTACAAAATCTTGGAAGGCATGTCAGTCAATTGCCAAAGGGAAAAAGAAGGCTGAATACTCAGATTCTGACTATGATTATGAGTCTACCTATACAAGCAATGTGCAGTGTGTATTCTCAAGAAGGATGGGTAACTTGTCAATCTCGGACAGCGTATTCGTAGTCACGCGCGTTCCCATGCAACATTTCAAGGAAATTACTCCCCGGGAGGTACATCATATCGAAGAACTTGTAACATTCTATGTGCCACCTCATAGAAAAAGGGGCGGGCCAGGAAGTTTATTCTATAAAGGTGGAGAGCGCGAAGAAGAATCAAATCGCGACTGGTTTTGTAAGCTCGTTAATTCTGGAGAGCTAATACCTACGAGAATGCCTAGGTTTAATACCAAAAATATTCGGAAAATGTTGCGAAAGCAAATCAACATTCCTACCTCTAAACAACAACTTCGCTTTTGCCTGAGCATTTGGTATGGAAGACATCCACATCCATTAAGAAAGAAAGATATTGCTGCAAGGAGAGGTCTCGGATTCATCGTGCAGAAATATCCCCAAAAGGAGACTTGCCAAGCAATCACATGCGCGGAAGTCAAATTAGATGATAGCAACGATGAGGAAATATATGAAGTTGATACTTATGATGATCAGCCCGTAGAGGCCAAGCCTGCACCTGAAGAATTAGAAGATGGTGGACAGACGGCTACTATGGATGAGCTAAAAGAAGTCAACTTGGGGACTGAAGAAGACCCTCGCCTAACCTTCATTAGCTCCCTTTTATCAGAAGACCAAGCGGAAGAAATGAAAGAGCTTCTCTGTGAATTCAGGGATTGCTTTGCCTGGACATACGCCGAGATGCCCGGCTTATCCCCTGATGTAGCAGTTCACAGGTTAGCCATCAAGCACGATGCAGTACCCGTAAAGCAAGCTCCAAGGAGAATGAGATTGGAGATCGAAGAACAGGTGATTGCAGAGACAAAGAAGCTTATAGAAGCGGGCTTTATCCGCGAAGAAAAATATGCTGATTGGATTGCCAATATTGTCCCTGTTAAGAAGAAGAACGGTCAGATTCGTATCTGTATCGACTTCAGGGACCTCAACAAGGCGTGCCCAAAAGACGATTTTCCGCTCCCAGTATCAGAACTTCTAGTTGACAACACTTCCAACTACGATATGTTCTCCTTCATGGATGGATCGTCGGGCTACAATCAAATCAAGATGGCGCCTGAAGATGAACATCATACATCATTTAGGACGCCCATCGGGATTTTCTGTTATACAGTTATGCCCTTTGGCCTTAAGAACGCTGGTGCCACTTATCAACGGGCAATGACGTGTATATTTGATGAGTTAATACATCAAAAGGTCGAGTGCTATGTGGATGACCTTGTTGCCAAGAGCGTAGACCGAAGAGACCACTTGAATGACTTAAGGATTGTATTTGAAAGAATCAGGAAGTATGATCTGAAGATGAACCCTCTCAAGTGTGCTTTTGGAGTCTCTTCCGGCAAATTTTGGGGTACGTTGTTCGACACCGAGGCATCGAGGTCGACCCCAATAAGATCAAGGCGATTATAGAGATGCCACCTCCCAGAAACCTCCGTCAACTTCGCTCGTTGCAAGGGCAACTAGCTTTCATTCGACGATTCATATCGAATCTGTCGGGTAGGTGCCAGCCATTTTCAAAGTTGATGAAGAAAGATGTCCGCTTTAAATGGGATGATGAATGCCAAGAAGCATTTGATAGTATCAAGAGATACTTATTGAACCCTCCTATTCTTGCGGCACCAATTCCGGGGAAGCCTCTTATACTGTATACAGCGGCATTAGAAGAGTCCCTCGGAGCACTGTTGGCCCAGCATAACGAAGAAGGCAAGGAAAATGCGTTATACTACATCAGTCGGAGGTTGATTGGAGCAGAAATTCGCTATTCCCCAATTGAGAAGCATTGTTTGGCATTAATCTTTGCAGTTCAGAAACTCCGCCACTATATGCTATCCCATAAAATCACACTGATATCAAAGATCGATCCGCTGAAGTTCTTGATGACAAGACCAGCGTTGACAGGTCGTCTAGTCAGGTGGGCAGTATTGTTATTGCAGTTTGAAATCACATACATGCCACAAAAGGCAGTGAAAGGTCAAGCATTGGCAGATTTTCTTGCTGCACACCCAATCCCGGCTGATTCTCCACTAAATGATGATTTGCCCGATGAGCAAATAATGCAGGTCGAGGAGAATGAAAGGCTACCATTCTGGGAAATGTACTTCGACGGGGCATCGTCGATTAGACCTGTCCGACCTCCAAATATTGCAAGAGCCCGAGCCGGCATCGGTCTCATTTTCGTAGCACCTGAGGGAGGTATAATGAGATTTTCGTTCAGTTTGACTGAACCTCGGACCAACAATGAAGCCGAATATGAAGCTCTAATAGCAGGGCTGGAGATTGCAATCGATATCAAAATTCAAAATCTTCAAATCTTCGGCGACTCTCAACTGGTGATAAATCAAGTCTTGGGCATTTATAAGATTTGTAAGGTTGAGCTGGCTCATTATCACCGGCGGACCCTTGAGCTCCTGAAGCAGGTGCCAAATGTTAAAATAGTTCAAGTTCCCCGAGGACAAAATGCCAAAGCAGATTGCTTGGCCAAATTGGCCAAGGAAATGGCGAATACCAACGAGGAGAGACCTATATATATCGGAGTTTATAACCGTCGGGTGTTGGAACCCGCCCTGTTGCAATTCCCGCGGGCAGAAGAAGTATCAGATTCAAGCAAACGAGATACGACTCCGAGTGACCCTCAACCTCTTCACCAGATTATTATGGAAAATTATCCAGAAGGATATCATGTAGCCAAGAGACGTAAAGCTAGTCAAGCTTCAGAATCATGGCTACATTGCTTAGATGTTGAAGTAGAAGATGATTGGAGGCAACCCTTCATCGAGTATTTCAAAGAAAGAAAACTCCCAACAGATAAATCTCTTGCCACGCAAATTAGGAAGAGAGCATTGTGGTATGCATTTGTTAACGACACATTGTACCGACGAGCTTTTGATCAAATGTGGCTAAGATGCATAGGGACCAAGGAAGCTGATAGAGTGGTGACAGAAGTTCACGAAGGACTTTGTGGTGCACATCAGTCAGGTCCCAAGATGGCGGCTAAAATTAAAAGAATGAGTTATTATTGGCCAACAATGGTGAGGGACAGTATCGACCACGCTAAGAGGTGTCACGAGTGTCAAATCCACGGTGATGTTATACATCAACCTCCAAATCCTCTGCACCCAACAATAGCATCCTGGCCATTCGAATGCTGGGGCACAGATATAATCGGACCGATAGATCCGCCATCGTCAGCCGGGCACCGCTTTATTTTGGCAGCAACAGACTACTTCTCGAAGTGGGCAGAGGCGGCTCCATTCAGAGAGGTCACATCCGAGCATGTGATCAACTTCTTTACCTATAACGTTGTCTACAGATTTGGTGTACCACGCCGCATAATCTCAGATAATGGCAAAGCATTCAAAAGTACCAAAATTTACAAGTTTGTTGATCGACACAAGATTGATTGGAGGTATTCATCAATATACAATCCAAGAGCGAATGGCTTGGCAGAAGCCTTTAATAAGACGCTGGTGAAACTGTTGAAGAAGATTCTCACAAAAAACAAAAGGGAGTGGCACACGAAGATGGCAGAAGCGCTATGGGCCTATCGTACAACTTGCAAAACGCCAACCAAAGCCACTCCTTATTCACTCGTATTCGGAGTTGAAGCAGTGTTGCCACTAGAGATTGAACTGCCGTCACTTCGAGTGGCAATTCAGCATGATCTAACCCAGGAACAAAATGCTCGCCTAAGAATGGAGGAACTTGATGCACTCGATGAGATTAGATTGCAAGCTCAACAGAACTTGGAGATCTATCAAGCAAGGATGGTGAAATCATTTGATCGGATGGTGCGCCATCGATCATTTCAAGAAGGAGAATTGGTTCTGGTGCTGAGAAGACCAATCATCCCACATCGAAAAATCGGTGGCAAATTCGTATCCAATTGGGAAGGCCCATTTGTTATCGAAAAGGTGTACCAAGGAGGAGCCTATCAACTTATCGATCTGCAAGGTCAAAGGCCCATGCCGCCGATCAATGGTCGATACCTAAAGAAGTATTACGCGTAAAATTGCCCAAGAAAATATTTTATTTACTGCGCTGTGTATTTTATACATGCTTATTAGCATATATGCTTTACATTTTGAAATTCTCTTGTGTCACAAGAATGCATTTCAAATAACTCATAAAAATCCCCCATAAGACTGGGGGCATTTTAAATATTTATTCGGGTCGACATCGTGCCACGTGCCGAAATCCCCGAATAAATATTTAAAATCTCAAAATACAAGATTTATATGAAATCTTCCTGCGAGATAGGGGGCATTTTAAATATTTATTTGGGTTGACATCGTGCTATACGGCGAGATCCCCAAATAAATATTTAAAATTTTGAATTCCAATTTTATTCTATTCTAAAATGACCCTTTGAAGCAGGGGGCAATTTAAATATTTATTCGGGTCGACATCGCGCTGCATGCCGAGATCCCTGAATAAATATTTAAAATTATCAATGCAAGTACTTTCTTAAGGAAGATACAATGAACTCTTTTCAAAGTATATACAGGTCATCTTCAAGAAGCTTAAGACTTTATCTTCTCCAATGTACCAAGATTCAAAAGTCAGGGAAGAGATTTTTGTAACTACACAATACAACAAATTGAGTCAGAAAAGCTTGAAGTCTTTCGATAGCCTAAAGCTTAAGGTTCGAATGGGTGTAAAAGGTCGGATCCAACACACCCAAATATGGCCGGATCGCTGGCAGTTCTGTCTACTCAATACGCCAAAAGAACGGCCGTAGTAGCGGAACCCCCACTTCATCAACCCGTCAGTAAGGACTGTAGGAAGAACGAAGGCCGATTTGACTCGACAAGTTCAAGTAATTGTAGTCTACTAAATTCTCCTAATTGACCGGAGAATCAAAATTCCAGTGGGAAGAAGAAAGTGTCGCGAGCAACTACCGAATGTTCGTAGGATCCAAAATCCTCAACCACAAAGGAAAACTCTAAATCTACCAACTCCAGTGAAATCAGCATTGGGAAGCACATTTCTCATGGCTCAAGTTTGAAGCCCGAATGGGTGTAAAAGGTCGGATCCAACACGCCCAAATATGGCCGGATCACTGGCAGCTCTATCTACTCAACACGCCATAAGAAAGGCCGCAGTAGAGGAACCCCCATTTCAGCAACCAGATGACGATGGGCTATCAAATCATAGCTCTCCTGATCTGATGACTCAAGTGACTCAGATTAAATTCTCCTCAAATGGTTGAGGATTAAGATACTAGCTACATTTGATAGTATCGACCAAATCTAAAGCTTACAAATCCTTCAACAAATCCGTAAAGCACAAAGCGAGGATCGAAGGAATTTTTCTTCAACAAGTCCGCCAAAGCACAAAGCAGAGGACCGAAGAAAATTATCCCAAAGTTCACACAAAGCCTAAGGCTGAACTAAGAGGATTCTGTCATCAACAAGTCCGTTATGCACAAAGCTCTGGACCGATGACTTTTCGCCATCGACCTAATACAAACCTAAGGGTTTAGGTCATCGGCATCTACTCCTTCATCAAGCCCGTCAAAGCTAGAAGCATAGGGCCGAAGGTACAAAAATCACCTGACAAGTCAATAAAGACAAATCAGAAAATTCTCCATCATTGTCCGCAGCACAAAGCATAGGGCAAAAGAAATCAGTATCTCAACCATTTATTGATACATCAAAGAAATTTATGGAGAAAGAAAATCTTAGTGTGACATCCAAATAAGTTTTTGGAGATCCACTAAATGAAAGCCCTAGTGTGACATCTAGAACAAATATCTAGAGATCCACAGGGTCAATCAGCATACAACAAACGTGATTCGCTCTAGGCGCGAACCACATTTGTTGGGGGGCATTTGTTGACCCTCATACTAGTGTCGGGGACGAGTCGACCGCGCAAGGAGGATTTCAAAAGTGAAAGAGCTCGAAATCGCGCAAAATCTCACCCGACGCGTGTCGACCGAAAACCCAAAATTGCCGAGATGACCTCTGTTTGCGAAACGGACAGCGCCTATGCGTCCGGAGCAACGGAAACAGCTAAGATTGACACCCATATTGGTAGGGGTCGACGGTCGGCGAAAATTTTAATTTTGGGCGCGCGAATCGAGATGACGACGTGTGCAAGCGGCGACGCGACGACCAACTTGATGGAATATTAAAAAATTATTTTTATTTTTGTGCAATTTAATTAAAAAGTTTTGGAAAGAAAGGGAGAGAAAGAAAGATTTTTAAATAAGAAAATATTTTTTCTAAATAAAAAAATCAAAAAAATACCCTAAATAACCCACTTAAACCCTCATAACTCCCTCACATTCTCCCTAACCGATCCCTCACTCCCTCTCACGCCTTTCACGACTCCAAGCCGCCCGCCCTCTCCTCTTTTGCGATCCTCCAAGCCGCCGGCCTCCCTCCTCCTCCAAGCAAGGTTCCTACGTCGCCGTCATCCGCCGTCGCCGCCTCGATTGCTGCACACCAAAGGTAAAAATTAGTATTTACTTTTTGTGCATGAAATAAGTACTCGTGACCGCTTTTCTTAGCGGGCGAGGAAAAACTTAAGTACCCGTGACGCACTGAGCGAGCGGGGAAATTCGTATGCATGAAAATATAAGTACCCGTGACTGCTTTTCTTAGCAGGCGGGGAAATTTGTTATTTGTAAGAAAATTTGTTTAATTAAGTACCCGTCACTGCTTTTAGGCGGGGAAAAATGCTATATTTTAAATCTGCGCTCAAAGACCCCGTGACCGCTTTTCTTAGCGAGCGGGGGTTAAAACTGCGGCCGCGGTGTCACTCGACACCTACCGTGACTGCCTTTCTTGGCAGGCGGGAAGGCCTTACACACTCTGATGCAGCCCCCTACGCGGGGACGACGCCGGAGTACTGCCGAATTTCTATTTGAAAATATTAAGGACTTAAACAAAAAGTGAACTTGAATTTTGATCTTGAACTCACACTTGATTTGAAAATCAATAGATATGAGCAAAGACATGAATAAACCTGGAATCAGCCTTGAACTATAGGAAACTCAAATCACAACTAGAACTTGAATGAACAAACCATAGAACCAATCTCTTGACAGTGTAGAGTTGGAACCAAGCATGAAGGAGCTTAATATCTCAAAGTGAAGTTATAGCAATTCTTAATTAAATGCAAGAGGTACACACTGGATATAATAGTAGAGCCTCATGGACAACAACAATTCACATTCAATGAATGTAGCACCTTATAGCCCAATGCAAGAAAGAAGTGGAAAGGATATCATCCACTAATCAAATGATGATAAAGACTCATGGAATCAAATGATACTAGAAGGGTTTGATGCGTAATGGGCATAACAAGTCTTCATATTCAATGGAATGTGGATATCAAACAAATGTTGAACATTAAGCCCCTACGCATATTGTAACACATATTGAGAATCAATGAGAATGAGTGGATGTGGAACTCATGGTGAGCAAGAATTCAATTGTCATTTGATTGCAAACAATCCTCAACAAGAAACTTTTGGAGGACATTCAAATGAACAATTAAGATATAGAGGTTCAATAATCAAATATTGATCATTCAAGCTGGTACAGATGACCAGATAAAGATGTATATTGGACAAGGAAGGTCCCTACTACATCTCATTCACAAGTAACAAGTAAGAGGAAGGCCTATGCATAATCAATGATGTTCAACTCCAAGAAGGTTTATTAATTCTACTACAAACAACAACACTTCATGTAGTGGTTTTATAAGTACATGTAGAAGTCTCTACGAGTCGCCGCAGAAGACTCCTTATTTATACAACATATCCCCTTGGATAAAAGAATTCAATATGTAACAAATATAGTGGATTTTAATGCTTGTGGCACCTCAAATGATAGCAGAAGCTTCTACATTTGCAATGTATATAACATCCCTACAAGCAATACTAGAAGAATTGACATACAATGAACATACGAGCTACATGATGACAGTGACACTCTCTGTAAGCATACATAAGAAAGATGAAATAGAGATGCACTTAATAACATTGTGAAATGTGCAAAGATGTCTCATACACTTGGTGATATAGTAGGAATTCTCCAGGCATCCGGTATCAACATAAATCAAACTAATAATGAAGAGGTATTCGAGAATTTGGAATGAATACTGCCTTCATGCAATCAAATGTAGGTGAATACATCATTCTCCAATCAATAAGCATGTACGACATGCAACAGATAGAAATACCCACAGGTCTTTGTAGGGGAATGTCATCTATGAACGAAATGTAAGGAGAATACAAAATGAATGAAAATTCCTATGGACCGCTGTGGAAGACTTATCATATACGCCATATGTCACCTACAAGCAAAATACCGATTGATTACAACAAGTGTAAGTTTCTACAAACGAAGGCAGGAGATTAGTTAGTGCACTATGATCCGCCTACCAAAATCAACAAATAGTGCACGACAGTCTACCTGTACGAAGCAGCGAATAACTCTATTCAAAAGCTGCTACGCCACGCCACCGGATCTGCATCACAAATACAAGCAGACAGAAGGCGTCTACAAGTTGCAACAACCCGCCACCGGATCCGCAACACTCGTACTAGCGGACAGAAGGCGTACATAATCTCTCAAATGAAATATTGTGTGCATTCAAATTACAATTACTTGCACAACTAAAGTATTTTGAAATCCCCCCTGCACCTACACCGTAGTTTGTATACACATAGGTACACTAAGGGGGAAAATACGATCTCGACCCGCATGGGCCCCGGCGAGCGTGTTATTGGTACACACGTGACGCCTAGGGATGCTGCGCGGGTCAACAAGTGAATTCAAGTCCGAATCCGATCCTTCTATACGGATCAATAGAAGTCAACAGGGTTCGGACCATCAAATAAATATACGGTTGTGGGAACCGGTGTATTTATTTTAATACATTCATATTATGGCCTTCAAAGTCTATAATCAATAGAATTCACTCACAGAGGCATAAAGCCTACGAAACCCGATCCTCTGTCGACATCCAGACAGAGTTGACAAGGTTCAAACTATAAATGAAAAAGACCCTACCCCGATGATGGCCGTGTTGAATGCAAATCTCAACCGGAGGGGTTCCCAAAATACTTTTAATTGTCTCCCAAAAAGTTCATTTCAAATATCCAAAAACCCAAAAAACTCCACAAAAATCTCAAATTCGAAAATCCTAAAAATATTTAAAATTGAAATAAACCCATTAATCACTTAAAGCAAATTTCATCCGCCCTCCGCAACAGTTTGCCGAGGCGGACAAATTCAAATAAACTTCAGCTCACAAAGAGCGAAATGCCTAGTCGAAAATATCACTAGGATCCATTCTCAAACAATCTCTTGCCAGTAAGTGCGTGGTACGTGTCCTCTAACCGGCAGTTTCGCCGCCAAATGGCACTGCAGGTAAACGGTTATGACCCGGGGCCCTCTGAACCGAGTGGTTTTGCCGCCAAATGGCACCACAGATAGCGGTTATGGCCAGAGCCAATACGCTCCTTAGTGGCATCAAACCCTTGAGTTATGAATCAATAGGATATGATCGATAGGGCACAAAGCCCTCTGTTAGCTAAGGTGGATTCAAATTTGTCCCCTTAGACAAACATTTAACCCCGGTCTACAAGGTCCCCTTGGACGAAGCAACCCATGGCTGCCGACAAGGATCCTTCTGTCAGGTTGGGTCGACTACCTCCTCTGACTAAGTAGACCAGGGACCACGATGGCCCGGGACGACGGAACCATGGGATCTTGATCGGGTCCATCATCCATTCCCCCACCATCCGCTTTAAGTGCAAGATGGTGAAATTTCTAATTTTAAATTTCAAACCATTTCAACCCAAACATCCAAACTTCCAAATATTTCAAAATCCATATACGTTGCTGCTACTATATGCCAGATACCACGTATCTCTATACGTATCTGATTGACGACTAGCCTTAATCGAAAGTTCTCTCTCGTAATCGAGAGGGGTAATTAACTATAGGGGCTTGCGCCTATAGGAAACCAGAACTCAGATCATAAAGTCCTCACAAAATGAGGGCGAAATCTCTGGGTAGTGTCTTATCTACAAACCCATCTGCCTTCCAAAATTTACCTCGGAACTTAGTTCGTTAAAACTCCCTCGCCGAAAAAGAAAAGCGAGCGGAGGCCGGGGCCGAATTTTCGGAGCCCACACTATAACACAGATCGAGCACTATAATATGAGAAAGTATTATATCTATTAAGAGGAGTGGGAGTTCTTTGAGGTAGACATATTTGGAAGAATATGTGAGCCATCGGTTAGGAGATTGAAGTTGTGAGGGAGGGAGGTAGAGGGAGATAGAGAGAGGAAATAATAAGAGGGTGAGATCTTTTAATTTTCATGCATTCAATTAATAGTACAAATTACAATCATTCAACCCTTAGTTTTAGAAATAAAGTTCAAGATAGATCAAATTAATTTATATTTAAATTAAATTCAACTCTACATTATTTCTGAAATTTAAATCATCTAATTTAAATAAAGATATGTTAATAATCAGATAAAATTAATTGAAATAAATCTTAAATGTTGCAAAAGATTAGAATTTTCTTAAAATAATCATGGGTTGCTTCTATTCCCTTAATGTTTTGAACTCTTCTTTTTATGAGTTTTATAAAAGCCTGTTCTTGGACGTTGGATTGTTATAGTGGAGGTGGTGTTGGAATTGGTACATGAACATCTCCTTTATTAACATGTGTAGTCTAAAAATAAGTACTCTTTGCAAGTAAGGAGTTGGCCTGATTTCTAATCCAAAGAGTGTAGTTAATTTAGCTACATTCATTTCCTACTATCTACTCATTTATGCACACAAATTCCTTGAGCGTCATTCTGGAGCTAGTGAACTTTGATTCTTGATTGGGCAAATTCATAATTTGTGTTTTGAACCCCACAATGTTCATACGTGAGAGGGCGAGTTCCTTGAGTATTACAATTGCTTTATGCTTTTATTAAGTATACACTCGCCGAATTGATGGAATTGCTCATATAGAAATTGATAGAAAAGTCCCTCTCAAATTTAAGGGAAAATTCTATAAGATAGTAGTGAGACCTACAATGTTTTATGGTGCAGAATGTTGACCATTAAAAGAGAAGCATAATATTAAGTTAAGTGTTGCAGAGATGAGGATGCTCAAGTGGATAAGTGACTTTACTCTTAGAGACATGATACAAAATGAGCATATACGTGATAAGGTTGGAGTAGCACCAGTGGAAGATAAGATTTGAGAGAGTCGCCTTAGATGTTTTGGTAACATAAAATGACGACCTTCCGATGACCATGTTAAGAGAGTAGATGTATTATTATATTTGACTTATGTTAAGAAAGGTAGTGGTAGACCTAAAAAGACTTGGTTAGAATATTAGAAATGACCTTTCTTTATTAGATTTAGATGAGAATTTGACTATTAACAGAACACAATGGAGAAAAAAGATTCATGTAGTCGACTCCACATAGTGGGATAAAGGCTTATTGTTGTTGTTGTTTTTGCTGCTCATATAGAAATTTTGTGACAAATGCTTAGATGGCGGTGAGACCTAAAATGCTTTATGACATGAGCAAGGACTTGCTCACTTCAATTATTTCCAATTTGGAATTTTCTGGGAATTGACCAGGGTTGGCTAGTACAAATTCCTTTATATTTCTTTCCTTGATGAGGTATTCAGTGAGTTCATGAGAGTACATGCACTACTTAGTGTCGTGCATATTGTCTTTGTGAAAGACACAATATCTAGAGTTATCCCTTGTGGGGGCATTCGACTTCATGGGTGTTGGGCGCTAAAAGAAATCTTTATTTTGAGTGGTCTCTATGAGCTCAGCCAGAGATAATCGCAGGGGTTTATTTTGTCATGGTAGTGAGTAGGATGTGTACCTTCCTAAGAATGGTGAGTTGTTTGCGGTGCTTCCTCAACTTGCGATGCAAATGGACTAGCTATGCTAAGCGACACTACCTACAAGCATGCTCTTTGTAGACTAAGGTAATGTTGATTATGTGGCGCATTCTATCTTCTTTTTTCTCTGTGGTCCCTCTTGTAACTTCTCTCGTGTTCGCACCATGGAGCCGATCCTTCCTAACGATGAGTTCTTTGGGACGAGTGTTGGAGTGATGTGATACGTTCAAGAATTGCACATGAAACCTTTTAAGATTCACAAAGTTCGCTCAAGTAAGATTAGGCCTTTCGTAATTTGAGATTCAAGCATTATCCATTGAAGAAATATTATGATAAACAATTTCAAGCTAGTGTTTAGGCACAATTAATAATGAATCTCAAAAGTTCACAACAAAGCAAATGCGGAAAATTAATAAAATCCCACGACTAATGTTTAGAAATTTCACAATGAGTACCTTGATCACTCACACTCAATTCGGGTTAACGGGAGAAGGTCTTTAGCAAACTCAACGATGCCACGAAGATGGTGGCCACACCAATGGCCTTTAGCCACGGAGAAGTTGGCGGCGACGAGGAAGGCGTGAACGCTTGGCCTTCGAGACTCCAAGATTGCTTTAAAAATTGTCGGTCGTAGATGCTTGCAAGGATCGGGACGACTCTCTCCAAGTACTCGTCCACGGTAGCTTCGTCTTCAAATCCTACGTCGAAGCACGGCGATCGCAAGATGTTAATGCTTCCGTCGGCGTTGAAGACTAATCCCCACTCAAACTCGGGATCCGCCATTCAACATTGAAGAAGGGAGGAAGACGACAAGAGAGGGGAATCGGGCCGTGAGCTATGGAGAGGAGTGGAGAGAAAATCTGAAGTTGAAATTCAGATTTTTGATGGGGAAGGAGAAGTTATTTGCTCTTAAAATTTCCTTTAATCACGTTGGAGAGAGGGGAGGCTAATGGGGGAACATTAAGAGGGTAATTAGTGGGTGCTTAGGTGGCAAGTAGAGAGAGAAGAGGTTAGAGAGGGTGGCCGGCCATGCAAGGAGAAAAAGGAGGGATTTTAATTAATTGGTGGGGCCCAAGGGATTAATTAAAATCTGATTTGGAATTTCAGAATTTTAATTAATTAGTGAAGGTGTCTTAATGGGGAAGAAAAGAGGGATTTGAAATTTGAATTTGAAATAGATGGGGCCTCATTTAAATCTCTTTCCTAAATATGGGGAGCTAATTTAGGAAAGAATTAATGAGAGGATTAATGCAAAATTTCAAATTTCAAATTACAAAGAGATGGGGTTGGCGGGATGGCACCAAAGGGAGAAGGCTGGAATAGGGGAGGCCGGCGGGGTCTGGGTGGGCCGGTGGTGGGCTTAGCCGGCGGCAGGGAGGGGAGGAAGGGGAAATCGGCGGGTATGGGTGGAATTTGGAGGGGGTGGCTGTAGTGAAACGGGAGAGGGGAAAGGGGGCGGGTTCGGGTGAGCGGGATTGGGTAGAGGGAAGAAAACAACGAGCAAAATACGATAAAACCAAGAGCTCACCGTGGTGGGCTGTTGGGTGTTTCGGGTGGAGCCTCTCCTAGGCCTCCTCTCTTTCTCTCAAGCTCCCAAGCAAGAAGACAAAGACAAATTTCAGAAATTTTATTCATCAAACATTAAAAAAAAAATACAACATAACATGACCTATATATAGGTCCCAACACAAAAGAAAATACAATGACTCTTTTGCCCTCGGGGCTACACTCATGACTCAACTTATACTAAGGGTACAATAGGAAAAGAAATGCATGAAAGAAATACATAAATAACTAGAAATATAAACTCTGAATCGTGGCCGTCGATCTGCGCTGTCTACGGCGATACACATGTCTGAACCTCTGGTCGATGTCCACATCATTCTCCCCGGGTGGGAGAATGCTCGACCCCGTCGAGTAGAAATCTCTGGAGCTCTCGTACATCTCTAGGAGATCTGGATCCAACCTCTGCAGCTCCTCTCGATCTATCCACGTATCCTCTGTCGCCGGCTTCCCTCTCCAGTGTACCAAGTACCTTTGGCGACCACCTTCCTTCGTGGAAATGATTTCATCGTCAAGTATAGCTTCGACCTTCTCCGCAGTGGGTAAATAGGGTAATTTGGGGAGTGGAGGTAGGCTGGGGATCTCACTGGGTGGGTTCTCACAAGGCTTATCATGAAGTGGATTATCAGGGTTAAACTCGGGTCCCTCGAAAGCTACTAAATCTTCAACATTAAACGTAGGATTCATATTAAAGCCTTCAGGAAGGTCTAACACATAAGCATTATTGTTTACCTTCGAGATTATCTTAAAGGGGCCCGCACTTCTAGCATGTAACTTTTTAACGGCTCCTTGGGGGAATCGCTCCGGACGAATCCGTACCATAACTAAATCTCCAACTTTAAATTCTTTAAATCTCTTCTTACGATCAGCATTATTCTTATAATGAGTATTACTTTGTTGAATTCTTTTATTTATTTCTTTGTGCAAGTCTTGAAGATGAGATGCAAATGCAGATGCAGACTCAGACACTCTAACCTTAGGACTTAATGGAATCAAATCAATGGGCTGTCTAGGTAGGTAACCATACACTACTTCAGCAGGACTTAGACCTGTAGATCGGTTTACAGAGTTGTTGTATACAAATTCAGCTATTGGAAGTTTAGAGTCCCAGTCCCTAAGATTCTCTCCTACCAAGGTCCTTAAAAGATTTCCTAGACTTCTATTTACGACTTCGGTTTGACCATCCGTTTGGGGGTGAAAAGCAGTGGAGAATTGAAGTTTGGTTCCCATTTTATGCCATAGAGTATTCCAAAAGTAACTAGTAAATTTCACATCTCTATCTGAAACAATGGTTTTGGGTAGGCCGTGCAGTCTCACGATTTCATCAAAATACAGCTTGGCTATTCTGGAGGCGTCAAAAGTTTTGGAGCACGGGAGAAAATGGGCCATTTTAGAAAACCTATCTACGACTACACATATCGAGTCATGCTTCCTAAGGGTCTTGGGTAATCCTAAGACAAAGTCCATGCTAACATCTTGCCAGGGTTGGTTAGGCACGGGGAGCGGTGTGTAAAGGCCGGTGTTTTGTTTACGTTGTTTGGCTAACTGACAGGTGTGACACCGCCTTACTAGTCTGCTAACGTCCCTCTTAAGACTTGGCCAGTATAAACGATTTTCAACCGCAGCAATGGTCTTGGCTTGACCAAAGTGACCTGCTAAACCTCCAGCATGTAATTCCCACACAAGAAATTCTCGGAGTGACGTATTGGGAATACAAAGTTGTTGAGACTTGAACAAGTATCCATCCTCCAACATAAAGTCTCCTATAATCCGTTCGTCTCCAGTGGTTAGCGCAGAGTAGGTTCCCTTAAAATCAGGGCAGTCTAGGTAGTCTTCCTTGAGCCTTTCAAAACCGATTACATCAGCAGTCATCTTCCTAGTAATCATCATCCGACGGCTCAAGGAAGCCTTATTTTCAGATCCTGCTTTGTGTCTGATGGTGTACGCGTATTCTTGCAAGAATTCAACCCAACGGCCGTGCCGAGCATTGAGCTTCTTTTGAGAATTAATATACCGTAAAGCTTCATGGTCTGAAAAGATAACGAATTCTTGTGGTAAAAGGTAGTGACGCCAATGCCTAAGGGATTGAATGATGGCGTAAAATTCTTTGTCGTAGGTGGAGTACCTCTGCCTTGTGTCATTCAATTTTTCACTAAAGTAAGCGACCGGGTGTCCCTCTTGCGATAGGACTCCACCTATACCAATTCCAGACGCGTCACAGGTTACCTCAAAAACTTTAGAAAAATCAGGCAATCTCATCACAGGGGCTTCCATCATTCGCTTCTTAATCTCCTCAAAAGCTCTAGTCGCCGTTGTGGTCCAAAGAAACTCACCTTTCTTAAGGCAGTCCGTTATTGGCGCTACTATGGTGCTAAAATTTCGAATAAATCTCCGATAGAACGTGGCCAATCCGTGAAAACTCCGAACATCTCTAATGTTTTTGGGTTGTGGCCACTCGTTTATAGCTCGCACCTTTTCGGGATCAGCAGAGATGCCTTGGGAAGATATGATAAATCCAAGGAAGGTTACTTGATTTGCGAGGAAAGTGCATTTCTTAGGATTGGCATACATCTGCTCCCTTTTCAAAATCTCACAAACTTGTTTTAAATGATTCAAATGTTGTTCCACCGAATGACTGTAAATTAAGATATCATCAAAGTATACTACCACAAATTTTCCAAGGAGGGGCCTAAGGATCTGAGTCATTACTCTCATAAACGTGCTAGGTGCGTTACTCAACCCAAAAGGCATTACGGTCCATTCGTACAACCCATCTTTGATTTTAAAGGCTGTCTTCCATTCGTCCCCGGGGCGGATTCTTATTTGGTGGTAGCCACTCTTAAGATCGATTTTAGAGAAAAGCGTGGCGCCTGTCATCATGTCCAACATGTCATCTAATCGGGGAATTGGGAAACGGTATTTGACAGTGATTTTGTTGATAGCACGGCTATCAACGCACATTCTCCACGATCCATCCTTCTTGGGGGTAAGAAGGGCAGGAACCGCACACGGGCTAAGGCTTTCCTTAATGAACCCTCGCTCCAACAACTCATTTACTTGTCTCTTGAGCTCCTCATGTTCAGTAGGGTTCATTTGATAATGGGGCAGGTTGGGTAAAGAAGCTCCAGGCACCAGGTCTATGGCATGTTGAATGTCCCTTAGAGGTGGTAGTTGGTTGGGCAAATCTTCAGGGAAGACATCAGAGAAGGCTTCCAACAGTGGTTTTACCTCTTCGGGGATTGGCTCTTCGTGATCTATACTTCCCGGGCTACTAGCGCGTACAGGGGGGCTCCTGTATCCAGCTCCATACTTAAGTCTTTAGCGGTTAGAAGATTTAGGTTCGTGTTGGGTTTCAGGGAGTTGGGTTTAACTTCTTCTTTGGTCGACTTAGGTTGAGTGGGTAGGAGTTTAATTTTCTTGCCCTCGTGTTCAAACACACAGGTGTTTGATCGGCCATAAATGTGTACATCGTTGTCGAACAACCAAGGGCGGCCAAGGATGATTTGACCCACATCCATTGTCAAAACATCACACCAGATTTTCTCCTTGTATCCAACGAATTCGATAGGAACAAGACTCCTATCTTTCACTTCTAGGGTAGTTGAGTTTATCCAAGCAACTTTGTAGGGGTTCGGGTGTGGAGTGGTCCTCAATTGCAGTTTTGAAATCATGGCAGAAGATACGGCATTAATGCAACTTCCACTGTCTATTATGACTTTGCAATTCTTGTCCCCAATCTTAGTGAACGTGTAGAAGATTGAGGTTCTTCGCCAGTCATCGCTAGGTTTAGGTTGGGAGAAGGCACACCTAACAACTTGCAGATCTAGTCGGTTCAACTTTTGGAGGCAGTGAACAACAGTAGTATCATCCTCGTCGAATATTTCTTCATCGTCGTCCATATGGTGGACTAAGTCAGTTTCCGGTTCGTCTTCTTCCTCCGTTACTTCCTCAATTATCGTAACCTTAAACGGGCTGGAGCACTGAGACGCAATGTGTCCATACCCATGGCATCTAAAACACTTAGTGCCGGCAGTGGTCTTGGGTGTTTCTCGATCAGGCGTTTTCCCTTTATAATCGGATCGAGGTTGGGTTTGGTTAGGAGCAGGCCGACTTCCTGAGGGTCCAGTGGGTTTGTTGTACGGTTGGCTAGAGGAAGACTTGTAGGGGTTAGGTCTAGAGTCTTGGGTCCTATGGGCGTGGCTCCTTGATTCTTCTAAGTCTAGCACAAGACTACAGGCAGACTCGTACGTGTTCACTCCTCTAGCAAAGAGTTCATTTCGAAGATCTTCTCTTAATCCGGCTCTGAACATTGATAGGAGTTGCGTAGGAGTGGTGGTCTCTTCCCCATTACAGCGAATCAAGTAGTCATCAAAGATTGAAATGTATTCTTTAACAGTCTTACTCCCTTGCGTTAACCTATTCCAACGATCTAGTAACCTTGGGTAGTATGAGGGAGGAAGATATTTTCTTTTCAATTCTTGTTTCATGGTTCCCCAGTCAGCGATAGGATATTCTCCTCGAGTCTCCCTCATGTGTTCTATGTTGGTCCAGTACTGGTTTGCTCTACCCGTCAACTTCATTTCAGCGAACCTAACTTTCTTATCTTCCGAAATGTTATACCATTTGAAATAACTATCCATTCCTTTAATCCAGTCAAGAAAAACTTGAGGCTCTAACGTACCGTCAAACGTCGGAGCGTCTATCTTAATACTCTTGAGGAGTTGGGCGTCGTTGTCTCTCCAAGGGACTTCACGTCCTACCGGTTCGTGAGGGGGTCGGTGGTTGGGTCGGTAGTAATCCCTAGGAGGTTCGTATTCGGTTCGGGTATCTTCACCATATGGTGAGTGAGGTCTAGAAGGTGTGTAGATAGTCGGGTGTCACATTCTTTCAATATTATCTAGTCTTTCTCCCGAATGACGTCTAAGTTCAGCTACACTCGTTTGGGTATCCTTCATTTGTTGTGTAAGTGTTCCTAATTGACCCATAATCATGTCTAAAGTGGTTTGCAGATGGGTAGGGTCCATGGTTGGGTGTTGGGGATCACTAGAAAGGTTTCCTAAGTCAAGGACAGCAGCCAATCTTACTGAAATGCTTGCTGAAATTGAGGCTACAGCAACTGGAAATCGCTGGGCAGCGATCACAGTCGAGGGGAAAGTCACCTAAGTGTCTCGGCAAGGTTCCCGGGCCTAGGCAGCACCTAAGCAGCGACTCTAGGCTCACTAACGGAAGTCTAACAGCTGCAGAAAACAGTGGGCAACAGCTGGACACTACCTAGAACTCCTCCGAAAGGCTATACTAAGTGCAGGAAGTGAGTGGACAGCAAACTCAAATGTTTGTCTAAGCAACCTAAACAGTTTGGGACGTGGATGTGACCAGGACAGCACTTAGAACATGAGATAGACCTGCTTAAAATGATGAAAACGATGCAGAAATTTAGAGGGCAGCAAGCTAAAACAGTGAAAATTATTACTATGCAATGATATGTATGCAAACAAGCTAAGGATAACTTAAAGTGGATTCCTAGGATGCAATCTAGCAAAGGGACAGCATGCTAGCCATGCTCTGATACCAAATATGATGTGATACGTTCAAGAATTGCACATGAAACCTTTTAAGATTCACAAAGTTCGCTCAAGTAAGATTAGGCCTTTCGTAATTTGAGATTCAAGCATTATCCATTGAAGAAATATTATGATAAACAATTTCAAGCTAGTGTTTAGGCACAATTAATAATGAATCTCAAAAGTTCACAACAAAGCAAATGCGGAAAATTAATAAAATCCCACGACTAATGTTTAGAAATTTCACAATGAGTACCTTGATCACTCACACTCAATTCGGGTTAACGGGAGAAGGTCTTTAGCAAACTCAACGATGCCACGAAGATGGTGGCCACACCAATGGCCTTTAGCCACGGAGAAGTTGGCGGCGACGAGGAAGGCGTGAACGCTTGGCCTTCGAGACTCCAAGATTGCTTTAAAAATTGTCGGTCGTAGATGCTTGCAAGGATCGGGACGACTCTCTCCAAGTACTCGTCCACGGTAGCTTCGTCTTCAAATCCTACGTCGAAGCACGGCGATCGCAAGATGTTAATGCTTCCGTCGGCGTTGAAGACTAATCCCCACTCAAACTCGGGATCCGCCATTCAACATTGAAGAAGGGAGGAAGACGACAAGAGAGGGGAATCGGGCCGTGAGCTATGGAGAGGAGTGGAGAGAAAATCTGAAGTTGAAATTCAGATTTTTGATGGGGAAGGAGAAGTTATTTGCTCTTAAAATTTCCTTTAATCACGTTGGAGAGAGGGGAGGCTAATGGGGGAACATTAAGAGGGTAATTAGTGGGTGCTTAGGTGGCAAGTAGAGAGAGAAGAGGTTAGAGAGGGTGGCCGGCCATGCAAGGAGAAAAAGGAGGGATTTTAATTAATTGGTGGGGCCCAAGGGATTAATTAAAATCTGATTTGGAATTTCAGAATTTTAATTAATTAGTGAAGGTGTCTTAATGGGGAAGAAAAGAGGGATTTGAAATTTGAATTTGAAATAGATGGGGCCTCATTTAAATCTCTTTCCTAAATATGGGGAGCTAATTTAGGAAAGAATTAATGAGAGGATTAATGCAAAATTTCAAATTTCAAATTTCAAAGAGATGGGGTTGGCGGGATGGCACCAAAGGGAGAAGGCTGGAATAGGGGAGGCCGGCGGGGTCTGGGTGGGCCGGTGGTGGGCTTAGCCGGCGGCAGGGAGGGGAGGAAGGGGAAATCGGCGGGTATGGGTGGAATTTGGAGGGGGTGGCTGTAGTGAAACGGGAGAGGGGAAAGGGGGCGGGTTCGGGTGAGCGGGATTGGGTAGAGGGAAGAAAACAACGAGCAAAATACGATAAAACCAAGAGCTCACCGTGGTGGGCTGTTGGGTGTTTCGGGTGGAGCCTCTCCTAGGCCTCCTCTCTTTCTCTCAAGCTCCCAAGCAAGAAGACAAAGACAAATTTCAGAAATTTTATTCATCAAACATTAAAAAAAAAATACAACATAACATGACCTATATATAGGTCCCAACACAAAAGAAAATACAATGACTCTTTTGCCCTCGGGGCTACACTCATGACTCAACTTATACTAAGGGTACAATAGGAAAAGAAATGCATGAAAGAAATACATAAATAACTAGAAATATAAACTCTGAATCGTGGCCGTCGATCTGCGCTGTCTACGGCGATACACATGTCTGAACCTCTGGTCGATGTCCACATCATGGAGACTTTGACCACTTAACTATACTTCTCAGCATTTTGACATACTTTTTGGCGAGTTCAAGTAATTTAACTAGCATCTTTAGTTGTTACAGTCCTAATGCCAAATGGGTTTTCCCGTAGGTTTTGTGTTAGAATGGCTTGTGCGACAGTTGGCTATATGTCTTTCACCTCGGGCATTTCCTTCTAGAACCAAACGGTAAAGCTTTGGAGTGACTTGGTTCTAGCGCATCTTCTAAAGATCTTTCGAGCTCTTGAGGGGTCTCTAGGTGCTTATAAACTATGTTATAAACATCCTCTTGAACACCGTAAAGGAGGTAATTACTGCTAGGGGTAGACAAGTGAACCACTAGAGAGCTGACTTCCTGATGATGGTAAAGAATAACTGACACTTCAAGGCATTGTTGATGTAGAGCAATGACTTCATTAATGTGAAGTAGGCAACGTGGTTAGATGGATCAACCCTCCCTCTATAAGACTCCAAGTTGGGAGCATAAATTTGGAGGCCTCGCCTCTACAATCTCCTTTGAAAATATATTGGTTCGGGCTTTGCCCTTCTTACTTGCTGAGGGTGGTATTCTTCATCACTAGTAAGAGTGTGAGTAAGATCTATATTGGGCGTCAAGGTGAGTGCTTTGGTTTTTGGACTAAGTATCTTTTTGGGGTGCTCTCCTTGAGAGCATTTCTTTGCAATCCTCCAACTACATCTTGAATTATTTTAGTAAGCCTCCTCTTTATCTTCAAGAGGTCACGGCGGATAGTGTAGTTCTGTGCATTCAAATTCATTGAAAGCTTTGGGTTATGTTTATCATCAAGATGTGCTCGTCTTCGTTTCACTGATATTAATCCACATTCATTCAACCTTTTAGGTTGTTAGATTTGAATTTGTTCATGGATGACACATGAATTTACTAGGAAGTAATCTTCTAGGTGTGAATTAGAGAATCCGGAGAGATTTTGGTGAGTATGGGGGGAGAGAGAGAGAGAGAGATCTTGAATATGCTGAAATATCTGGGAAGTAATAAAAAGATCCCAAATGCGTCTCCTCACCTCTTATTTATAAGGCTTGGAGGGATATGCGGAAAGTTACACACAATGAAAAAATAAAAATATAGGTATTATATTAATAACAACCCATTGCAAACTATATATGACCCATGGCATAAGTTGGTGGGTGCTTGCATGGCTCTAAATCTTCAACATAGCCCTCGATCCTAGGTTGACTCCTTTGGGTGAGTTTTCATTGGTGAGTGTATTGGGTGAGTTTTTCGGGAATGGTCATATAGGAAAAATTGGTGTAGGCGAGTTCCCTGCACATGGAGGCATGTACCTTGGGACTATTTTGACACCTGGATGCAAGGGCGAGTCCCTAGGGGTGATGATGATCGCAAGCTGAGGAATTTTTGAGGCTAGGGGATCATAGTCATTGACCACTGAGGTGTGCATTTCTTAAAGCTCGGTTAGGGGGTGTTAGTGGGGGCTTGGTAGTTCTTTTGATGGAGAATGATCTCAGGAGGCTAATCTCTATCGAGATGAGTGCCCCTCTAGTGTTTGGAAGATACTGTATTATTAGATATTACAGTTTTACTTCTTGCCACTTGGCAAAATATTATTTGTTTGTAAATCTATAAAGTAGTCTGTACTCTGTATTGAAAGAAGTAGTAAATTTCCCTTTCTTTCGTTTCATGTCTGCTCTGTTTCTCTGTCTCAAGAAATCATCATGGTATCAGAGCGGTAAGATTTTTTTCCCGCTTCCTTCTCCTTCGCGGTTTTGCTGTTCGTCTTCTCTCTTATGGAGACATCTACGGCAACCTCCTCTTCCACTCAACCTAGCAACGACAACCTAGCACCCTTCCTTTTCACGCCTACTATTCCGGCGTCGCTAAAATTCTTGATGAGTAACATCAAGAATGTCGTTGCACCTCCTCTCAATGCTGATAATCATTCTCTCTGGCGTTCTCAAATTCTAAAAATGTTTCAAGCAAATTGCTATGAAGGATTCTTAGATGGATCTATTACCGCTCCACCAAAAACAGTTCTTAACGATACAGGCCAGAACATTTCAAACTCTACCTACATTACTTGGCGTTTGATTGATCAAAATCTTTCGGCTGCGTTATATTCTGTTATCTCCCCCACAATTCTTCCATACGTTCTTTCCTTGGCCACTTGCGCTGAAATTTGGGCTGTTCTTGATTGCCGACTTCAGTCGAGTACCCGATCAAGAATCATCCAATTGAAACATGATTTTCGCTATTTTTCTATGAAAGATAAATCCATGACTCAATACTTACTTGAAGTCAAAAATAAAGTGGATTCTTTAGCCGCTGCTGGGGCTCCGCTTGCAGTCGAAGATGTCATCCATTATACGCTCGACGGCCTTCCGCCTACTTATCAAGCGTTCAAAACTTCTATTAGGACAAATCTTCAACCTCTAAGCCTTGACGATCTTTATACGCTTCTTTGTAGTGAAGAAATCAACCTTGCTCACGAGACCACTCGGGAACTTCATTCGCTTCAAATTTCTGGCAATTCCACTGCCTTTAATGCTATTCGTGGTCGTGGAAAAGGCCGCGGCAGAACAAATCAAAATCGAGGTAGAAATTCCTACTCAAACAGATCTCAGCCCAACAATTCTACTTCTAACCGTGGAGCAAACACATCTAAACCTCAAATAAATTGCCAAATATGTGGCAAATTTGGTCATTCGGCGATCAAATGTTGGCATCGACATGATGATCAATACAATGCCGATCCTTCCAACACAGCATTCTTCTCCTCTCCGTCTCCGAACGTGAACTCTGAATGGTATCTTGATAGCGGTGCTTCAATGCATCTTACCTCTGATCAAACTCATTTTCAGTCTTCCCAACCGTACACTGGCTCGTCTCAAGTCATTCTTGGCAATGGCCATCAACTACCTATTCACAATACCGGTAAAGGTATTTTACCTACTCCTCAAGGTAGCCTTCAATTAAATCATCTAAATCTTGTTCCGAATTTATCTTTTAACCTACTTTCCGTCTACCAACTCACTCGTGACAACAATTGTCTAATTACCTTTTCTTCTTGTGGTTATGAAATCAAGGACATGACGACCCACCAAGTTCTTCTCAAGGGTTCGTGTATTAACGGGCTCTACTCCATTCGGGCAACGTCTCCAAAACTCTCCAAGACCGAGCTCGCACTCATTTCTGTTCAAGCCATTCCTAATCTTTGGCATAGAAGACTTGGTCATCCGTCGGCTTCTACTCTGTCTACTTTAGCCAAACATTTTTCTAATATTTGTATTTTCTCTTCTTTTTCAATGTGTAACGCTTGTCAAATGGCTAAAAGCCATCGAAAACCTTTTCCCATTTCTCAGACTACAAGTGTTTCTTCTTTTGATTTAGTTCATTCAGATGTTTGGGGACCATCCCCATCTACTTCTTGCCGAGGATACCGTTATTACGTTTCTTTTATTGACAATTTTTCCAAATTTATTTGGGTTTATCCTTTAATTCACAAATCTGAAGTTTTTAATAAATTTTGTGAATTTCAGAAAATGATAAAATGTCAATTTAAAACCGATATCCGTATTCTTCGAACGGACGGTGGTGGTGAGTTTATAAACAACAAATTCACAGCTCTTCTCAAGAATCTTGGAATTATTCATCAGTTTTCATGTCCATACTCGCCTCCACAAAATGGAGTTGCCGAACGAAAACATCGTCATTTAACTGAAACCATTCGATCTCTTCTTCTTGAAGCTTCGCTTCCACACACACTTTGGGTTGATACTCTATTTACTGCTACATATCTAATAAATCGTTTACCTTCTCCAAATACTTTAAATAAATCTCCTTATGAAATTCTTTATCAAAGATCTCCAAATTACAAATTTCTCAAAGTTTTTGGATGTCTGTGTTATCCTTGGCTAAAACCTTACACTTCTAGTAAACTATCTCCGTTATCTCAGCCATGTGTCTTCATTGGCTACGCTCAATCTCAAAAAGGGTATCATTGTTTAGATCCACTCACAAACAAAGTTTATATTTCTCCTCACGTTGTTTTTAACGAAGCTGTTTTTCCATTCTCAAATCCTTCCTTACATTCCACTACTTCCAAGATTACAAATAACAGTACTCCTCCTCTGCTTGTCATACCCACATCAGCCTTACCCACATCAATTACTAAACCCACTACCGCACATTCTCATAACACTCAACCTGTACTGAATATCCACTAGGACAATTCTTCTGTTGCTATTCAAAATACTCAAACGTTCCCCACTAATTCCTGCTCACATGAACTCTCTAATTTACCTGATATCACTCAGACTCAAATTCGCTGCAACGATCAACCACCACGTCATCCCATGATCACACGGCTTAAAAGTGGTCATTCCAAACCGAAACAAGTTTTCGACCTTTCTTGCATTATACAAAACGATGAACCACATACCTACAATCAAGCTCTCAAAAACGAACATTGGAGATCAGCCATGTCTCAAGAATTTCAGGCATTACAAGCTCAAGCCACTTGGGATCTTGTTCCATATTCAACAGACAAGAACATTCTAGGTTGCAAATGGATATTTCGAAAAAAATACAGATCCGACGGCTCTATTGCACGCTACAAAGCTCGGCTTGTGGCCAAGGGGTTCAATCAAGAACATGGTCTTGACTACACCGAGACCTTTAGTCCTGTCGCTAAAATGCCAACTATTCGTGTACTAATTTTTATTGCCTTACACTACAAATGGGAGATACATCAACTTGACGTCTCAAATGCGTTTTTACACGGTAAATTGTCCGATACAGTCTACATGCATCAACCCCCGGGGTTCGTTGATTCGCTTCATCCAAATCACATATGCAAGTTAAACAAAGCCTTATACGGACTCAAGCAATCTCCAAGAGAATGGTACTCCACACTCTCCACACATCTGCTAAGCTTTGGCTTCAAGATAAGTGCTGCCGACCCCTCCCTTTTAACTTACCAAAAAGATTCTATTCGTATGTACATTTTAATTTACGTTGATGATATTTTATTAACAGGAAATTCAGCTACAAATATTCAGTGTCTTCTTGAAAATTTACACAAAAGATTTCAAATGCGAAATCTTGGGTCCTTAGCAAATTTTCTAGGAATCCAAGCTACTGCTATTTCCGATGGTTTCCTTCTTCATCAGCACGTTTATGCTACCAATATTTTGAATAAAGCTGGGATGACAAATGCAAAACCGGTCTCTACACCAGCTTCTTGCAAAACTGTGTTGACAGCTTCCTCCAATAATGAGTTTTCCAATCCTCTGCTCTTTCGTAATCTCATTGGCTCGCTCCAATATTTAACATTAACTCGTCCTGATATTCAATATACGGTCCAACAACTCAGTCAGCATATGCATAAACCGCTGAATCTTCATTTTGACGCCCTCAAGAGACTACTTCGGTATATAAAAGGTACAACTAATTTCGGTATACCTCTTCTTACAGGTGATCTAACGCTAAAAGGATTTTCGGATGCTGATTGGGCTTCAAGTTCTCAAGACCGAAAGTCCATTTCGGGGTATTGTAATTTCTTAGGAAGATCTCTCATATCTTGGCAAGTTAAAAAGCAAACTACAGTTGCGAGATCGTCCACCGAAGCTGAATATAGAGCACTTGCCGCTGAAGCATCCGAAGTTATTTGGCTTCGTCGTCTTCTTGAAGATTTTCATATACCGCAAACATTACCCACTAATATATACTGTGATAACACCTCTGCAATCGCCTTAGCTAATAATCCCGTGTATCATGCTCGTACAAAACACATTGACGTGGACTGTCATTTTATACGAGACTGCATTCAAGCAAAACATCTCACGGTTCACCACATCTGTACCAAGGATCAAATAGCTGATATTTTCACCAAAAGTTTACCTCTGCAAAGCTTCCAATTTTTGTCCGGCAAACTGATTTACACTCCACTCTCATCAGTTTGAGGGGGGCTATTAGATATTACAGTTTTACTTCTTGCCACTTGGCAAAATATTATTTGATTGTAAATCTATAAAGTAGTCTGTACTCTGTATTGAAAGTAGTAAATTTCCTTTCTTTCGTTTCATGTCTGTTCTCTGTCTCAAGAAATCATCATGTATGAGTTCCCTAATACACTTGCTTAGGACAACTACTTGATTTGGCCAATTTGGATTAGTCACATCTCCTGCTAGCGAGTGCCTTAAACAGGAAAATAGGCAATGTGATTTACTTGGATGTGATCTCCTATTGGAAATTGCTAGGCACCTAAAAAATACTTACATAAACATATAAGAGTATATAACACTTACGAGCATGGATGAGCACTCGCGCCCTTATCTGCTGGTCTATTTGTCAAATCATTCCCTTCAAAGAAGTTCCAAATCCTATTCAAATTATACAGGAACTCCTCTGACTTGGCCTGCAGCCTTCTCTTCTGTGCCGTTCTCTGATGTGATTAACTTCCTCACTACTCCAGTCATATTTGAAGGCTCGTGGGAATTGTCAGTTGCTAATTTGTGAGGAGATACAGTTATGAATGGATTTTAAAGCCTGAGAATTTTTAGGAAGCCTCATGTAAATTACCATGTAGCAGCTTTTTATTGATTCATATAGCTCTGGTAGTAAATTGGGGTGAACCATACCTATTATCATAGGTGATTGTTGTTCAAAATAATTTATCTTTAATTTAGAAGTGCTAATGCCTTATGCAACTCATATTGATCTGTTTGTTGGGAGCTTTGACTACCAACTAAGGGTTTTGGGTTCGAGCTTTGTGTATGTGAATTTGTCTTTATTGGCCTAAATGTACCCCCAAAAAAGGAGTGCTAATGCTACTTTTCATTGCAGCCTCGACGGGGATACTTTGAGATTCGTGAAGAAAAAACTGAAGTAATTCTCTCCCTTCCGGTAAGCCTTGAACACTACTGAACTGCTACTGCAGCAATGTAATACTCCGCATTTTCTAAGGCTTCGTTTGTGACGGCTTTTTTTATTGTTTCTTAAAACAATTTTTTCGTACTAAAAAAAACGCTTTAAGAAGCAGTACAAAAGTCGTCTCAAACTAAGCCTAAGACCTTACATATTTATATCTATTTTAAATGCAGAGTATGAATCGGCCATTTAAATTGATGAAGCAGCTCAACATGGATGAACTCGTGAAGGATTTGATCAAGCGGTTCCAATGATTTCAGGTTTCTTCCAATTCTACTGAGCAAAACGCTATCAATCCCTCACTAATGTACTCTGTGGTTGTAATCTTTCTATGGCAAAGAATGCTATCTGATCATTTTGACGTCTGTAGTTGTCTCTCGACATTGAAGGTGATGAAATTCTTGCGCCCGATTCGTAGAACCATTAATATCTGGGTTTTTGATTTATTGGATTTTTTGTTGTTTGTGGATGATAACGGGTGCCTCTAATATATATAGGAAAAATTATTGTATCCGGACAGGGTACCGAGTGGTACCGAGTTCAGTAACGACCGCGGTACTGAGCTCGGTACCGAGCGCCTAGTGATGTGGTGTATTTTTCTTGGTCTCTGGATGCGTTCGGTGTCCGGACACAATAATTACTCTTAATATAGCCATGAGGAAGGAGAAAAAATGTATGGGAGGGAAATTCCAATAATTTCCATGAGACTAGGTCAATTGACCCAAGAGTATATTCTTAAGGCAAATTATTGATCGACTATTTGGCTATTCGACTATAACAATTATGCCAAGCCCGCGACTTCTTAGAGCTCGGCTGATGGCTTCATTAAGTTGCATATTTTGACTAGGCTACACAATAATTATATTTTCTCTTATTTTCTATTTAGTGGTTGAGATGTGATTTTAGTTTACATAAGTTTATGCTAAGTATATTTCATATAAATTTTAGCATATTTTTCTTCTTTCTTTCTCTTTTTTTTTTCTTCAATAATTTTAAATTAGGGAAATTGACTCTCTAATTATTATGAACAAAATAAAAAATATACCACTTATATTTTTTTCCTACCACTCATATATTTTATTTCTATCACTCATATTTTATATGTTATGGGTGGTAAAAATATCAAAAATTTAAATAGAATAGTATAAAGTTGTATGTATGTAAATCATTTTTTAAATTATATAAAAGGAATTTAAGTGTCGATAGAATTATTTTCACGTCTTTTATAATGATTTTTAAATACAAATATTATTCTTTAAGTAATTAAGAAATAGTTACAATTATAAGCTCTCTATATTAAAATTTATATCAAAAATTTAAATCATTTTTTAACAAAATAAACTGCAATTATAAATATTAAAATTTATGACTATATAACTTTAATTTTAATTCTAAACCATTAAAAATAAATAAAATAAGTTAATTAATATTAAAAAGCATAGAATCAAAAGCCCTTCAACAAATCTTTTTAGCTCTCATTTATAATCTTTTTTAAGCATCAAATCCTTTAAACGGAAATAAATGATTTATCCGTTTCTTATAATTTGTCCTAACTACTAGTGAGCAAGGAGCCATAGCTATCGGTGGCTTGCATGCAAGGGAACAAATTTGAAGGAATAAGGTGAAAATGAGTTAAGCCTATTTGTGAGTCGGATGAGTTCGACTTGATGGGCTAAAGAGTTAAGCTTGGGTTAATCTTGACTCGACACAGCTCGTGAGTTGGTTTGTTTAAAAAGTATTAATATAAATATATATACATTAAATATATTACGATTCAAGATTTAAGTAGAAAGTCATTAAAAATATTAAAAAATTATATCTCACTTTATTATATTAAGTAATTTTTTATTATAATAATTACTTTAAATTATAATTATTTTCTCACTTTCATAATAAACGAGCTCGTTAGTTATTCAGCTCAAACTCGTAGATAAAATTCAAGCTCGAACTCAAATACTTAATCAAGCTCAAATCAGTAGTGACTTGAGCTCAGCACATAATCATATTAGATAATTTAAGTTTTATAAATAAAAGAACTATAATTTTTTTAAGTGGATTTATCTACATGCCATTTTATATCATATTATTTACATATCTAACAGAAAAAAAATTAATATTTTATGTTCATCACTTATAAACAATTTTAATTTCATTATCAAATATGTCACTTTTATATTTAATTCCAATCACCCATAAAATCCTATAAATTTTAATTTTTTATTTGTTGTATTTATAATTGATCTATGGATGATAATCATAAAATATTAAAATTTTAACGGTTAGAAATACAAATAGTGTAATATAAAATGATATATATGTAAATCCCCTTCTTTTCATCTTATTAAAATAATTTTCTTCTGAATTTTTATTGCGTCCTCCCAGCTGACGTAGAGATACGTCCTCCCACTCCTAAAAAATTCGGTTTTTGCTAGCTATTATTTGGTATTAACGAAGAATATTATCATGTGAAGACAAATACCAAGTTATACCGAGCTATACCGAGCAATACCAAGTTTTTTCAAGGAAAAACTAGGTATTTTTTTGTATTGCTCGGTATAGCTCGGTATTGCTTGATATAACTCGGTATAACTTAGAATTTGTCTTAACATGATGATATTCTTCGTTAATATCAAATATTAACTAACAATATCGAGCAAAAACTGAGTTTTTTAGGATGGGAGTACCTATGTCAGGTGGGAGGATGCATAAAAATTCAAAGAGTGTTGCTGAACAGCTGAACCCCGCGGATTGCTCAACTGACCTAAAGATCCAATCCCCAAGCTTTGATCGGCAAACTCTGTAACTTTGTTCTGAAATGGCTTCAGTTCATCAAGCCGTCGTCGTCTTCTTCTTCTTCGTACTCTCCTCCTCCTTCTTTCTCCCATTTTCCACAACTTGGGCAACTCAGAAAGTCTCCCTCGCTCTCTATTACGAGGCCCTTTGCCCATTCTGTTCCCGCTTCATCGTCTTCTCCCTATCCAAGATCTTCTCCGACGGCCTCATCTCCATTGTCGATCTCCGTCTCGTTCCCTACGGAAACGCTATGATTGGGCCCAACTCCACTATCTTATGCCAGGTACTTACTACATTTGAAGATTTTTTATTTATTTGAAAGCTGGTGAAGGGGGAATTGAGGGAATGAGCTTGAAAACGTCTTCTTGGACTAAAGATTTTTTTTTTTTAATTTTGCAGCATGGGCCGTCTGAATGCTTTCTGAACACTGTGGAAGCTTGTGCTATTAATTCCTGGCCGGACGTGGTAATGCATCATCTTACTATGATGTAATTCCCTGTTACTAGCATGCACACATTTTTAGTATGAAGATTATATAAGGTGAATCCTACATGTTGCAGCGATGGTTTACAAAATTTTGTAGTTAACGTTAACTTTGGTTATTGTTTCTGTTTACTTTTGGTTGGAGTTATACTTCTGATATTTTATATGGATAAAAAATTAGTTCCTCTGAATTTGATGCAGCAACGACATTTCAGTTTCATATATTGTGTTGAGAATTTAGTCCTCGCGAATAAGTACAATGATTGGGAATCTTGTTTCCAGAAGACTGGGCTAGATCCACATCCTTTGGTGAACTGCTACAACAGTGGACATGGGCAAGAGGTTCGTTTTTATTCAAGTAACATTTTTTTCTACTTTAAGGAAATATAAGATACTATTGTCACATTGCATTGTGCAGTTCTTCTTTATTTTTCAGTTAGTCAAAATTTGCAACAACTTTTGTTGTAAAGATAGGTATGGAAAATGACAACTTGATCTACTAGTGTAAAAATATAGTGAAGGATCCACCTCTGACAATGCAACAAACATTGGGTCCATGGTGATGTGGATAACACAAGGAATCTATTTTGGCTCTTCACTATATCAAGAAATACAAGAGACTATATGGTGGTGAAAGGGAGGAAACTAGAATTTGCTCATCTTCTTTACATCTCTCTCAACATCCCCTTTATAGGACTATTCAACCTATCATTTTTATGGAGCTTTTTTAACTATGGTGAGGTTTGATTGATTTTTCATTTCTTTGAGGGTCAAAATTCAAACAAATAAATGATTTAATATCTCCGCTTCACATATAATGCTTTGTAAACACCTAATCATATGAAGTCACATCTATTGAATGATCGTGGGGTCTTCAAGTCAACTAATCTTGATAGGGATGCTTTAGCAAATGGATTAAGGATTCTAATAATTGGATCGATTCTCTTAAGGCTCTTAGATTGCAATTTGCGTGCCTCCTCTTCCTCTTCTAGCCCCCGGGCCCTCTTGGGAACTTTTTTTTTAAAGACAGCTTTAGTTTATTTTCATTGTAAGACTTTTGGAGGAGTCTATATATACTTTAACATTTTATATAGAATCAATCAATAAATTCAGTCTTTTTTTAATTTTCCCTATGTTTGAGCATGTTATCAAAGCGAGGTTAAGGATACCTTCTTTTAACCTTTATTATCTTTCCTTATTGTCGGGATTCTTCATTCTCTTCATTATGTTAGGTTTCTTTAACTTCCCTTCCAAGGAGTTAACCATTATGAATAGCGAAGGTTAGATTAAGGAAGAACTTTTAATTAATGGCTACAAGCCTTATATCACTTGAACAAGAGGAACTATATGAAGATTTTCCTTAAGGAAGAGAAAGATCCATCACCTTTTGGATCCTCCTCAAGAGTTGAAGGGCCCAAAGTTTATACTTTGAGATAAAGTAGTGAATTTCATGATCATGACATGGTTGTGGAATACCATGATACTTGAAACCAGTAGGTTATATGTGTTTCATTATATTACGAAAGATGTTTGGGTTATCATCAACCAAGCATATTAAAAAGTGAGGGTATGAGATAAAAACTAAAATTTCAAAAACCAGCATAGTAACATTCATGTTATCAAGTATTTTAATACAATGAAATGTTTATTGTCTTGAATTGAATTATTCCAAGATCGCAAGATGATATGTGTTAGACCGGCCCAGGATGGGCCGGTTGGACCGGTCCAGCAGGGACCGGTCCGCGTCTACGCGAGACGCACGCGAGCGGCCGCCGAACGGGCGGAAACGGCAGAGCCGTGAGCCGTGAAGTTTAGGAGGGAAATTTTGAACGTAAAAGGCTGTTTTAGGAAGTTTATGATTGTCCTTTATGATTAATTTTGTATAATTAGGAGTTGGGGGGGGATTAGGGAGGCATCTTGAATTTGAATTTTCTCTTTGAGATCTAGGTTTTGCTTTTGGCTCTTGGCTTCGCCGGAGACTTTTGGAGAGTACGTTCTTCCTCTCGAATTGAAGAACAAATTGTATCTTTGTTATTTTCATTGTCGTCTAGTGAAATACAAGTCTTTTCTCCTCATCTTCTACAGTTTTTCCCTCTTTTTCCACTGTTTTTGGCTGATTTCCTGCTGTGGACAGCAGTTTGCTTCGTGATTTGTTGCTAACGCGATTAGGAAATACTTGAAATCAAGTATTTCCTATCAAATTGGTATCAGAGCATCGATTTGGGACCACCGGCGGCTGAAATTCTGAAATTTCAGCAAGTTTATCTTGTCCGGAAGAAGATTTTGGGAGATCCGTGAGGAGAGCAATGGCCGGAAAGAAGGTGGACGTCTTGGAAGGCGAGATCGGTCAATTGAAAACCGATTTGGAAGAAAAATTTTTTGAATTTCAAAATCAAATCACCACCAACAACGAAAGGTTGGAGGGGAAATTCACGGCCATGGAAGAGATGATGAAGAAATTACTTGAGATGAAGGCTAATCCGACGGCATCGGATGCAAGAGAGACTGTCGGCGACCATGGCGTAGGAGGAAATCCGAACCCGCCTCGGGGAAGGAGGATTCCGGCTGTGGAGATCCTTGAGGGAGACGACGACATGCCACCTCTAGAGCCACTTTCTAGAGAGGAGATGAGCTTGGGGAATGACCGTCGAGGTGCTGATTTTCAGCGTCGAGGTGCTGATTTTCAGCGTCAAGGTATGGATTTTGAAGGCCGGAGGGGAGAATATGAAGGAAGTGCAGATTTTGGTGAAAGAAGAGGAGAATATCAGCGTCGAGGTGCTGAATTTCAGCGTCGAGGTGCTGATTCTGAAAGGGGAAGAGGGGATTATGACGATGGAACCGGATACCAACGTGGGAGGGAGGACCGGGATACTTGGGGAACACCTCATCTTCGAGGCATGGGAGGTTATGGAGAGTACCGGGGTAACGGAAGGGATCCTCCACACTTGGTCCATTTTGGGAGTAGCAGCACTCCTGTTTCGTTAGTAGAAGAGTACTTAGAGGAGAGAGACCGAGTACTGGAAGAGCTAAAAAGGCATCTACTGAGAGCACAACAAATTATGAAGAAGCAGGCGGATGGGCATAGGAAGGACATACAGTTTGCAGCAGGGGAGAGGGTGTTTCTGAAGCTCCGACCCTATAGACAGAAGACAGTTGCCAACAGAAGGAATGAAAAGCTGGCTCCAAGGTACTTTGGGCCCTATGAAGTACTGGAAAAGATTGGGGCAGTAGCATACAGATTGAAACTACCTCCATCGGCAACTATACATCCAGTGTTTCACGTGTCACAATTGAGGAGGGCCATTGGGGAGCACACCACCAATTCTGAGCTACCAACAACCCTAACTGAGGACTTAGAGGTGATTCTAGAACCCATGGAGCTCAAAGGGGTGCGCCAGAAAGAAGATAAAACTAAGGAAGTGTTGATCCAGTGGAAGAACCTTCCTGACTACGAGGCTACGTGGGAGCCATACTGGAGGATGAAGCAACAGTTCCCTGATTTTCACCTTGAGGACAAGGTGATTCTTTGGGAGGGCGGTAATGTTAGACCGGCCCAGGATGGGCCGGTTGGACCGGTCCAGCAGGGACCGGTCCGCGTCTACGCGAGACGCACGCGAGCGGCCGCCGAACGGGCGGAAACGGCAGAGCCGTGAGCCGTGAAGTTTAGGAGGGAAATTTTGAACGTAAAAGGCTGTTTTAGGAAGTTTATGATTGTCCTTTATGATTAATTTTGTATAATTAGGAGTTGGGGGGGGATTAGGGAGGCATCTTGAATTTGAATTTTCTCTTTGAGATCTAGGTTTTGCTTTTGGCTCTTGGCTTCGCCGGAGACTTTTGGAGAGTACGTTCTTCCTCTCGAATTGAAGAACAAATTGTATCTTTGCTATTTTCATTGTCGTCTAGTGAAATACAAGTCTTTTCTCCTCATCTTCTACAGTTTTTCCCTCTTTTTCCACTGTTTTTGGCTGATTTCCTGCTGTGGACAGCAGTTTGCTTCGTGATTTGTTGCTAACGCGATTAGGAAATACTTGAAATCAAGTATTTCCTATCAATATGCTACGATGATACAATAGTTTTCAAATAATTTGTAGAAAGAGAAAGAGAGTTCATGTTCCTTACATGCTTTAATAATGATTCCGATCATGTTCATGTTCAAATCTAAATAGAGAAAATCTATCATCACTAAATGAGATCTTTTCTCTCATACAAGATGAAGTAAGAAGGAAAATAATGCTTGATATTTCAAAAAATTTTAAACATCTTTCATGACAATCACTGAATTCCAAGGTAAGGGACTTACTGTATTCTCTTTGCTCTCTGTATAAGGCTATTCAATCAAGCTATCGCCATCCTTTTACATTCTACTGATAAGAGCCTTATCATATCTTTAGGTAGAGGCAACTCAAAAAGTTTATTTTTCAAGAATGCTCCTGTGTAAGTGTTTGACTTGCAAATGTTTTTGTTGAATTCTTTTAACTACATATTCTAAAAAGTCATGTGCATATTGAACTGTTTAGCCATGTTCTAGCCATTTGTTCTGGTTTCTCCCCTGTTTACTACTAAAGAATGGTTGCAATCCCACCCATCAAAATTGCTAAAAGCCTATGATTCAATGTTTACTTATTGTATTTGTTTTTCTTTTTAAATTCTAATTGTAGTTTGTATATCATATTCATTGTACCTAAAAGGATTCATTAATTTTAAGCATAAACTTGTCTTACTTTATCTGTGATTGGAAATCATTTTGCAGGTTGAACTCCAGTATGCAGCACAAACCAATGCTTTGCAACCCTCTCATAGATATGTACCTTGGGTGGTTGTGAATGGGTTGCCGCTTTATGATGTTAGTTTTAGCCCTTTACATCTCTTTTAAGTTTCAACGATGTCAGTTTTGTCATTTTCATTATCTGGAAACTATTTTTTTTATCATATTTTTTATCTTTAAACATCCACTGTGCTAGTTTTTCTACATAATAAATTAACCTGAAAGAAAATCGCAAAAGATAAACAGAAGACAAGTAATACATGATTTAAAGATTAATCCTCTCAAATCCACTGCTACACAAATTTCACTATATTTTATTTGTTCCAATTACAAGAGATGACATTTTTTTTTATTCAAGACGGCCAAGGAAGATGCACAAAATTGAAATTGTTTTAATTAGCTTGTTTTAATGGGTTTTTTACATTAGGGTAAATTATTACCATTCCAAAAGAAACATTTTGTGGAAGTTTGTGGTTCATCAAAGATACGTATGGATGCACATCTTTTATTAGATTTGTGAGGCCTCTTAAGCTATGCATTATTTATTTTGTTTTATTTTTTGGTATGGGGATTTAAAACTCTGGCCTTTTCTTTAGAATGTTAGGGCAAACACCTTTCGTCTACATGACAGGTGATTAGCCATGCATTATTTGAATGTTCTTTCCCATCAGATATGCTGTTTTAGAGAAGAATCTTGATTCATCTGAAATCTTACACTAATGGGCTGCTATTTGATGTTTTCTAGGATTATGACAACTTTGAAACTTACATATGTAAATCTTTTCATGGAGAGCTTCCCAGTGCCTGCCGAAGACCATCTCTTAAGATCCCCCAACAGATGAAAGCAAAGAGACCTGACAGGTGGTGTGTTATGAATGATACAACCAGTTCTTCCAGTAAAGGCAAACATTAAGTAAAGATAAAGCTTTAATTTAAACTTCCTTGATGCTTTCTTTCTAGTCAACTGTTCTATCTCCTTAAGATAGGTAGGTTCTGCTCACTGATAAATAATCCAATCCTTGGTAATTAATAGATACTTCACTAAGATTTTGTGTTTTGCTTTTCAAATGAAGGTTTGGTTCTTTCTGTCATCTAATTTGTATGGCATTGAAGTTACTACTCTCAAGTATAATATTGACAAGTTTTCCATTGTAATTTTCTTATGGAATTGTGACTACAAATGTTCTTCAATCATCTAAGAAAATTTTCAGGATAGTTCTATATCTTAAATTGATCTAAATGTGTATTTTCTGATCTAATTATATCAGGGAAGGCTGAAGCACCAAATTTTGGAATTATGACATTTACTTTTTGAAACATAAGGTATGACAGGGTACCGATGGTATGGGATTTTTAGTAAGTTCAAGAAATGGAGATATTGCCTTTGGGATTAAGGGGCCACACACTCGCTTGGCATTATTTTATCAAATTAACTAATAAATTTTGATCCATTACCACCCATGCATTCATGAGATCATTTTTTTATTGTGTGATATATTTAGATTGTAATTGGAGATATCACTAGTAGGGGGCGATCATCGATCGACTTGGTCAACTTAAATTTGCATTAACCACCTAAGTTATCTTAGGGACCATATTATATGATGATTCAATCATAGAATGATGTAATATTTATTTTTAATTTTTGATAATGTGGAATGTGAAAATTGGTTTCTCCGAGAACTAAAGAAAATACATGTATTCAAAGATTAAGGTGAGAAGAGAGAAAAAGTATTATGTTGATGTTAGTCTATAAGGAGACAGATTGGAAACAGAATATAAGAATATGAGATTGTGATTTATAATGCTTCAGTCCATAGACAGATATCTACTTTCAAGGTAATTAAAAGGAAATATACACAATAAGATTGATTGAGGATAATAATATTGTTGAACCTTTGAGGAGATTTCTTGAGAGCTCCTAGAAGAAATGGAAGTAGAGACTAGGATAGGTTACATTCAATTGGAAAGTATTGCTTAAAGTAATTATGGCAGGTTTGAAGAAGAAAAAATGAAAGAAAATAAAATAGTGACGGCACTCAAGTGTTTTGACAATTTGTCTCCTCGATGAGGGCTAGTAGCAAGTAAAATAAGTGATTTTGAGTAACTAGGTGTGTAACTCTAGCATGTATCCCCCAATCGATCCCATTTGTGCGATATTTCAAAGCCTCAGGCAAGTTGCGTTTTGTGATAATACAATGGATCATATAGATAATTGATAGTACAAACGTCTTGAAATAGAGCAGAGAACAAAATTTTCAATTAAGCTCTGGCTTTTTTCACATGTCTGGATACTTTAGGGGTTGTTTGGTAGAATGTAGGATTTCATTTAAGTAGGATTTCGTAAATCCTCCAAATCCCGGATTTACGAAATCCTGAGGGGTTAAATCCTGAAAACTATTTGGTAACATTCATGATAAATCCAGTTAAATCCTGTGTGACTGTTTGGCTGTTCAATTCAGGATTTAAGGCGGTTAAAAGATTTAACATTCATTTCTTCATTAATTAAAGTAGAACAATCCAAGTTCAAATAAAATACAACAAAGTTTCATTTGAAATACAACAATAACATAAAGCAAATTGCAAATAAAATAAAGTTGATTCCATCTTCAAAGTTTTCAACATTGCAGGTTATCCTGCTGAACGACTTCGCTGGCTTGCTACCTACAATTGGAGTAGTTTGTTAGAAGTTTAAATTATGAATATTCTAAAGAAAATAAGCTTAATACCAGAGAGACTTACCCGGGCTTCCCACATATTTGTTGCAATTAAATGTCTCAAACCATCACCCAGTACTCTTTCTCCAACACCTGCATACAAATTCGGGTCTTCATCAATAGCTTGAACCTCCCCCAAGTCACTGTTATGATGCATTTCAGTTTGTGACATGTTGAAGTAAATATCATGCCCGTGATAACGTCCGATAAAGTTATGCAAGACTGCACATGCAAGAACAATATCAGCCTGAACCGCAAGTGGAAATTGACGCATGTGAGTCAGAACTTGGAACTTTTCTTTCCATATGCCGAAAGTCCTTTCAACTACATTTCGTAGTTGGGCATGACTGTGATTCAGCCAAGTGATACCTTCGAGAAGCATCTGCACGATATTCAGCCAAGTGATACCGATACCCTCTGAATGGTGCAATTAGTTTATCTGTGTTTGCGTACCCAGAATCAACCAGAAAATATTTACCAGCTGGAACTTTAAAATCACCTTCCTCGATTGCCCATCGTAGAACTCTCATATCAGCAGCTGATCCTTCCCAACCGGAACCCACATAGACGAATTGCCTATCAAATGACACTGCAGCAATGACATTCTGAGAAGTGAACCCCTTCCTGTTACGATACCGATTTTGCAAGTTTATGTTTACAACTGCAGGAATGTGAGTCCCATCAATAGCTCCAACAGCATTCTCGAAGAATGGAAAAAAATTTTGATTCAAACGTACATAAGGGTGACATTCTGCTTCCATAGTTGGCATCGTTATGAATTCATTAGCTAAGGAAACTATGGCACGTATGACCAAATTAAAATACCGACTAACTGTTTCAAGAGAATGCTGAAAGAACTCGCGCAACTGTCTGTAACTATGTGCATGTGCTATACCACGCAGAAAAATTGCAAGTTGCTCCTGAACTAAAATGTTTTTTGTATGAGTAAGTAGTGAACGACTCTCTAGCAATTCCCTTAGTTGATGAAAAGCGTCTGCTGAAAGTCTGAAAGAGTTGTAAGCACGTAACGGATGACCAGAAAGAATGTTAACTACATATTGTTCGCCTGTGTAACATCTCGTAAACATAGGTCTTGGTATGTTGGCCTCTTCTTCGGACGAGCTACTATCACTTAAAAGAGTTGGTGCTATATTGCGTATTTCATTGCTCAACTATACGTGGTCAACTATTAGCTCGCATAGCTCGTCAGGAAGAACTCCACGTAGGAAATTAGACATGTTGTGCTTCAATAATCTAATATTTGTTAGGATAACTCAGTAGTAATATGAAGAAAAATATCTAACTGTATTGCATCATATAATCAAATGTGGATTTCAAGTACAGGTTCATCAAAAGCAAATTTGTATCACTAGGAGATACAACAATGCAGATTGCATCACATTCATATTTCATCAAGTTGATAGAGCTTAGATTTTTTAAAAAATAAGTGTAGAGTAACTATAGCAGATCTAAAAAAAATTAAAAAAAAAACAAGTTTAGGTAAATCAATGCAGATCTCAAATTTTGAAAAGACTTATCTCATATTCAAAAGACTTATCCAGATATATGAGGGTTGACAAATTAGATACAACTTTTTTTTAATAAATCTAAACTTATAGTTCAAATCTGCAAGAACTTTCTGAAATAGAAATAACAACAGTAAATCCTCTACAAAATATACGCATTAACATTTTCAGCATAATTTTCCAACAGAACAAAACAGCCTAACTATTCATGCTCCACACTTCAGATCCCTAACTAAAACGCACGGCCAAAGCAGATTTTGACTGAAATTTAAGCACGATTACAGCAAATTGTGACATCGTTGAAACAGAGAACAATCTTACAGCAACTACGTGAAGGATACAACTGAGAACAATCTTACAGCAACTACGGTAAATCCGCTACCTCTCCCGCGAATAACAAGTTAAATCCGCCAAATATGCGGATTTGCGAAATCCGGGATTTACCGCAAAAACGGCTCTTTTTCCGTCACCCGCGGCTTCCAAATACCGTGAGATTTGGATTTGCATTTTAGGCCGTTTGGCTGGATTTCGCCCAAATCCTGCCCTAAATCCGGCTAAATCCGCATACCAAACAGCCCCTTAGGAGCAGCAAGCGATTTGTAGGTGTGTGCTCCACACTTGGGCAACTAATGTGCAATATGTGGATATTAAGCATGCTGTGGTAGCAATGCTAATAAATACGAGTAATCACTATCCATCATGGTGTGGCAAATTTGATAGGATCTTAAATAAATGCTTATTGGAACTTGAATTATAGATTTGAAGATTCATGATTTGAAAAGGCTATTCCATGAAATAGAGGTTGTCAAGACTGCTGATAGGATTTCTCATGAGGCATCCTGAGAAAAATTCTCAAGAAAGGAGGACTATATGAGTCTTTTTTTTTTTTTGAAAAGATTCTTGTTGACCTGGCATGGTCTAGCCATTGACATTTGAGATGCTGTTTATTTAAATTGCATTAAATATTCAAGCAATCTTTTGTATTTACACATTTACCTTTTATATAATTTTATATTAGAGTATTTAAATTTATTTTAATTTTTTCTTTTGCTTAGAAATTAATTTAAAAAATAAGTGGAAATTGTATTTATAATTTTCCAGAATGTATTATTATTTATGAATAAATTTGGAAGTTTTTGTAGCATAAATTGGTCTACAATTTGCAATTTCATTATCTTACAACATATAAGCTCACATTGCATATACATTTTTGGTTGATTAGATTATAAAATATTTGATTATTCACAGGCTACACTAGCTCATAATTTTTACAAATGCCTAAAAGCGTATCCAATAAGTACTCTTCTCAGGTAGAGATTTTTCTCTAATCTCTTCAAACAAAAGTTAGTGTTGTTAGAACATCAGGCGAAAGGTTTCAGTAAAATCTGGTACAATTGATCATTTAAAAAAATTGGAATAATGCAAATAATCATTGTTTAATTAGAAAGTTGAAGTTGCTTATTTAGTTTAAATTTAATGTTAATTTTTAATTCATCCAAGCAAATGATAAAATCTAATAAATTCATAATTTTTCAAATCTGACATTTTTCTAATTCCAGACTACGAAATCCAAGAAAAATCGCTTGCATTGCAAACATTGCAAACCCCCCAAAGTCATGTTGTATAATGAATAAGGAGAAGAAAAGGTTGTTTATACTGTAAAAGTAGACGTTTTTATTTTGAAAAAAACATTAAAATAAGAGGTAGAAGAAATACTAGCAACCCAATACCTGTAGGTCCACAATGATTGATAACATTTATCATATCAGACAAACAAAAAATGGCAAGGGTATCTTAATATATGAAAGAGATATAGTTGTTGCAGAGAAAATGGATGCATATATTGAACAAAATCTACTAGAATGGCATGCAATTTTAATTATCACTATTTTTTCCCTTTTCTATAGAAGTATTCTTGCTCAGCCTTTTTGGTTTCCTAGGCACACCAAACAATCTATACATTCATAGTAAGCATTAGACCATGGCTTTTTCATAAAAGCTACAGCAACAATTCCCAATAGTCCTGCAGCATATCCAAGGCCAAAACTTAAGTAGAACCACTCATCTACAAATTCCATTTTGTTGTTATCATCACCATCATTATTTGATGTATCGTTGACATTAACATTATTTTTCGTACACAACACGTTAAGTGGTAGACCACAAAGAAATTTATTACCAGAAAATGCAGATGAACTGAATGTTGTTAGCTGACCACCATTTGGTATCACTCCAGAAAAATTGTTGTTTGATAAGTTAAGAATCCTTAGAAACATAAGGGATGACATAGTGATAGGAATCTCCCCAAAAAACTGATTGTTTGAAAGATCAAATGACTCGAGTTCTTTCATGCCGTCAATATTTTGTGGGATCTTTCCTGTTAGATTATTATTAGAAAGGTCCAAAACAATCACGCCAGAGAGATTTGTCAAGGTTTCTGGGAATTCACTTGATAGTTTGTTTCCTGATAGATCAATACTGGCCATAAGTGAGAGAGTCTTGGTGTATATTTGTTGTCTGTTGTTTACATAAATTGATATGTTTTCTTCATAGTAAGTTCCTATGTAATGGCCATATCGAAGATAAGTATTTACTCTCAATGGACTATTCAAGGCTTTAAAAGCTCCAAAGCTACGAGGAATTGTCCCAAAAAGGTGATTGTTGGCAAGATCAAGCACTTGCAAGGATTTGAGATTAGAAAGCTGAAAGGGTATTTGACCTGTAAACTTGTTTGATCTCAATCGAAGAATGCGAAGTGCTGGGAGTCTCTCACCTAACCAAGATGGAATTGAATCATTGAGATTGTTGTTTCCTAGGTCGAGTGTCTCCAGGTCAGTACAATTCTGCAGGGATTGAGGGATCGGACCTGATAGGTCATTGTTGCTGAGGTGCAAAGTTTGCAGTTGTACAAGTTTCCCAAGAGAATGAGGAATTTTTCCTGAGAGATTGTTGTGTTCAAGAACAAGAGCATTGAGGTAAGAACAATTCTGCAAACTTGAAGGGATTGATCCTATTAGAAAATTGTTTGAAAGATTTATGATTTTGACCTCCTGGAGATATCCAATGGAAGAAGGAATTGTTCCAGATAAATTGTTATAGGCGAGGGAGAGGTACCTGATGTAAGGTTGCAATTGGCCTAAGTTGGAAGGAATAGTACCAGAAAATTGATTGCAAGAGAAGTCAAGCATATGAACTTGAGTTGAGGGCATTGGAATTGACCCACTGAAAAGGTTATTTCTCATATCCACATTAGCAAAGTAAGCAGTTTTCATGGGATATGGTATCCGACCTTTAAACTTATTAAATGAAATGTTTAAAAGAGAGAGATTTGAAGAAAGATCCTCCCAAAACCAATTTGGTATCTTGCCAGAGATTGAACTATTGGAGATGTCAAAGAATTGAAGTTCCCTTTGGGTTTTAATCCAGGAAGGAAACTGAGAACCCAACTGACATGAACTCATTGCTAGATTTCGAATCTGAAATGGAGGAACCCAGCTTGAGCTAAACTTAACGGTTAAAGAGTTTGAAGAAATCAATAAGATTTTCAAACTGCTCAACTTCAAGAAGTGATCCTCATTTACTGTTCCAGTTAATTGGTTTGAAGAAACACCAAAGAATTCAAGTTTGGAAAGATATCCTAGAGTTAATGGAAGAGTTCCATTAAGTTGATTTCCTTCGAGGTCCAGTTGGGTGAGATGTGACAAATTTCCAAGAGATGGTGGGATGAGACCTGTAATCATGTTATAAGAAAGATCCAGGACCCTGAGATTTTGGAGCTCTCCCAGCCATTCTGGTAAAGTACCTCCAATTCCATTGAAACTCATGGTGAAATAATATAATTTTTGCAGAGGTTTATCTGATAAACATCCTTCAACTTCCAGAGACTTAGGAAGTGCAAGAGTCAGCTTATTACCACCTAAAATCAAACTTTCCAAGTTGCAAATCTTGCCCATAGAGCTTGGGATCGCACCTTCAATGCTATTATCAAAGAGATTAAGCTCTACAAGTGAAGTGAGGTTCCCAATATAATCAGGAAGAAATCCTTGCACTCTAGTGTATGCCAATTGAATGTTCTCCATTTGCCTCCAGTTTCCACCAAGAAACTTAGAAATGTCAGTTGTGAGATTATGGTTCACTGATAGATCAAGAAATTTTAAACTAAAAATTCTGAATATCTCAGGGATTGGACCATAAAAAGCTGCCATGCACAAATCTAAATGAATTAAGCTACTTAAGTTAGCAAACCATTTGGGGATCAGAGAATTGAAGCTGTTAAAAGAGAGATCCATGACTTGTAGAGAAGTGAGATTAATGAAAGTAAGGTTCTGAACAAGTCCTGCCGCTCGGCATTTTGACATATGCAATTCTCTCAAGGAAGATAGCCTGTTTAGTTGTTGAAATAATCCCATTTCAGCCATTGAAAGATCAATAGAGTTCATTGAGAGGAACTTCAAAGACGAAAGACCGGATACCCAATGAAAATTATGAACAACTAAGGGTGGGAAACTTGAAGAAAGATCAAGATATTGCAACCTTGACAAATTTCCTAACTGAGCGGGCACAGTGCCAGAGAATCCAGCTCTTGATAGGTTTAAGTATCTTAACTTCTTCAGAGAACCAAAGAAATAAGGGATTGGAATGCCTCCAAATGTATTGTAGCTCAAATCTAATTGTTCAAGTGACTTCAGCTGGAGCAAAGAAGAATCTATTTTTCCACTCAAGTTCCAAAAACCTTGAGATTTAAACTCCATAGAACTAACAATATCTGGATATGGATTACGAAGCTTTATGAAAGTAACTGAACCAGTATGGTTATCACATCTTATTCCTCTCCATGAACAGCATTCACTTCCTTTCCATGAAGAAAGTCGGCCTTCTGGATCATTGAGACTCTTTCTGAACTGAAGAAGGGCCCTTCGTTCCGCAACTAAACAGCCAAAAACAAGCTCAGAGCATAAGAAATAAGCTTGAATCAAACAACAAAAGAAAGCAAAAAGCTTTGAGGACTTCATGGTAGCGGTTGCAGGTATGGAAGACGTGAAGATATAAGTGCTTATATAAAAGTTAAAAGCTCAAAAACATTCATTTTATATTGTTTTTGGTTTAAAACAACATAGAATTTGTCAAAAATGGTGGCTTAAGATCTTAATATACAATCATATATGTCCATTAGCTCAGTGGCCTTCTGCCATAAAAAAAGATTGGATGTGAAGTAAATGTAGATTAAATGCAAGAGTAGTTACTTTTTATTCTTTCAGTTGACTTTTAATTAATGAAAGAGCATATTCTTACTCTCTGATTCTTCTTTCTCTCTCTTGTTTTTTGTTTCTCTGTATTCTTAATATAATTAATTATGATTCACGCATAATTTTAAATTCAACATTTGGTAGAATTATATAGAAGGATAGTTTTTAATCAGATTCAAAATAATAAAAAAATAATTTTTTTATCATAGTGTTTGAAGACGTCCTTGATCAAAGCCTCAGGCAAGTTTCATTATGTGATAATACAATGAATCAAGTAGGTAATTGGTAGCACAAACTTCTTGAAATAGGGCAGTGAACAAAATTTCCAATCAAGTTCTGGCTTCTTCACATGTATGGATACTTTAGGTGCGGCAAGCAATTTCTAGAAGGTGTGTACTCCACACTTGGATAACTAATGTGCAATACGTGGATCTTAAGTATGCTGTGGTAGCAATGCTAATAAATCAAAGTAATCACTATGCTGTGTGATGCGACAGATTTGATAGGATCTTAAATAAATGCTTAGTGGAACTTAAATTATAGATTTGAAGATTCATGATTTGAAAAGACTATTGCATGAAATAGAGGTTGTCCTGGAGGACTATTTGAGACTTTTTTGCGTTGAACTGGCATGGTCTAGCCATTTATATTTGAGATGAAGTTCATTTAAATTGCATTAAATCTTCAAGCAATCTTTGTATTTATAGATTTACTTTTTTATATAATTTTATATTAGAGTATTTAGATTTATTTTAATTTTTTCTTTTGCTTAGAAATTAATTTAAAAAATAAGTGGAAATTGTATTTATAATTTTCCAGAATGTATTATTATTTATGAACAAATTTGGAAGTTTTTGTAGCATAAATTGGTCTACAATTTGCAATTTCATTATCTTACAACATATAAGCTCACATTGCATATACATTTTTGGTTGATTAGATTATAAAATATTTGATTATTCACAGGCTACACTAGCTCATAATTTTTACAAATGCCTAAATGCGTATCCAATAAGTACTCTTCTCAGGTAGAGATTTTTCTCTAATCTCTCCAAACAAAAGTTAGTGTTGTTAGAACATCAGGCGAAAGGTTTCAGTAAAATCTGGTACAATTGATCATTTAAAAAAATTGGAATAATGCAAATAATCATTGTTTAATTAGAAAGTTGAAGTTGCTTATTTAGTTTAAATTTAATGTTAATTTTTAATTCATCCAAGCAAATGATAAAATCTAATAAATTCATAATTTTTCAAATCTGACATTTTTCTAATTCCAGACTACGAAATCCAAGAAAAATCGCTTGCATTGCAAACCCCCAAAGTCATGTTGTATAATGAATAAGGAGAAGAAAAGGTTGTTTATACTGTAAAAGTAGACGTTTTTATTTTGAAAAAAACATTAAAATAAGAGGTAGAAGAAATACTAGCAACCCAATACCTGTAGGTTCACAATGATTGATAACATTTATCATATCAGACAAACAAAAAATGGCAAGGGTATCTTAATATATGAAAGAGATATAGTTGTTGCAGAGTAAATGGATGCATATATTGAACAAAATCTACTAGAATGGCATGCAATTTTAATTATCACTATTTTTTCCCTTTTCTATAGAAGTATTCTTGCTCAGCCTTTTTGGTTTCCTAGGCACACCAAACAATCTATACATTCATAGTAAGCATTAGACCATGGCTTTTTCATAAAAGCTACAGCAACAATTCCCAATAGTCCTGCAGCATATCCAAGGCCAAAACTTAAGTAGAACCACTCATCTACAAATTCCATTTTGTTGTTATCATCACCATCATTATTTGATGTATCGTTGACATTAACATTATTTTTCGTACACAACACGTTAAGTGGTAGACCACAAAGAAATTTATTACCAGAAAATGCAGATGAACTGAATGTTGTTAGCTGACCACCATTTGGTATCACTCCAGAAAAATTTTTGTTTGATAAGTTAAGAATCCTTAGAAACATAAGGGATGACATAGTGATAGGAATCTCCCCAAAAAACTGATTGTTTGAAAGATCAAATGACTCGAGTTCTTTCATGCCGTCAATATTTTGTGGGATCTTTCCTGTTAGATTATTATTAGAAAGGTCCAAAACAATCACGCCAGAGAGATTTGTCAAGGTTTCTGGGAATTCACCTGATAGTTTGTTTCCTGATAGATCAATACTGGCCATAAGTGAGAGAGTCTTGGTGTATATTTGTTGTCTGTTGTTTACATAAATTGATATGTTTTCTTCATAGTAAGTTCCTCTGTAATGGCCATATCGAAGATAAGTATTTACTCTCAATGGACTATTCAAGGCTTTAAAAGCTCCAAAGCTACGAGGAATTGTCCCAAAAAGGTGATTGTTGGCAAGATCAAGCACTTGCAAGGATTTGAGATTAGAAAGTTGAAAGGGTATTTGACCTGTGAACTTGTTTGATCTCAATCGAAGAATGCGAAGTGCTGGGAGTCTCTCACCTAACCAAGCTGGAATTGAATCATTAAGATTGTTGTTTCCTAGGTCGAGTGTTTCTAGGTTGGTGCAATTCTGTAGAGATTGAGGGATCGAACCTGATAGGTCATTGTCGCTGAGGTGCAGAGTTTGCAGTTCTACAAGTTTCCCAAGAGAATGGGGAATTTGTCCTGAGAGATTGTTGTGTTCAAGAACAAGAGTTTTAAGGTAAGAACAATTCTGCAAACTTGAAGGGATTGATCCTCTTAAAAAATTGTTTGAAAGATTTATTATTTGGAGCCCCTGAAGATATCCAATGGAAGAAGGAATTGTTCCAGATAAATTATTATAGGCGAGGGCGAGGTGTATGATGTAAGGTTGCAATTGGCCAAAGTTGGAAGGAATAGTACCAGAAAATTGATTGCAAGAGAAGTCAAGCAGCCTAACTTGAGTTGAGGGCATTGGAATTGACCCACTGAAAAGGTTATTTCTCATATCTACATCAGCAATGAGAGCAATTTTCATGGGATCTGGTATCCGTCCTTTAAACTTATTAAATGAAATGTTTAAAAAATAGATATTTGAAGAAAGATCCCAAAACCAATTTGGTATCTTGCCAGAGATTGAACTATTGGAGATGTCAAAGAATTGAAGTTCCCTCTGGGTTTTAATCCAGGAAGGAAACTGAGAACCCAACGGACATGAACTCATTACTAACTGTTGAATCTGAAATGGAGGAACCCATCTTGAGCTAAACTTAACGGTTAAAGAGTTTGAAGACATCAATAAGACTTTCAACTTGCTCAACTTCAAGAAGTGCTCCTCATTCACTATTCCAATTAATTGGTTTGAAGAAACATCAAAGAATTCAAGTTTGGAAAGATATCCTAGAGTTAACGGAAGAGGACCATTAAGTTGATTTCCATTGAGGTCAAGTTGAGTGAGATTTGACAAATTTCCAAAAGTTAATGGAAGAGTACCATTAAGTTGATTTTCATTAAGGCTAAGTTGAGTGAGATGTAACAAATTTCCAAGAGATGGTGGGATGAGACCTGTAATCATGTTATAAGAAAGATCCAGGACATTGAGATTTTGGAGCTCTCCCAGCCATTCTGGTAAAGTACCTCCAATTCCATTGAAACTCATGGTGAAATAATATAAATTTTGCAGAGGTTTATCTGATAAACATCCTTGGACTTCCAGAGACTTAGGAAGTGCAAGAGTCAACTTATTACCACCTAAAATCAAACTTTCCAAGTTGCAAATCTTGCCCATGGAACTTGGGATCCCACCTTCAATGCTATTATCAAAGAGATTAAGCTCTACAAGTGAAGTGAGGTTCCCAATAGAATAAGGAAGAAATCCTTGCACTCCATTTGATGCCAATTGAATGTTCTCTATTTGCCTCCAGTTTCCACCAAGAAGCTCAGAAATGTCAACCGTGAGATTATTGTTCATTGATAGATCAATAAATTTTAAACTAGAAAATCTGAATATCTCAGGGATTGGACCATAAAAAGATGCTTTGCTCAAATCTAAATGAACTAAGCTACTTAAGTTAGCAAACCATTTGGGGATCTTAGATTTGAAGATGTTAAAAGAGAGATCCATGACTTGTAGAGAAGTGAGATTAATGAACGGAAGGTTCTGAACAATTCCTACCACTTGGCAGTTTGACATATGCAATTCTCTCAAGGAAGATAGTCTGTTTAGTGGTTGAAATAATCCCGTTTCAGCCATTGAGAGATCAATAGAGTCCATTGAGAGGAACTTCAAAGAAGAAAGACTGGATACCCAATGAAAATCATGAACAACCAAGTGTGGGAAACTTGAAGAAAGATCAAGATACTGCAACCTTGACAAGTTTCCTAACTGAGCGGGCACAGTGCCAGAGAATCCAGCTCTTGATAGGTTTACGTATCTTAACTTCTTCAGAGAACCAAGGAAATGAGGGATTGGAATGCCTCCAAATGTATTGTAGCTCAAATCTAATTGTTCAAGTGACTTCAGCTGGAGCAATGAAGAGTCTATTTTTCCACTCAAGTTCCAAAAATCATGAGATCTAATTTTCAAAGGACCAATATTATTTGGATATGGATTGCGAAGGTTTATGAAAGTAACTGAACCAGTATTGTTATCACATCTTATTCCTCTCCATGAACAGCATTCACTTCCTCGCCACGAAAAAAGCCGGCCTTCTGGATCATTGAGACTCTTTCTGAACTGAAGAAGGGCTCTTCGTTCAGCAACTAAACAACCAAAAACAAGCTCAGAGCATAAGAAATAAGCTTGAATCAAACAACAAAAGAAAGCAAAAAGCTTTGAGGACTTCATGGCAGCTGTTGCAAGTATGGAAGATATGAAGATGTAAATGCTTATATAAAAGTTATAAGCTCAAAAACATACTTTTTATATTGTTTTTGGTTAAAAACAATGTAGAATTTGTCAAAAATGGTGGCTTAAGATCTTAATATACAATCATATATGTCCATTAGCTCAGTGGCCTTCTGCCATAAAAAAAGATTGGATGTGAAGTAAATGTAATTAATGAAAGAGTAGTTACTTTTTATTCTTTCAGTTGACTTTTAATTAATGAAAGAGCATATTCTTACTCTCTGATTCTTCTTTCTCTCTCTTGTTTTTTCTTTCTCTGTATTCTTAATATAATTAATTATGATTCACGCATAATTTTAAATTCAACATTTGGTATAATTATATAGAAGGATAGAATTGTTTTTACATTTTTTATGATTATTTTAAATACAAATATTATTCTTTAAGAAATTAAGAAATAGTTAATTTTGGAAGGAATTTTTTAATAAGTTCTATAATTATTATGAAGAAAATAAAAGTTTAAAAATACTTATATAAATATTTATAATTAATTAAAAATTTCAAGGGCTTGAATAACCCATCGTAATGGATATAGAACAAACTTGCATTTTCTTGAATGATTTAAAAATAAACTGCAATTATAAATATTAAAATTTATGTCTATATAACTTTAATCTTAATTCTATAAAAAATTTATTAATATTAGAAAGCATAGAACCAAAGCCCTTGGACAAGTTTTTTTGGCTCTTAGTTAAATATTTTTAAGCATCAAATCCTATAAACGGAAATAAACTCATGATTTATCCTTTTCTTTTAATTTGCCCAACTAGTGAGCAAGGAGCCAGAGCAATCGGTGGCTTGCATACGAACTTTTATTACGTCGTCTGATCGGACGTAGATCTACGTTCGGTCAGAGGATTGTTACTTGATTTTTGCTCGGTATTGTTGGATATTGTTTGGTAAAAACGATGAATACCTCTCTATGAAGACCAATATTGAGTTATACCGAGCAATAACAAAAAATACCGAGTTTTTCTAGAAAAAACTCAGTATTTTTTGGTATTGCTCGGTATAACTCGGTATTTTGTCTTCACATAATGATATTTTCTCGTTATTGTGGGTATTGCTCGGTATTTCTCGTATTGTGCGTGCGATCTTAATGCCGGCCGAACGTAGCTCTACATACGTTCACCGGATGTAATAAAAGTTCCTTGCATACAAAAACAAATTTCAAGGAATAATGCCTAAATGAGTTAAGCCCGATTTGTGAGTGAGTTCGGCTTGATAAATACTAACGAGTCAAATTTCTCGATACACCTCGTGAACTAGCTTGTTTAAACAGTATTAGTATAAATATACTCAAGTGAACTCAATATCCAATCCCCAAGCTTCGATCGGAAAACTCAGAAAATTTGTCTGAAATGGCTTATGTTCATCAAGCCCTCTTTTTCTTCTTCTTCTTCGTCTTCCTACTCTCCTCATCCTTCTTTCTCCCATTTTCCACCACTTGGGCAACTCAGAAAGTCTCCCTCGCTCTCTATTACGAGGCCCTTTGTCCATTCTGTTCCCGATTCATTGTCTTCTCCCTATCCAAGATCTTCTCCGACGGCATCATCTCCATTGTCGATCTCCGTCTCGTTCCCTACGGAAACGCTATGATTGGGCCCAACTCCACTATCTTATGCCAGGTACTTGCTACATTTAAAGATTTTTTTTTTTTAAATTTGAATGCTGCTGAACGGGAAATTGAGGGAATGAGCTTGAAAGCGTCTTCTTGGACATTCTACGAGAAAGACCTATCTAGAATGTTATCATGTGTAAAGAAATTCCTCTCTTGCATTGGAAGGAACCTACCCATTGTCATTTCTCTTTATTTATTGGAGGCGTACTAACTTTCTTCTTTCTTCACTTATTTTGCAGCATGGGCCGTCTGAATGCTTTCTGAACACTGTGGAAGCTTGTGCTATTAATTCCTGGCTGGACGTGGTAATGCATCATCTTACTGTGATGTAATTCCCTGTTACTAGCATGCACACATTTATAGTATGAAGATTATATAAGGTGAATCCTACATGTTGCAGCGATGGTTTACAAATTTTTGTAGTTAACTGATAGGTTCCACTTGAATATTCCAAGTGATTCCTATCGGATCTTCGCCAAAACACAAATATTCCACTGTTTTCAATAGAAAACAGCCACCAAACAGTGGAAAAAACTGAGAGAATAGGGAGAAAACGTTGGGAAAACAATAGCAACAATTGTATTCTACTAGTAGACGATCAAAACCAAAGCAAGATACAATGTTCTTCAATTCGAGAGGAAGAACAACTCTCCCACAATCTCCGGCAACGCCAAGAGCCCAAACAAGAAAACCTAGAACACAAAACTCTTTTCAAAATCCAGATCCCCCCCTAATGCCTTCATAACTCCCTATTAATACAATCTAATACAAATTAAAAGCAAAAGGACTTCTCTACCCTTCCTTCTCCCTCCAAAAACACTTAAACCAAGTTTGAAAAGCAAGTGGACCCCACCCCAACCCCACTTCTCTCTTCCGCCTATTCTCTGTGCCGCTTCCGCCGCGAGTAAGCCCGGACCGGCTGGGCCGGTCCAAGTTGAGCCGGTCCAGGCTGGACCGGCATAACATTACCCCCCTCCCAAAGTACCACCTTGTCCTCAAGGTGGAAGGCAGGAAACTGCTCTGCAATCCTCTCCAGTGGCTCCCATGTGGCCTCATAGTCTGGGAGACCGGTCCACCTAATCTTCACTTCCTTTTCCCCCTTCTCATTGATGCGCACTCCTTCTACCGCTATAAGCTCCAGTGTCACTTCCATGTCCTCCCTCAATGTGCTGGGCAGCTCTGGGCTTACTGCATGCTCCCCCACCACTTTCCTCAACTGTGAGACATGAAAAACGGGGTGTATTCTGGCTGTTGGAGGAAGCCTCAATCTATATGCCACCTCCCCGATTTTCTCCTCCACTTCAAAAGGGCCAAAATATCTCGCTGCGAGCTTCTCATTTCTCCTTTGGGCCATAGTCCTTTGTCGGTATGGGCGGAGCTTCAAATAGACCTTGTCCCCCACTCCAAACTGTATATCCCTCCTTTTGCTGTCCGCTTGCTTCATCATAATCTGTTGGGCTCTGAGTAAATGCCTCTTGAGCTCGTCCAACACCTGATCTCTTTCCTTCAAGTGCTGATCCACTGCCGATATAGGAGTACTCTTATGGCTGTAGTGTACCAGATGTGGGGGGTCCCTACCATATAACACCTTAAAAGGTGTCATCTTGGTAGCCGAGTGAAAAGAGGTGTTGTACCAGTATTCTGCCCAGGCTAACCATTTGGCCCACTGCTTTGGTGTATCAGACACAAAGCATCTCAAGTATGTCTCCAAGCTCCTATTCACCACCTCTGTCTGCCCATCAGTCTGTGGATGGTAGGCTGTGCTCCTCTTCAATACTGTGCCCTGCATCCTAAATAGCTCCCTCCAAAAATGACTCATGAACACCTTGTCCCTTTCAGAAACAATGGACTCTGGTACCCCATGCAGGCGGACTATCTCCCTCACAAAAGCTGCTGCTACAGACACTGCTGTGTACGGGTGCCTTAAGGGAATGAAATGAGCATATTTGCTCAGCCTGTCGACCACTACAAATATAACCGTATACCCCTCTGATTTTGGAAGCCCATCAATGAAATTCATAGTAATCTCCTCCCAAACCTTCTCTGGTAGGGCCAGGGGCTGTAGTAATCCCCCTGGTGCCATCGTCATGTACTTGTTCCGCTGGCAGGTATCACACTTAGCCACTATCTCTTCTATGTCTTTCCTCATCCTCTTCCAGTACAATTCAGCAGCTAACCGGCTATAACTTTTCTGCACTCCTGAATGCCCTCCTATGGCACTCCCATGAAACTCCTGTAGCAGTTGGGGAATATGAATGGAAGACCTAGGGATCACACTCCTTCCCTGATAGTACAGTCTTTCTCCCACTACTGAGTAGCCTGGGTGGCTGTTTTCATCTGATAGCACCTCTTCTTTGATTCTCCTTAGCTCCTCATTCATGATGCTCTCCTCTTTGATGGCTCCCCAATCTATCAGAACAGGTACTGATACCGCTATCCCCTGGAGCTCCTCCATACAGCGTGATAAGGCATCCGCTGCCTTATTCTCTAGTCCTGGCCGATAGTGGATCTCAAAATCATATCCCAACAGCTTGAATAACCACCTCTGATGCTCCTCTGTGACCATCCTCTGCTCCAACAAGTACTTCAGGCTTCTCTGATCAGTTCTGACAATAAAGTGTCTGCCCAATAAATAAGGTCTCCACTTTTGGATGGCCAGTACAATAGCCATCAGCTCTCTCTCATATACCGACTTCAGCCTAGCCCGGGACGACAGTATCTGACTGAAGTAAGCTATGGCTCTATGGTTATGCATCAACACTGCTCCCAATCCATAGCCTGAAGCATCTGTCTCCAACACAAACACCTGATTGAAGTCTGGCAGAGCAAGCACTGGCACCGTCGTCATGGCCTTCTTCAGCTTCTCAAAAGCCTCAGAAGCTGCTTCCCCCCATAAAAAATTATCCTTCTTTAGCAGCTCTGTCAGTGGTCCTGCTATGGTGCTGTATCCTCTCACGAACCTCCTGTAGTAGCCGGTCAGTCCCAAAAATCCTCTGAGCCCCTTCAAGGTCTTGGGTTGAGGCCAGGCCAGCATTGCCTCTATCTTGGACTGATCCGCAGCCACTCCCTCCTGGGATATCACGTGCCCCAGGTACTCCACTTGTGCCTGAGCGAAGTCGCACTTCTTGAAATTGGCCTTCAGCTGATGCTCCCTCAGCACCCCCAACACCACTCTCAGGTGCTCTAGGTGTTCCTCCTCAGTCCTGCTATAGATGAGAATGTCATCAAAAAATACCAACACAAACCTGCGAAGATGTGGCTTGAAAATTCGGTTCATCAATGACTGGAATGTGGCTGGTGCATTGGTGAGGCCAAAAGGCATCACCAGAAACTCGTAGTGGCCCTCATGAGTCCTGAAGGCCGTCTTATGCACATCTTCCTTTCTCATTCTGATCTGGTGATAGCCTGACTTCAGATCAATCTTGGTGAATAAAGCAGCTCCATGTAGCTCATCCATCAACTCGTCAATCACAGGGATGGGAAACTTATCAGGCGCTGTCTCCTTGTTGAGGGCTCTGTAATCAACACAGAACCTCCAACTCCCATCCTTCTTTTTTACCAGCAAAACTGGGCTAGAGAAAGGACTCACACTGGGCTGAATGATCCCTCCCTCTAGCATTTCTCCCACCAACTTCTCAATCTCATCTTTCTACACCTGAGGGTATCTGTAAGGTCTCACACTGATAGGGGATACTCCCTCTTTCAGGATAATTTGGTGCTCCTGCTCTCTGTCAGGTGGTAGTCCCACCGGAGGTTGGAACACATCCTCAAACTCTTGTAGAAAGGGCTGAACTAACGCAGGAATGTGTTTTTCTTCCCCCTTCTGTTGATCCTCCAAGCTTTACAACTCCACAAGGAAACCTCCTCCTTCCTCATGGATAATTTTCACCATCGATCTGAGTGACACTCCAGCTCTGGACAATCCTGGTTCCTCTTTCAGCTTCACCCTCTTGCCTTCTACCATCAGTTCCATCACCATGGTTCCCCAGTTCACCTTGGTTTCACCCAAGGTCTGTAGCCATTTCATGCCCAAAATGACATCGGTGCTACCCAACCTCAGGGGTAGGAAATCCTCCACCACCCTGATCTCCTGTAGGCTCATCTCCACCCCCTTGCAGATCCCCGTGCTAGACTCAATCTTTCCTGCCTCCATCATCACCCCATAACTTCCTGTCTCAGTAGGCTCCATCCCCAGCTCCTCCGCCACCTGGGTGGATATGAAATTGTGGGTTGCCGCACTATCGATCAGTACTACTACCTCCCGCCCATGGATCTTCCCCTTCACCTTCATGGTATGACTAAGAGTAAATCCCATCACAGAATTGAGGGATACCTCGGCCACCTCCAACTGGGGGTCACTCTGCTCCTCATCAGAGTCATCACCCTCCTCAAGCGCCTCGTCTATATAGACGGTGAGAGCCCGAAGAGCGCAATCCTTGCATCTGTGCCCTGGAACAAACTTCTCCTCACATCTGAAACAAAGGCCCTTGGCCCTCTTCTCCTGCATCTCCTCCTCAGTCAATTTCTTGAAGCTTCCTGCAGTTCTAGTCACCCCGCTCTTCTCCTTTCCACTCTCTCTAGGGACACTAGGGCTTGGCCCTTTTGGAGCCAAGTAAGTGGTAGTTGTCCTGGTGGGACCTCCTGAGTGGTTGTTCCGCCAACTTCGAGCGTTGGTCTTCTGGTTCTCCACCAGCTAAGCCAACTCCATTGCCTCCCTCAGGTCTCTCGGTCTCATGACCTTCACAGCATCCCTAATTTCTGGCTTGAGCCACTTCATAAAGTTCCCCCCCAACGTGCTGTTCGATAAGCCCTCCATGTCGCCCACCAGACTCTCGAATTTCTTTATGTATTCCTCCACTGTCCCCTCCTGAGTGAGGGCATAGAACTGCTCGGAGATCTCCCATGGGCTGCCCCCCCCTGAATCTCTCTCTGATGGCCTCCTTGAAATCCCTCCACGTTCTCACCGGATCCCACTTATCCATGTACTTGAACCAGGCAAAAGCCGCCCCTTCCAAGCACATGCTAGCAGCCATCAATCTCTCCTCCTCCATAAGGCCATTCACTGCAAAGTACCTTTCCACCTTGTGGATCCACTCATCCACATTTCCCTCTTCGAAGACAGGCATTTTCAGCTTCTTGGCCCTCGTGTCCATCCCGTATGCTCTGTTCCCCCCATGGCCTCCTCTGTCCCAGGCAATGGGGTCTTCCCAAGTTCCTCTTTCTCCATATCGGGGCTCATCCTCCCTCCTCGGCCGTCGATAGCCATCTTTCCCTCGCGCTCCGCCATGGTGGTTATGGATCCCCCATGGCCGGTCCACTGGGTCGGGCCTCTGACGACGCCAATCATCCTCTCTTTCTTCCCTGAAGTCTCTCCTTCTTTCCTGCTCTTCCCTCCTGATGGACTCCCGATGTAGCATTCTTCCGTTGCTACCAAGCAGTTCCACCTCCTCTTCCCCTTCCGGATTTGCCTTCTTCTTACCCTTGCTCCCACTACCTTCTCCTCTTTCCTCCGCTGGCACAGCTCTTGCTTGCCCTTCCAACAACTTTTTCATCATCTCCTACAATGCCATGAATTTCCCTTCCATATTCTCTCTCAACGTCACCATCTTCTCCTCCAGATCCGCCTTAAATTGACCCACTTCGGTCTCCAAGACTTCTACACGTTTAGATGCCATGGGAACCAAAAAATGGTCTCCGGATCCCTTCCGAAAAGCAAAAATCTGCAGCGAAACAGTGGAAAACAGCCCCCCACCGTCCGGATCTTCGCTCTGATACCAATTTGATAGGTTCCACTTGAATATTCCAAGTGATTCCTATCGGATCTTCGCCAAAACACAAATATTCCACTGTTTTCAATAGAAAACAGCCACCAAACAGTGGAAAAAACTGAGAGAATAGGGAGAAAACGTTGGGAAAACAATAGCAACAATTGTATTCTACTAGTAGACGATCAAAACCAAAGCAAGATACAATGTTCTTCAATTCGAGAGGAAGAACAACTCTCCCACAATCTCCGGCAACGCCAATAGCCCAAGCAAGAAAACCTAGAACACAAAACTCTTTTCAAAATCCAGATCCCCCCTAATGCCCTCATAACTCCCTATTAATACAATCTAATACAAATTAGAAGCAAAAGGACTTCTCTATCCTTCCTTCTCCCTCCAAAAACACTTAAACCAAGTTTGAAAAGCAAGTGGACCCCACCCCAACCCCACTTCTCTCTTCCGCCTATTCTCTGTGCCGCTTCCGCCGCGAGTAAGCCCGGACCGGCTGGGCCGGTCCAAGTTGAGCCGGTCCAGGCTGGACCGGCATAACATTAACGTTAAGTTTTGTTATTGTTTCTGTTTATCTCTGTTTACTTTTGATATTTTATATGGATAAAAAATTAGTTCCTCTGTATTTGATGCAGCAACGACATTTCAGTTTCATATATTGTGTTGAGAATTTAGTCCTCGCGAATAAGTACAATGATTGGGAATCTTGTTTCCAGAAGACTGGGCTAGATCCACATCCTTTGGTGAACTGCTACAACAGTTGACATGGGCAGGAGGTTCGTTTTGATTCAAGTAGCGTCCCCCTTTTTTTCTACTCTTAAGGAAATATAAGAGATTATTGTCACGTTGCATTATGCATTTCTTCTTTATTTTTAAACTAGTCAAAATTTGGAACAACTTTTGTTGGAAAGATAGGTATGGAAAATGACAACTTGATGTAATAGTGTAAAAATATAGTGAAGGATCTACCTCTGACAATGCAACAAACATTGGGTCCATAGTGATGTGGATGACAGAAGTATTCTATTTTGGCTCTTCACTAGATCAAGAACTACGAGAATATGGGCTAGAATTTGCTCATCTTTACACTCCTCTCACCACCCCTTTTATAGGACTATCCAACTTATCATTGTTGTATGGAGATTTTTTAACTATGGTGAGGTTTGATTGATTTTGCATTTCTTTGAGGGTCAAAATTCAAACAAATAAATGATCTAATATCTCCTCTTCACATATAATGCTTTGTAAACACCTAATCAAATGAAGTCACATCTATTGAATGATTAATATTCTATTATTTTTTATCATTATTTATAATTTTAAATTAATTTATATTAATCGTTTTGAGGCTTACGCCTCGATCCGCCTCGAGGCTTACGCCTCGCCTCGATTCCCGATTTCGCCTTTTAAAATATTGGTTCTAGCCATTTGTGCTGGTTTCTCCACTGTTTACTACTAAAGAATGTTTGCAACCCACCCATCAAAATTGCTAAAAGCCTATGATTCAATGGTTACTCATTATATTTGTTTTTCTTTTTAAATTCTAATTGTAGTTTGCATATCATATTCATTATGCTTAAAAGGATTCATTAATTTTAAGCATTAACTTTTGTTTTACTTGATCCGTGATTCGAAATCATTTTGCAGGTTGAACTCCAGTATGCAGCACAAACCAATGCTTTGCAACCCTCTCATAGATATGTACCTTGGGTGGTTGTGAATGGGTTGCCGCTTTATGATGTTAGTCTTAGCCCTTTACATCTCTTTTAAGTTTCAACGATGTCAGTTTTGTCATTTTCTTTATCTGGAAACTATTTTTTTTACCATATTTTTGATCTTTAAACATCCACTGTGTTAGCTTTTCTACATAATAAATTATGAACCTGAAAGAAAATCACAATGATAAACAAAAGACAAGTAATACATGATTTAAAGATTAATCCTCTCAAATCCATGGCTATACAAATTTCGCTATATTTTATTTGTTCCACTTACAAGAGATGACATTTTTTTTAATTCAAGAAGGCCAAGGAAGACGCATATAAGTTGAAATTTTATATTTACCATGAAGATATTCTTCTTTAATACGCCCCTAGAATCCATTCATGTAAGAAGGGAAATTAATCTTTGGTAGGGATCGGATCAGTTCCATAAGCCTTCAAAATGTTCTTGTTTGTTTCTATAAATTTGAGAACTGAATAGTACTGTTAATCTTATTTAATTTAGTTTTAGGGGAAGTTATGGTAACACATTTGAGGTTTGACAGTTAGGTTTTCTAATCAGAAATAATGAAGTGCAAGAATAACTTCATGGTAAAAGGTCATAGTTATTGGATCATAAGCATTTGCATTAGCTATGGTAGACCATTTTATATTACAGGAATATTTTAAAATTATCCCAGGTAATGAGATTTAGAGGCTGGACAGTTTGAAGTAAAGTAGGTGTAAAGTATTTTAAATGTATGGGTTTTAAAAATATTGGTGTTTGATTGAATGAAAAAGGAATGCAATGTAAAATTCTAGTTTTTTTTTTTTTCACTCTTTAGTTCATTTTTGATGAATTGTAAACTTGGTTTGTTTTGACCAAATTCTATTTTTATCGCAAGCAAGCCGCCTTGCTACTGCTGACCACCGCCCGTCCCCGCCGGCGACCGATCACGTGAGCACCGCCAATCGCTGTAGCCCGCCACCGACCATTGCATTCAACGACTCACTGACCACGACCACCAACTACCACCAACCATTGTCGGCCGCCTCCACCACCCTCCGCCGTTGGGCACCACTATCTACCACCACTATTTTTGAACTTTACATTGCATTCATTTTACTTCAAGCCAAATAAAAAAAAGTAATCACCTACATTTCTTTTACACTACTTTAAATAACTCTGAAGCATTCCTTCTACACTGCGTTCCTTCTTCATTGCATTTATTTTTCAAACCACCAAACAAACCTTAGAAATGTTCAGTTGACATCTTTGATTTGTAGTCTTTAAGTTGCACACTCTAATTTTTGCAGTCCCACATCTCCATGTTAATTGTTGATGATGAAACAATATTTAGCTTCTGATCTATCCTGATTAAGATCTATGTTCTTGCTGCTTATTTTGTCAATGGTAGGAAGCCAAGCTTTCTGAATTTGTGTGCCTAGCATGATCCAACACATCATCTCTCTAAAAATTGAAATTGTTTTAATGGATTTTTTACTTTAGGGTAAATCATTACCATTCCAAAAGAAACATTTTTTGGAAGTTTGTAGTTCATTAAAGATACGTATGCATGCACATCTTTTTTTAGATTTGTGAGGCCTCTTAAGCTATGCATTATTATTTTTGTTTTATATTTTGGTGTGGGGATTTGAAAGTCTGGCCTATTCTTTAGAGTATTTAGAGTGTTAGGGTAAACATCATTCGTCTACATGACAGGTGATTAGCCATGCATTATTTGAATGTTCTTTCCCATCAGATATGCTGTTTTAGAGAAGAATCTTGTTTCATCTGAAGTCTTACACTAATGGGCTGCTATTTGATCTTTTATAGGATTACGACAACTTTGAAACTTACATCTGTAAATCTTTTCACGGAGAGCTTCCTAGTGCCTGCCGAAGATTGTCTCTCAAGATCCCCCAAGAGATGAAAGCAAAGAGACCTGACAGGTGGTGTGTTATGAATGATGCAGCCAATTCTTCCGGTACAAACAAACATTAAGTAAAGATAAAGCTTTAATTTAAACTTCCCTGATACTTTCTTTCTAGTCAACTGCTCTATCTCCTTAAAATAGGCAGGTTCTGCTCACTGATAAATAATCCAGTCCTTGGTAATTAATAGATACTTCACTAAGATTTTGTGTTTTGCTTTTCAAATGATGGTTTTGGTCTTTCTGTCATTTAATTTGTATGGCATTGAAGTTACAACTCTCAGGTATAATATTGACAAGTTTTCCATCGTAATTTTCTTATGGAATTGTGACTACAAATGTTCTTCAATCATCCAAGAAATTTTACAGTATAGTTCTATATCTTAAATTGATCTAAATGTGTATTTTCTGATCTAACTATATCAGGGAAGGCTGAAGAACCAATTTTTGGAACTATGACATTTACTTTCGAAAGATAAGGTATGAGACAGGGTATCGATGGTATAGGATTTTTAGTAAGTTTAAGAAATGGAGATACTGCCTTTGGGTTCCTTAAGGGGCCACACACTTTCTTGGAATTATTTCATCAATTTAACTAATACAATTTTTATCCATTACCAACCATGCATTCATGAGATCATTTTTATTGTGTGATATATTTAGATTGTAATTGGAGATATTATCACTAGGAGGGGCAATTATTGATCGACTTGGTCAACCTAAATTTGTATTAACCACCTAAGTTATCTTAGGGACCATATTATATGATGATTCGATCATAGAATGATGTAATATTTATTTTCAATTTTGATAATGTGGAATGTGAAAATTGGTTTCTCCGAGAACTAAGAGAATACATGCATTCAAAGATTAAGATGAGAAGAGAAAAAGTATTATGTTGATGGTAGTCTATAAGTAGACAGATTGGAAATAGAATATAAGAATATGAGATTGTGATTTATAATGCTTCAGTCCATAAATAAATATCTACTTTCAAGGTAATTAAAAGGAAATATACACAATAAGATTGATTGAGGATAATGATATTGTTGAACCTTTGAGGAGATTTCTTGAGAGCACCTAGAAGAAATGGAAGTAGAGAGTAGGATAGGTTACATTCAATTGGAAAGTGTTGCTTAAAGTAATTATAACAGGTTTGAAGAAGAAAAAATAAAATAAAATATTGACGGCATTCAAGTATTTTGACAAATTTTCTCCTCGATGAGGGCTAGTAGCAAATAAAATAAGGACTTTGAGTGACTAGGTGCGTAACTCGAGCATGTATCCCCCAATCGATCCCATTTGTGCGACATTTGTGCGATATTTCAAAGCCTCGGGCAAGTTGCGTTTGGTGATGATACAATTAGGGGTGTCAATTCGGGTCGACGGGTCGGGTTCGGGTCGAACCCGAGTTGACCCGAATCTAAACCGGTCAACCCGAACCCGACCCATTTTTACAAACGGGTCGGACATTTCAACCCGTTCCCGACCCAGCCGGGTTGACCCGACCTGACCCGCGCGGCAGAGAACGGAGCTCAGGTTTCGCGAGCGCGGTAGCAGGTGACGGCAGCGCGGCAGCGGGCGACGGCAGCGCGGCAGCGGGCGACGGCAGCACGGCAGCGGGCAGATTTGATGGGATCTTAAATAAATGCTAAGTGGAACTTGAATTATAGATTTAAAGATTCATGATTTAAAAAGGCTATTGCATGAAATAGAGTTTGTCAAGATTGCTGATAGGATTTCTCAAGAGGCATCCTGAGAAAAATTCTCAAGAAAGGAGGACTATTTGAGACTTTTTTTTTTGGAAAAGATTCTTGTTTACCTGGCATGGTCTAGCCATTGACATTTGAGACGTTGATTTAAATCGCATTAAATCTTCAAGCAATCTTTTGTATTTACACATTTACCTTTTATATAATTTTATATTAGAGTATTTAAATTTATTTTAATATTTTCTTTTGCTTAGAAATTAATTTTAAAAAATAAGTGGAAATTTTATTTATAATTTTCCAGAATGTATTATTATTTATGAACAAATTTGAAAGTTTTTGTAGCATAAAATTGTCTACAATTTGCAATTTTATTATCTTCCAACATATAAGCTCACATTTCATGTACATTTTTGGTTGATTAGATTATAAAATTTTTGATTATTCACAGGCTACACTAGCTCATAATTTTTACAAATGCCTAAATGCGTATCCTACAAGCACTCTTCTCAGGTAGAGATTTTTCTTTAATCTCTCCAAACAAAAGTTATTGTTGCTAGGATAAAATCACAAAATGAAATGTAGGGGGACAACGGCGAATGGTTTCAGTGCAATTTGGTACAATTGATCATTTCAAAAAAAAAAAGCAATAATGCAAATCATCAGTGCTTAATTCTTTGGTTAGAAATTTGAAGGTGTTTATATAGTTTCAATTTAATATTAATTTTTAATTCATTCAATCAAATGATAAAATCTAATAAATTCAGAACATTTCAAAAAACTTAACATTTTTCTAATTCCAGACAATCAAAATTTTCCCCAAAATAAAATCACAATGGTCAAAATCCATAAGAATACCAACAAACTATGAAATCCAAGAAAAAACGCATGTATTGCAAACCCTCAAAATCATATTGAATAATGGATAAGGAGAAGAAAAGGTTGTTTGGACTGTAAAAGTAGTCGTTTTTATTTTTAAAAACTTTAATCAAGAAGTAGAAGAAATACTAGCAACCCAATACCCATAGGTCCACAATGACTGATAACATTTACCATCTCAGACATTAACAAAAAGTGGCAAGGGTATATTAATATATGAAAGAAATATAGTTGTTGCAAAAAAAATAAATGCATATATTGAACAAAATCTACTAGAATTGCAGGCGAATTTAATTATCACTGAATTTTATCTCCTTTTGCAACCTTTTTGGTTTCCTAGGCACAACCAACCAATCTATAAATTCATAGTAAGCATTAGACCATGGCTTTTTTATAAAAGCTACTGCAACAATTCCCAATAGTCCTACAACATATCCAAGGCCAAGACTTAGGTAAAACCACTCATCTACAAATTCCTTTTTGTTGTTATCATCACCATTGTTATTTGATGTATCGTTGACATCAACATTATTTTCCTTGCACAACACGTCAAGTGGTAGACCACAAAGAAATTTATTGCCAGAAAATGCAGATGAACTGAAAGTTGTTAGCTGACCACCATTTGGTATCACTCCAGAAAAATTGTTGTTTGATAAGTTGAGATTGCTTAGAAACATAAGGGATGACATAGTGATAGGAATCTCACCAAAAAAGAGATTGTTTGAAATATCAAATGACTCAAGTTCTTTCATGTCGTCAATATTTTGTGGGATCTTTCCTGTTAGATTATTATTAGAAAGGTCCAAAAAAATCAAGCCGGAGAGATATGTCAAAGTTTCTGGGAATTCACCTGACAGTTTGTTTCCTGATAGATCAATACTGGCTATAAGTGAGAGAGTCTTGGTGTATATTTGTTGTCTGTTGTTTACAGCAATTGATATGTTTTCTTCATAGTAAGTTCCTATGTAATGGCCATATCGAAGATAAGTGTTTACTTTTGATGGACTATTCAGGGCTTTAAAGGATCCAAAGCTATGAGGAATTGTCCCGAAAAGGTGATTGTTGGCAAGATCAAGCACTTGCAAGGATTTGAGATTAGAAAGTTGAAAGGGTATTTGACCTATGAACTTGTTTGATCTCAATCGAAGAATGCGAAGTGCTGGGAATCTCTCACCTAACCAAGTTGGAATTGAATCATTGAGATTGTTGTTTCCTAGGTCGAGTGTCTCCATGTTGGTGCAATTCTGTAGGGATTGAGGGATCGGACCTGATAGGTCATTGTCGCTGAGGTGCAGAGTTTGCAGCTGTACAAGTTTCCCAAGAGAATGAGGAATTTGTCTTGAGAGATTGTTGTGTTCAAGAACAAGAGCTTTGAGGTAAGAACAATTCTGCAAACTTGAAGGGATTGGTCCTATTAGAAAATTGTTTGAAAGATTTATGATTTGGAGCTCCTGAAGATATCCAATGGAAAATGGAATTGTTCCAGATAAATTGTTATAGGCGAGGGAGAGGTGGATGATGTAAGGTTGCAATTGGCCAAAGTTGGAAGGAATGGTACCAGAAAATTGATTGCAGGAGAAGTCAAGTAGCTCAACTTGAGTTGAGGGCATTGGAATTGACCCACTGAAAAGGTTATTTCTCATATCCACATCAGCAAAGGGAGCAATTTTCATGGGATCTGGTATCCGGCCTTCAAACTTATTAAATGAAATGTTTAAAAGAGAGAGATTTGAAGAAAGATCCTCCCAAAACCAATTTGGTATCTTGCCAGAGATTGAACTATTGGAGATGTCAAAGAATTGAAGTTCCCTTTGGGTTTTAATCCAGGAAGGAAACTGAGAACCTAACTGACATGAACTCATTGCTAGATTTCGAATCTGAAATGGAGGAACCCAACTTGAGCTAAACTTAACGGTTAAAGAGTTTGAAGAAATCAATAAGATTTTCAAACTGCTCAACTTCAAGAAGTGCACGTCATTTACAGTTCCAGTTAATAGGTTTGAAGAAACACCAAAGAATTCAAGTTTGGAAAGATATCCTAGAGTTAATGGAAGAGTACCATTAAGTTGATTTCCATCGAGGCCAAGTTGAGTGAGATGTGACAAATTTCCAAGAGATGGTGGGATGAGACCTGTAATCATGTTATAAGAAAGATCCAGGACACTGAGATTTTGGAGCTCTCCCAGCCATTCTGGTAAAGTTCCTCCAATTCCATTGACACTCATGCTGAAATAATATAAATTTTGTAGAGGTTTATTTGATAAACATCTTTGGACTTCCAGAGTCTTAGGAAGTGCAAGAGTCAGCTTATTACCCTCTAAAATCAAACTTTCCAAGTTGCAAATCTTGCCCATGTTGCTTGGGATCCCACCTTCAATGCTATTATCAAAGAGATTAAGCTCTACAAGTGAAGTGAGGTTCCCAATAGAATCAGGAATAAATCCTTGCACTCCATTTGATGCCAATCGAATGTTCTCTATTTGCCTCCAGTTTCCACCAAGAAGCTCAGAAATGTCAGCTGTGAGATTATTGTTCATTGATAGATCAATAAACTTTAAGCTAGAAATTCTGAATATCTCAGGGATTGGACCATAAAAAGCTGCATTGCTCAAATCTAAATGAACTAAGCTACTTAAGTTAGCAAACCATTTGGGGATCAGAGAATTGAAGCTGTTAAGAGAGAGATCCATGACTTGTAGAGAAGTGAAATTAATGAAAGTAAGGTTCTGAACAAGTCCTGCCACTCCACAACTTGACATATCCAATTCTTTCAAGGAAGATAGCTTGTTTAGTTGTTGAAATAATCCCGTGTCAGCCATTGAAAGATCAATAGAGTTCATTGAGAGGAACTTCAAAGAAGAAAGACCGGATACCCAATGAAAATCATGAACAACTAAGGGTGGGAAACTTGAAGAAAGATCAAGATACTGCAACCTTGACAAATTTCCTAACTGAGCGGGCACAGTGCCAGAGAATCCAGCTCTTGATAGGTTTAAGTATCTTAACTTCTTTAGAGAACCAAAGAAATGAGGGATTGGAATGCCTCCAAATGTATTGCAGCTCAAATCTAATTGTTCAAGCGACTTCAACTGGAGCAAAGAAGAATCTATTTTTCCACTCAAGTTCCAAAAACCATGAGATCTAAACTCCACATAACTAAAAATATTTGGATATGGATTGTGAAGCTTTATGAAAGTAACTGAACCAGTATGGTTATCACATCTTATTCCTCTCCATGAACAGCATTCACTTCCTCGCCATGAAGAAAGCCGGCCTTCTGGATCATTGAGACTCTTTCTGAACTGAAGAAGGGCCCTTCGTTCAGCAACTAAACAGCCAAAAACAAGCTCAGAGCATAAGAAATAAGCTGGAATCAAACAACAAAAGAAAACAACAAGTTTTGAGGACTTCATGGCAGCAGTTGCAAGTATGGAAGATGTGAAGATGTAAGTGCTTAAAAGTTAAAATCACAAAAACGTTCATTTTATATCATTTGTTTGTGAAGTGAGACTTTGCTTTTGGTTTAAAATAGCGTTGAATTTGTCAAAAATAGTGGCTTAAGATCTTAATATACAATCATATCTGCCCATTAGCTCAATGGCCTTCTGCCATCAAAAAGATATGATGTGAAGTAAAGGTAGAATAAATGCAAGTGTAGTTACATTTTAGCCTTTCAGTTGACTTTAAGGAGATAGTGGAAGAGCAGTTAATGATGAGGGTGGAATGACTTGGAAACATTTAAAAACTAGCAATTTTGGTATTATTGTGCCGGTTAATTTGTTAATTTAGGATTCATTTGGGACGACTTTCTTATTGCTTCTTAAAACAGTTTAAGTATAAAAATTTTAATATTTGTACTAAAATGTTACTTTAAAAGCAGTCAGAAAGCTAGTCCAAATGAACCCTTTGTAATTTATTTAAAACATATAATAGACTTATAAATTATAAAGAACTATATTAAACATTATATTGCATCATTTGTTGTATTTAACAAGGTTATTTTCATAATTTTTGGATTTGCAAATAGTTTAATTGTTAACTATGAAAAACACATAAGAATTGAATAATCCCTAAAAGCATTTTCGAAGTCAACTGTTGCATGGCATAATATGTGTCATCCTGCCAGAAATCACACAGTTTAAGACCGCATCTTCAACAATTCTTGCCAATTAATAATTGCCATTGATTAGCAATTATTAGGGTGTTATTGGATGCTCCCTATATTACAATAGTTTTTTTTCTTTTCAATTACTTCTTGTTCTTTAGCAGGTGGCAGTGCAAGGTTGCTCTTAATGATCTAATGCCTCATACACTTGACAAGATTTTGTATATACAATTTTTTTTCTCATCTCCTTTGATCTAATGCCTCATACACTTGGCAGTTCAATTTTTTTTCCTCATTTGCTTCAATATGCAAACTTGTTTTTTTTTTTTTTTGCAATCATATTTTATAGCTTTCTGAGGAAAAAAATGGTGAAAGGAAACTGATATATCATCAAAAATTTATCTTGGTTCGGCATGAATCTCGAGGCAAATTGTTGGAAACTTTCGAAATTAAATTTGGAACCATATGAACTCTGATTTCAGCAAATTTATAGTTGAATTGAACGTCTCAAAAAGATGAACCCAATGACATCAAATTCGGCTCAATCTGAGACCAAATAAGACCAATTGGAAGACTTGAAGTGCATTTAAAAGGTTCAAACTATAAATTGGATGAGAAAAATGATTTCCAAACATGACATGCTTATAGTCGAATCGAGTGGTTCGACGAGGCGAATCCAACGAGCCCAAGATCGTTTAATTCTGATATCATTAAGATATTCAAATGTCTAATGAACGGTCCACGATCAAGGGGATCGATATCGGCCGTCCATTCAAACAACTCCCAAAATACCCTTGATCTCCCTCCTACTTACTGGTAGGGGTGTAAGTGAGCCGAGCCGGCTCGTGAGCCGGCTCGAACTCGACTCGTTAACGAGCTCGCGAGCCGAGCTTATCGAGCTTCGAGCTCGAGCTCGAGCTTATAATCGAGCTCGAATGGTTAACGAGCTCGAGTTCTAGCTTGAGCCAGTTCGGCTCGTGAGCTCACGAGCCGGCTTGTTAATTATTTATTAAGTAAAATAATATATAATATGTATTATAATATATTAAAATATATGTTAATGAATACATATGTTATTTAAAATAATTTATTAAAATGTATTATATATAATATATGTTGGGAAGATATTACACTTGATTTTTTTAAATAATATATAAATTATATTATAATATATATGAATCTGCTGCTCATTAAAAGAAAAACTGCTCATTAATGAATTGTTATGATGCTTGAGATGAGTTCACGTGAAAGCTGCTCACATGGAAAGTGGACGGGCGGGAGAAAAAAGGGCGGGCGGGAGAAATAAAAATGGACGGCGGGAAAATGCCAAATTGATTCGAGCCGGCTCGAGCTCGTTTACAGAGGGACGAGCTCGAGCTCGAGTTCGAGCTCGCTTTTCAACTAACGAGCCGAGCTCGATAAGGCCAAAACTTGACTCGACTCGACTCGTTTACACCCCTACTTACTGGTCATGCCACTATTAGAAAATTATAAATAAATCCTACATTCCTCATGGAAGAGGACTCTAACAAGGAGGAGAAGGAGAAGGAAGAGAGACAAATTAGAGATCTCTTACCACCAGACTCATCGATCACCGTTGGACCACTAATCGTTGTAAACTATTGTCGAGCTTCTGCCTTGCCACCGATTGGCGCCGGGCTTTTACCTGACTATTGATTGAGGATGTACTTCTACTCGGCCACTGAATGATGCAAGAATTCTACCCGGCCATCAACTAACCCCAAACTTCTACTCGACCACTGACTATGGTCTTTTCGACCTTCATCGCCCACTATATACGGCCCTTCTAACCTTTGTCGCCAGACAACGGTCTTTCTAATCACCATCACCCCCGACTACAGCCCTTTCGACCTCCATCGCCTGCCAACTACGGTCCTTCGGAAATCTGCCACCAGACTATGGTCTTTCTGACTTCTGTCACCTGCTAAGTACAGGCCTTCCAACCTCTGTCGCAAGATAATGGTCTTTCTGACCTTCATCGAATGTCGATTTTGGTCCTTTCAACCTCCATCATCTAACAACGGCCCTTTCAACCTCCGTTGCCCGCCAACTATGGTCCTTCCGACCACCGTCACCCAACTACAGTCTTTATGACATCCGTCGCGCGCCGACTATGGTTTTACACTTTTACCGACTAAACAAACTGTCAATATTGATTCTTCCAATTCCCACCATCTAATGCACTCTCTATGATGTATATTTGCTACATCAAATCAAGGCCTTTTTCCCAAGGATATGCCTCATTTGTAATTGATTGCAAACATTAGTTGATTCATTTAGACTGGGTCAATCCTCATGATTCCCCCCCCCACCTTTTTAAGGGTTTCCACATAAAAACTCCAGTGTCTCTTATGAATGCTAAACTCTTTTTTTTTTATCTGATTGTGTGTTAGATCTTCGTACAAAACTAAGACGTTAAACTTTGCATTTCTCTATCGCCATGAATATTCCAGGACATAACAGGAAACATTAACAACAATCTAATATTGTTCTGAACAACGGGAGATGTGTTGAAGATCTTCTACCAGTCCATGGGGTGCTCAACAACATGAAATATCTTTCAATTATTGGAAGAATAGATAAGAACAACCAAGTTGTAGAAACTATATATTGCATTAGTTGTCACAAAGAACCTGCAACGTTAAATACTATACAAATTTAGGTTTCATTTAGAATAACTTTTTTATTGCTTCTTAAAGCAGCTTTGTGACACATAATTTAAATTTTTTGCATGATAAAGCTGCTTTCAAAAGCAGTAAAAAACCGTTCCAAATGAAGCGGCGTAATTTCATCGAAAATACATTCGCATAATGCTCGTGTCATTGCTTGTCACATCATGAGAAAGTAGATGGAATAATAATGAGCTTGGAGCTCACACAAAGGCAGGAGTTTATTGACTATGGCCACTACTTTGCTTATTGATTGCTTGTTGCTGCCCATCATAAGTGCTGATATAGCAGTAGTAATCTATTCGGCCTTAGCGGAGCATTGTATATGCTATGATACCATTCTCAGTGGCCAGTGAGAAAGTTTCTTAATGGTTAATGATGGCTTGTAGTGGCTGCTTTCTTGACTGCTTACCTACTACTTATTCAGCAGATAAGGAAAATTATTTTAAAGATGAAGACTGGCAGATAAGTGGTTATTATATACCCCAATACGCGGAATTGCACACGTCATGGAGATCAAATTGGTAGGGTTGTCAAAAGCGGGTTTCGGGTCGGGTTCGGGTCGAACCCAAATCTAACCCGGCACTTTTTAACCCGACCTGTTTGCGCACTTTTTTTAACTCAACCAGAACCTGACCCTTTTTTGCAAACGGGTCGGTTTCTCGGATCCGAACCGATCCGTTTCTTTTATGTTTTATTAAAATATTTTTATTTAAATTTTTTTCTTAAAATTTTCCTACCCCACTTGTACAAGCATTATATATATATATATATATATATATATATATATACTGCCGCCCCTATCCCTTAACTTGGTCAAATGTTTTATTTATATATTGTCAATAAGTGTCTTCGGCTAAACCGAATTAAGATAAGATTATTTCAATCAATTTAAAATAAATCAAGCTTTATTCATTTTGAGCAACATTATTTATTATTTTTTAGAAATAATATTTACTTATTTCATAACAACTTTCTAGAACTCTCCAAAATCAATTAAAAACGATCAAACCGGGATGATTTAAGATTTCCGAGTCAACTCGAACTTGACCCGGTTTTAAAAATGGGTCGAAATCCTTAACTTGAAATTTTTTGGGTCAAGTTCGGTTCGGATTTTTGGGTCGTGTCAAATATTGACACCTTTACAAACTGGCTTTTTGAGGAACTAAAATAGATCATGCTAACTCACCCTAGACAAACTTGCTTGATTGCATTAGATCATACCCCAATTTTACAGGCTCAAGTTCGACTTGATTGTTCAAGCTTGTTTGGAATACATAACTAATTTAAAAATATTTAAGTATTATATAATGCTAATTTAACTTATATTTTAAAATATATTGTAAGTTAATCAAGCAGCTCAGCAAATTTAAGAGCCAAGAAAATGATTTTGAGTTAATTGAGTGGCTCATGGTTTGATAAATTTGACTCGTTAGTTCATTAACGAGTCGATCTTCAGCCGACTTAACTCACTTACATCCTTAATATAATCCAAATCTACTAATTTCTTATGTTTTCATGCCTAGTAAAGTTGCTTTCAAAAATGGCCACAATCAAACTTTCCACATGCCTTCACATGTTAGCTTCCTTTCATTTTTGTTTTTTCTTGAGACTTTTCACTGCAATGTGGCTAATGATTTGGCTACAAAACAACATCAGTTTTTTCTACAAGTTCTCTATTTTCCTTATCTTATTGATGTTCTTTTTTAATAGATCACAATCACTTATATGTTGATTCAAGTTTCGTTTGGGACATTTTTTTTTTATTGTTTTTTAAAGCAGCTTTCTAATACAAAAATTCCGAGTTCAATAAATTCTTGAACTAGAAAGCTGCTCTGGAAAGCATGAAGAAAATTATCCTAAACAAAACCCAAATAACTTTTATTTCTCATTTTAATTTTCTTTATTTCATCAACTTTTAGCTCATTAATGAGGCATTTAAACATACATATGATGGTAAATATGTTAGATTAGATGTTTTTTGGATTATAGCCATACACAACTTCAAAAAGTGTTTGTTTTGCATTTTAAAAATTATGTTATCATAGACAAATATAGATGTAAGAAAGTGTAGTTCTCAATTTTCAATATGCTTATCTGTTAGAGATCTAAGGCTTTGTTTGGGACAACTTTCTTACTGTTTCTAAAACAACTTTTTTGTTCAAAATTTTGTATACTAGAAAGATTCTTTAGGTTTCGTTTGGGACGGCTTTCTTGTTGTTCCTTAAAGCAGCTTTTCAGTATAAAAATTATAAACCTTTTTTAAGAAGCAACAAGAAAGCCGTCCCAAACAAAGTCTTAGAAAGCGATAAAAAAGTTGTCTCAGACGAAGTTTGGCATTTATCTCTTACCATTTATCTCTTCTATAGTGATCACATTCCAAAAAACGTTTGGAATGGCTTATTAATTTTTACATAGCAAAGCTAAATCTTTCAAAGCCATTTATCTTTTACAAATCAAACTAATTCATTAATTTTTTTATAACCAGCTAAGAATATCTTTGGCTCACGAACCACATCAAATGTTGGGACTTTTTATTTTATTTTTTCAATGGGTCGCAGTTCATTCGCATTTACTTTCCTTTTAATGTGTTGGAAATTTCTCTGATCATTGTCTCCCTGTTCAAATATGATCTCTTAATCACCAGTAACTGATCACATCTCGACACCTAAATCCTAAGTTATAATCTATCGATCACCACTTTCTGATAATCATCACGTAAATATGAAATCCTAGTCACTGTTGCTCAACTACGATCTCCTAGCCACTATCGTCTCCCGACCACTATAGCTCATCTATTTTAATGTCAGTAACTTTATCACCTTTCATCATCACCAATATCAATTTTTGATATCACCTATAAGGTTTATTTTTTATATTGAAATCAATACTAACTCCCGATGTCATCAATAAGATTTATATTGTATTCATGGCTTCTGGTCCTGTTCTCAAAGGAGAACAATTGAATATATATAACAAATGATCTCTTAATGATACTTTCTATGCCACTAGGCACTTCCAACTTCTTCCATGAAATCCATTTTCTAGAACTTATATATATGATATATTGTATTAATGTATTCCCCCCAATTATAGGGAATGAATTTATTTGTAACAAAAAACGTATTTAGTGGAATCATTTCAACTAGATTAGGCTTTATGATTTTTTCATTTATGAAATCTTTACATAAAAAACTCCAATGTCTTTAAGACGTCAAACTCTCTCTCTCTATCGTCATAAATTCTTTAGCAAGTGATATCCATAACATCTATTTATTGATGATAAATGGTTCTAAAAGGCCTAAAAGTTATTGAAAACATTGATTTGAGTAGTCCTTCCTTAAATCACATTTAATTAGAATTTATTCTACTTAGGGGTCATGAAGTAAAATAAAATTGTAATTTTAATTTTAGAAAGTTGTTTGATTTAGTGGAAATCAAATCTCTCTCTCTCTCTCTAGCTCTCCCTATGAATAATATTGAAAGCGATAGAGTTGAGGTAGATAATGAAGTCGAGGTTAGCAGAGGCTAAGGCGATAGAGGCTCAGACGATCGAACTAAGGATAGTGGGGGCGAGGCCAAGCGTAGGGATCGATAGGATTTTGCAAGGTCTCGTATTTCAAATTCATCATATTTGGACAAATTCAAAATGCCCCTCAAAAATTATTTTGTATTTATTTTATTTCCAATCAGATACTTAAAAATATAATATCCTTATTTTTGTTTTACTCTATACTTCTCAATTATAAAATCCAAAAAGACCATATTGCCCTCAAATCTTAATTTAATGCCGATCAAGAAACTGTGCTCAGATTTAATTATTTTAGTTAAGTAAAACAAACTTAACTATCTTTATCTAATACACACTAATCTTAATTACCAGTAAAGAGAAGTCAAACATCAGTAAGATTCATGGGCCGGGCCGGGTCTCATTAGAAGTTTCTTCTGTGGTTTGTGCTTTTGAATAAGTAGAAACAAACATTATAATATTAAATAAGCATTAAATGGTTATTTAATTTAATATTATTTAAAAAGTTTAAGAAGGAATATTTATATATAACTCCTTATATTTTAACTTTATTGTTAAAGAAAATTACTAATTTTCAAACTCTTGCAAATAAATAAAACTAATAATTTTTTCGTAGAACTATTGTTGTTATGATGATTTATAAGATTATTATTGTTGCTTACTAGAATATTGATGGTGGTGGAGAGACTGAGTTCAATGCATTGCGTTTATGTGAAATCTAGTATAATGTATTATCTTTATGTAAAAGTCTAGTACACGTACGACGTAAAAGAAAGTTGCAAGAGATACCAAAGTTTTTTAGGAGTTAGATTCAATCGCTTGCATTACCCTTATTGTACATCAATGTTATGAGTTAAGATAGGCAATGAAGTTAGCATATATATTGTGTAATGCCTCAAAAATCTAAAGTGAATTTTTTTTTTCTTTTTTCCTTTATTTATTTATATATTTTTCTTGTTTTTAATAATAGTCAATATTCATTCATTTACAATCAGATCAATTTGACATCCAAAATTGATTACTACATTAAATAGAATAAGTAAATAAGTAAATAATAAAAGAATATAAATATATTGCTACTGTTAATATTTACATTATATAGTTATAGTTCAAAATAATATGTATAAAAGCCATCAGAGGCTATCAAAGAATATACATAAAATCAAATGGTTGAAAATAAAATCAAAACATCATTACGGCTATGCCTCAATTCGCAGATTCCTTACCTTTATCGGAAATCATGTAAGAATCACATAATGAACTTAAAGCTCAGTAATTAAACAAAACTCACTATGTATCTTCAATGCAAATCAAGGGAATTATTATGTATTATCTAGTTCTAGTCAATATCAATCAATGGTAAAAGTAAATTTGATCAATAAATAAGAGTATCATAATGAGCAAAATGCGTCGATCAATCTATTAGAAAATCAATAAAAAAAAAAAATCTATAAATCTATAACAAGCATTGCGATGAAACAAACATTAACCATCAAGTCATGTATACTTATCTATCACTATGTTATATCAATCTTGATATATCATCAAAAAATTATCTTGATCGGGCACGAATCTCGAGGCAAATATATAGTTGGAAACTTCAAAAATTAAATCTGGGATCATCTGAACTCTGATTTCAACAAACTTATAGTTGAACTGAGCGTCTTGGAAATACGAACCCAACGACACCAAATTCAACTCAATCTGAGCCCAAATGAGTCCAAATCAAGGACATGAAGCACTATTGGAAAGTTCGAACCACAATTTGAGTTACCAAACGGTTTCAAAACATAACGTGCTTATAATCGAATCGAACAGCTCAATGAGACGAATCCAACGAGCCCAATATTGACAAATTCTAATATCATTAAGACCTTCAAATTCTGATGAACGGTTCATGATCAAATGATTCAATATCGGCCGTCCATCCGAACCACTCCACATTTGCCCTTGATCCGCCTCCTATTTACGGGTCGTGCCATCCCCAAAAAATTATAAATAGCCTCTCATTTCTCTTAAGAGGGGGCCCAGGCAAGAAGAAAGAAGAGGATAAGAGAAGGAAGATAGGAGGGAAGAAACTCCTCCTCCACCACCACCGTCGGAATTCTGCCCAAATGACTTCAGAATTTTGCCCGACTTCCAAATGATGTCAAAATTCTGCCCGACTTTCCAACTTACGCCGAAATTTTGCTCGACCTCCAAGTGACGCCGGAATTTCACTTGACCTCCAAGTGAAGCCGGAATTCCTCCCAACCTCCAAGTGATGCCGAAATTCCGCCCGACCTTCAAGTGACGTCGGAATTCCGCCCGGCCTCCAAGTGACGCTGGGGTTTCACCCGAACTCCAAGTGACGCAAGAGTTTTGCCCAAATACCATCGAATGTCGGAGTTATCCCCAATTGTTGACTGACATCGAACTTCTACCTGACGCCAGACCTCCGTTCGTCGTCAGATTTCTACCCGATGTCGGACTTTCGCCAGACATTTATCTGATGCTGGATTTCTATCCATTACTAGACTTCTACCTGACACAGTCTTTCCAACCTCTACCGACTACAGTCCTTCTAACTTACGTTGCCCGCTGACTACAGTCCTTCCGACCTCTATTGCCCGACGACTACGGTCTTGCCTACTTATGTCGCCCACCAACTACAATCCTTTCGACCTCTGTCACCCGCCGACTACTGTCATGCCGACTTACGTCGTCCGCCGACTACGGTCCTTTCAACTTGTGTTTCCCATCGACTACAATCCTTCAGACCAAACGAACACATCAGTAGCGACTCTTTGTGTTACAATCATGTAATGTACTCTATAAGATGTACATCAAGCTAAGGTCTTCCCCCAAGGAAGGGCCTACAATAATAGTGGATTCATTCAAACTAGGCTATGCCTCATGTTTTCCCCCTTTTCAGGGGCTTTCCACATAAAAATCTTGATGTATCATATGAATGCTACACTCTCTCTCTTATCTGCTTGTGTGTTGGATCTTCATACAACACTAAGATGGTAAACTTTATATTTCTCTACCACCGCGAATACTCCATGACACAACAAATCTATTTATTAATCAATTCAATGCTCTATCATGTAACTGCAATCATGAATACAATTAATAAAAACAAGACAAAATATTCTGCTTTAATTTGGTATTTTTGTCCTTCTATCCTAAATATCGTCTAGTTGGTCATCAGGATTTAATTTAACCTCAATTGTCTATCAATTTGTCATCGATTTTTATCTTACAATTATTATTCATTATCTTGAGTTAATTTATAGGTGTTTCAATAATCATTTAACAATTATCACCTTATTTACGTCTGCGTAATTCGGTCAATCGGTTATAGGCTACAACCAGAATTACACCAGCAACATTTTATTTAAATAAAAGCATATTTCCCACCCTCATGAACATGATATTAAATTTTAACAAACAACATGTATTAATTATAATATTAACAGTCAGCCTTTCTTGCTTACATGCACGTACTACAATTATTTCATATCAGATACATATCTCATGCTATAAGAAACACATAGATCTATAAATTAAAATATAGGAAATCTATATAATAATCTATAGTTTTAGAAAGCATATGAAATTAAATAATATTATAATCAAAATGTCCATAAATTTTGTATATATCATATACAAAAAGTTACACAGTAAAAATACGATAAATAAGAAGAAAATTTTATTTTTAACGATTTATGGGAGATTAAATTTATCAAACTCAAAATTATTGAAAATCAGAGTGAGGTTTAGGTTACTTACAATGATGAGAAGCTTTTTTTTTCAAACTGAAGCAGCAGACAAAAATTACCAAAATTAGCTTTCTCTCCCTCCCCTCTCTCATCTTCCTCTCCCTTCTCCCTATCCTTCCCTTATTGAAAGAGTATAGGTTAGCTTAGCACATGAAGGATGTATTGAACTAGCAGTGTCCAAGAGATCTAGATGATGCTCTAATGGATCGGAGGAAAAGTTATGCAAATATCTTCAAGTTGTTCAACCTTATTTATTTATTGATTTTGTACATAGTTAGCTCCATTATGATATTTTGATTCTATTTGTTAGTCAGTATCTTCCAATAATTAAAGTATTTAGGCTTGTTTCTTATCTATCATGTATGTTTGAGTGTCTGAGGTTAGGTCTCAGGGGCCTACTCTTACCTAATCATGATGTTCATGATTGTTAGATAGATGTTTAGTTTGTTGAGTGATGGAATGAGAGAATTCATTACTACCAGTGTGACTACTATCAGCCATTGAATTAATGTTCCTAAGATATTGATATATATTTCTCACAGATGATGTTAAACTAATGTGTGATAGAAATTTCGAAGTGATTAAGAGAGTTTTACATCATAGTTTTTTTTAGAGACTTAACATATACACATACAAAAGAGAAGAATGTAGGAGACACCAAAATTTTCACATTAAAAATTCAAAAAAAAAAAAAAAAAAAAGCATTGGGCTAGCCTAGTTAAAATAATACATTAAGTACTTGAAGTTCACTCTTCTCATAATTGGAGAATACTTAATTATAAAATTAGAAGTATTTGCTTAGTCTCCTATAATTATAGTTGAGATTGTGAGAAAAATAGTGTAGGGATGATGCCTACAATTATATTATGTTAGTCAAGCAATGATTATCAAATGATGGCGATCAAATAACAGTGATAAGGTGATGTTGTTCGGATGATGATAATAAAAAAATGATAATCTAACAATAACAATTAGATGACAAATGTTGGACGATGTGAGATAAGCATCCGAGCGACGATGATTAGACAATGATGATTGTGACAAATTTTTGAGAGTGCATTTTTGCCAATGTAGCAAAATTTCACAAGGCTTCATCAAATGACCTAATATTGAATCATTTGACTATATAAAATTTATTTAGCACTATGTTCCATAATGACATTGGAATTGAATGATTTTGAATCACATTATCTTTGGTGTTGTTGAGTTTGTCTTATCAAAGCAGAAAATTCGGCAATTAATCTTGAAAATATTTAATACAAAATAATAAATCAAGATTTAAGCCAATAAAGTGATTTTTTTTTTAATATTATCAAATATCATATTAGCATTCCATTAAAAAAAACAAATAATAGCATTATACTTTCATTAAAATATACTAAGAATAATTTTTTTTTAACAAATATAATTGATATATCATCAAAAAATTATCTTGATCAGGCCCGAATCTCGATGCAAAATTGAGTTGTAAGCTTCCAAAATTAAATTCAAGAGCATTTGAACTCCGATTTCAGCAAGCATATAGTCAAATTGAGCGTCTCGGAAATACGAACCCAACGACACCAAATTCAACCCAATCCGAGCCCAAATGAGTCTGAATCAAAGACCCAAAGCGCTGTTGGGAGATTCGAACCACAATTTCAGTTACCAAACGGTCTCCGATTCTCACGAGCTTATACTCGAATCGAACGTCTCGACGAGGCGAATCCAACGAGCCCAAGATCGCTAAATTCCGACATCATCAAGGCCTTCAAATGTCCAACGAACGGTCCACGATCAAGAGATCCAATATCGACCGTCCATTCAAACCACTCCCGATTCGCCCTTGATCTCACACCTATTTACAAGCCATGCCACTCCAGAAAAACTATAAATAGAGCCCTCATTCTTCACAAGAGGGCTCAAGTGAAGAGAAAGGAGAAGAAGAGAAGGGAGGAATTTGGGACTTCTCTTGCCACCGACCACCGCCGGAGTTCTTGCCGACCACCGCCGGAGTTCTTGCTGACCACCGCCGGAGTTCTTGCCGACCACCGCCGGAGTTCTTGCCGACCACCGCCGGGGTTCCTGTCGACCACCACCGGGGTTCCCGCCGACCATCGTCGGTTTTCACTGCCGACCACTGCCAAGGTTCCTACCGACCATCGCCGGTTTTCCTGCCGATCACCGCCTGAGTTCTCTTCTAACCGTCGCTGAAGCTTATCCCAACTACTGCCTTATTTTGGTCGGTTTATCAATCATCGCCAGATTTTTGTCTGTTACTAACTTGTTGTAATTCTGACATCTTCAAGTAAAGGGGTGAATCAAACATTGTAACCAATCCAGATATAGTGGAAATCTCTCATCTGGGCCAGGCCCCGTGGTTTTTCCCTTTTCGGGTTTTCCACGTAAAAACGTTTCTGGTGCTTCTCCCTTAATTATCTGTTGGTGTGCTAGATATACGTATATTGCTAAGACGTTATATTTTTTACTCTACTGCTGCGTATATTCTAGTCCGCAACAGTTTGGCGCCGTCTGTGGGAAAGCTTTCCCAATATTTTTTCAATGGCTGATCGAAGTAATACCAGAAATAGATTCTCTCGCTCAAATACGCATCGAACTAGATTCCCATCTGGCAATCATGGACGTCGTAATTATCAGAGGGAAGGGCCTTCTTCCTTGGAAAATCGAATTCGTAGGATGGAGGAACAACAGGCAAGGATCCTCGAAATATTGGATGAGGTAGACCAGCAAAGGATGCCATCTCAAAATGATGAACCTCCTCTCCATCATCGCCAACAAAATGATATGGACCAGCAGTTTGAAAATGTTCATCAAACTCATGCTCCTCCTCCGCAATATAATCAGGAAATAGATGATGCTGCTAGTTCAACACATCCTGCACCTAGAGCCCATCAGATACAAAATCTTCAACCTGCTCTAGATACTCCTCGCGATGTCATAAGAGATGAATTACGACGACTGGTCCAAGAAGAATTCCCAATACGGGAAAGGAATCATTTCAATATACAACGAAGCTTTCAAGAATCTTCTCCACTAACATATGAAATTCTTATACACCCTATTCCAACAGGGTTCAAGCTACCAAACATTGATGCATATGATGGGTCATCTGATCCCTATGAACACATTGATCATTATCGAACAATTATGCACATACAGCGAGCTTCTGATGCGCTTCTTTGTCAAGTTTTTCCTGCGACCCTAAAGGGTCAAGCTCGCACTTGGTTCTATGCTCTCCCTAGAAATACAATCCATAGTTTTGTTCATCTTGCAAAACTCTTTGTCGAATAGTTTGTTGCTAATAGAAGAATTATTAAAGACTCGTCACATCTCTCTGGAATCCGTCAAAATGAAGGAGAATCTTTGAAAGAATATTTTCAAAGATTTTCTTCTGAAGCTCGACAAATCCCAGGCGTTGATCCTGAATTACTATGAGGTGTTTTTCTTGGAGGGTTGCGCCCCGGACCTTTTTACTCTGCATTAATGAGAGAAACAGTTCATTCTTATGCAGACTTAATTCACAGAGTAGAAGCTCAAATTACTGCTGATGAGGCTATCAATGCTCATCGAAAACAATTTGAACAGCCTTCTAATAAGAGAAAGAATGGCCACGAAGCTGGAGCTATAGCTCAAAAGTCTCAAAAGAGGAATCAAGATCTTCCACCATGACCCCCTCAGCAAAATCGGGATTACAGGCCAAAGAAGGAGTACACTCTGTTGAATACAACTCGTGTTAATATTCTTATGGCTATACAACATGAGCAAACTATTAAATGGCCCAACCACTAAAACCAAATTCTGGAAATCAAGATTATTATTGTCACTTTCATCGAAGCCGCGGACATACAACTGAAGCCTGTAGACAATTGAAGGAAGAAATTGAAAGGCTAATTCAACAGGGATATCTTCGTCAATTCACTCAAAATCCACCTGTTCAAAATGAGGCTAATCCTACTGGGGGGCAGAACCAACAACAACATCATCAACAGCAACAAAGGCAACAACATACAAATCATCATATAGTTGGAGAAATTGAAACTATTGCAGGGGGGCCCTTAATATCCTCTCAAATCTTACTCACTAGCCCGGAGGAACTGACTCTAAAGAAGGCACGATTTGATCACTCCATCACATTTGGAGATTCTAACTTAGAAGGGATTCATACTCCGCACCAAGACCCGCTTGTCATTAATGCTGGTATTGGAGATCCATGTTATTGTTGACCTCATTTTTGTATGAGGTCACTAAGACCCTTCCAGATTCTAAATTTAACCCTAGACCCTAGGATCCACTCTAGACCTTAGGATCTTTCATAGAACTAGACTTTAGAGCCTACTCTAGAGCCTAGGATTCCTTTAAATCCTAGATCTTAGAACTCTCCTAAATCTTAGGATCACTCCAACTTCAAATCAACCTCCACCTTTGATCAACCTCAATTTTAAATCAATTCCTATATTTAATCCATTTCAATTTCAATTTGACTCCTACATGTGACCAATTTGAATCTCAAACTCCAACCAATTCAAGTCCAAATTAATTCAAACTTCAAATCAAATTCAGACCCAGAGTTTAAACTCAAATTCAAACCTTTAAGGCCCTGTCCTAAACACCCTTTTTAGAGATTTTTCAAACATCTCAAAACCCAGTCAAATGGCCTCTGATTCAGGGTCTATCACTTGCAAAGTGATAAGACATGTCTCTAAAGGCTACCATCCAATTTTGAGCTCATTCTGAGGTCTCTAACCCCAGAATCTGAATTAAAATTCAAAGGCTGTAAAACCTTCAAATATTTACAGCCTATGCCACTGAGCCTAACCCCTTTGAGATCTTGACCTTGGAACCCTTGTCCAAGCTTCCAATCACTTCCAGACCCTTGATTTTAACCCATTGAGCAGTAAACTGCATTCTTCAAACCCATTTTTGACCATAGTTGACCAATAGGTCAAAATTGACCAAAACACCCCTATGGGGCTCAAATGGGGATTTCAAACCAAATGAGCTCCAAATAGGATGCAACCACCTTTAACAAATTTCAAATGTCATTTCAAATCTTTTGAACCCATTTCCAACCCCTGAGTCAACCTGGTTGACCAAGTCAACTGGTTTGACCCAAGGGGCCCTTTAAGGGTCCAAACATGTGTTTTGACCCAAATGACCTTTTTAGGTCACCCAACCACTTCCATTGACCTCAAAATATTATTTCAAACCTGTTGAGCCCAAACCCAGACCCTGGGTCAGCCTGGTTGACCAAGTCAACCCAGGTTGACCAAACAGGCCCTTAGGGACTCAAATAGGGATTTTGATCAATTTGACCTCCCCAGACCCAGCAACTACCCTCAATGGTCTCCAAATGTCATTTCAAACCTGTTGAGCCCAAACCCAGACCCTGGGTCAACCTGGTTGACCAAGTCAACCCAGGTTGACCAAACAGGCCCTTAAAGGCTCAAATGGTGATTTTGACCAGATTGACCCCTCCAAACCTTGGGACCACATCCAATAGACTCAGGACGACATTCTGAATCTGTTGAACCCATTTCTAGTCCTTGAACCCAACTGGTTGACCAAGTCAACCAGTTTTGGCCTAGAAGCCCATTAAAGGCCCATTAAGCCTTTTTAATCTATTTGACATACATGGCTCTTGGAACCACCCTCCAATCCACCCAATCAACTCATTTGAATCACCTCATTGAAAATTTCACAACCCTTGATGGAGTTGACTGGTCAACTAGTCAACTCAAGGCTTAAAGTGACCATTTATATGGTCAAAACTTTCAATCCATTGAACCTAGCTCAAGCCACACCCATCCAGCCACTTGGAGAGACTCCATGACTTGCTTGGGTGCCACATCAGCTCCTTTGACCAGTTGACTGGTCAATTTGGTCAAACCCAAGCTTAAACCCTTCTAAAAGGTCTTAATCAACCTTTTAGACCTTTTTCCCTGATTTAACTCCCCAAGGCCGACCCCTTAATATCCTAAAGCTCACTTGGAGCTCTCCTAACCAAGCTCAGGGCCTGGTTTAGCCTAAAATGGCAATGGCCCCCCCCCACTTGTCCCAAGCCGCCCAATGGAGGCAAGGCTTGGCCAGCCTTTGAGGCAGCCTTCTAGCTGTCCCAGGGACATGTGGCACCATCTAGGGAGCCCCTCCATCAATCCCAGCCATCCGTTTGGCCTGGGGGCGTTTGAATAGGGGGAAAAGGGCTTAATGACACATATCATAACCCTAACCATCTCTCACTACTCAAGCCCTCTCAAGCCCTGCCCCCAGTTCGTTTTGAATCTCCAGAGCTTCCTCTACCTCCCCACTACAAAACCCAGGTGGTTGCACGTCACCGGCGGCGAGTTCTCCGGCGAAACCACCACCTAGACCGTCCCAAGCCCATAGCAGCCGATCCAGACGCGTTCGAGCTTGGATTTTCGCTGGGAATCTTCACTTGGACAATCTACAAGCTCAACCATCCAGAAATTCCGAAGATCTAACGGTATAACTCCCTAAAACCCTAGATCTAGGTCACTTTAGTTAGATCTAAATAGCTTTACGCTTTTAGGGTTTTAGTTAAAACTAATTATTCCCCACGATTTCTGTTCATGCCCTTAATCTATGTTTAAAATTTTAAGTGAAATGATCGATCCGATCGAGAGAACGAAGCGAAATACGTTTTCTAGGGCGTCACTCACGGTCTCCGGCGAGTGTACGTTTTCTGGACCGTTGATCGTTCGATCAACGGTCCAGATCGAGTCCTTCCGCGGTCTGATCCGACCGCGCATTCGATCCGTCGTTCGATCAGCCGTCCGGCGAGATCAGGACCGTCCATTCGGAATAGCGGGATCGAAGCTCCGCCGTCTGATCTTCTCCTGGTGAGATCAGACCGCGGGATCTGATCTCAGCCGTTGGATCGAACCCGCAGTTAATCCAACGGCTGTCACGCGCCGCTGACGTGGTTAAGTGAAAACCGCGTGAAGCGGCCAGCAGCCGACGCGTGTCCCCGCCGCCGCGCGGTTTCGACCCCGCCAATCCCAGTGCGCCGCGTGTCACACCGCCGCCATTTAATTAATAAAATTGTGTTTTAATTAGTTTTAATTACTAAAACTTTGAAAAATCACAGTAAATCAAATATATAACCAAAAATTAAGTATAATATATCAAACTTTTCAGAATTTCATCTAGTTTATTTTAAAAATAAAATCAGTTTATTTTGACTATTATTTTACTGGTAATTTAAGAAATACAGAAATATGTATTTCATTTTTAATTAATTATATAAAAATTATTTTTATCTGAAATTTGGCATGCATGTTGTTGAGTTCATGGCTGGTCTCCAGAAAAATTTTCAGTATTATTTGAATAGGTTTTGAAGGTATTTTGAATTATTGGAGTATTTTCACCCTTTTTTTATATTTAATTAATTATTAACTATTTAAAAAAATACAAGAAAAATATTTTATTATTTCCAAACTTCTATGGAGATCAGTGGATCCTTCAACTCATTAGAATGTATTTTAATAATATATTTAATTATTTTATAATATATATATATTCCTATTTATATATATATATATATAAATCTATTTATATTTATGTATTTTAATATATATTTTGAAATTATATTTTTGTAAATCCTTAAGTGTTTAAGAGTCATTTGAGATCTTAAATGTTGATTAAGCATGTTTGAATTGAAATGAAGGGGATAATTAGTGAATAATCATTCCTTGATTATTCACTAATTTTGTCTTAATTATGTTATTTAGTTAATTGCATGCTTAAGGTGCACACACCACCTAGCCTAGGTTCTCCTAGATCTAAGGATTTGTTTGCTTGCCACTTGTGTATGCATGCCATGTTTATTCAAAGGGTTAGAGGAACTTTGATTTGAACCTATTCAAAACTAGTGACATGATTAAGGACAATAATTAAGGACCCATGTATAGAAAACTTAGAAAAATTTCAATAATTAGGATTCACTTCCCCTTGAGTTGAAACTTTGAACATTTGAACATAGTGACACCCTCAGCCCTTAGGGAAATTTTCACTGATTTTTGAGGTCATTAGGCCCCCTAATTAATTTTCTAAGTCTTAAACCCTTAGTTAAGCCTTTAAAACTTCTAAAAATTGTAATAAATCCAATTTAAATCCAAAAATTACATATAAACCCTCAAATTGACCAGAATTCAGTCCTTAATCTATGATAATTAAAAGCCCCTTGATTTGACAACAATTTAAACCCTAATTTAATTTTAAGTGAAAACCAATATTTAATTAAGATAATTAATTAATAATAATATAAAAATCCAAAAATCTCCCAAACACTTGGGGATCCCTCCTTAGGTTGTTCCTGACCTTTGGAGGTGTTTTCAAGAGATTGGGAATTTGTTTGAAGCAAACTCACAAAAGAGGCCCTCTAATTAAGAAATTCCTAAAATTCATTAAAATGCCCAAACTTCGATAATTCATAACTAATTCGAATAAAATCCAAATCACCCAAACTCACTTGCATTCAACTCATGGTGATATCTAGTATTTATTAAAAATATCAAATTTCAGAAATTTGCAATATTTTAAAAAGTCAACAAATTGGTCAAACCGTAGTTAAAACTAGTTCAAAACTTCAAACCTTCGTAATAAAATGTAGAAAAATCCATTTTCAACGTACTTACCCTCTAACTGATCGTAGTAAGGTCTAGTATTTTAATAAAATACAAACATTCCAGAATTTGAGCTTAATCAAAAGTCAATTTTCAACCCCTTTAATTAAATCATTAAAATATTCAAAAATTCATAAAGCTCAAATCGTTCTAAAACTCAGAAAATATTGGTTTAATGTTTAAAACACTTAACAAATCCTTTAAAACACAACAACCACCCTAAAGTTGAAGTTTATTGGCTGGACTACTCCGGGCTGCGGGGCTAAGTGTCCTAAGGAGGCTGGTTCCTCGAGCCTGGTGGCATAACGCCACGAATGACTTCTAAAGGGTGTCAAACCTTAAAATTGATTAATTTTTAATTATTTAACATTTTAAAAATCTCTAATTCAATTACATTAATTTGGTTTATCGGCTGGACTACTCCGGGCTGCGGGGCTAAGTGTCCTAAGGAGGCTGGTTCCTCGAGCCTGGTGGCACAACGCCACGAATCGATTAATGGCAAACTTAAATTAATCAAGCTTTTAAAATCAGTGATTAACTCATTCCTTTATATTAATCTACTCCTTTAATTCCAACCAATTTAAATAATTTAATCAACCCCGATTGCTACTGGGTAACCCAGGCCTACGAGGCTATTAGCTTAGCCCCAAGGAAGGCGAAATAAACTTCACGGCCTCGGTGTGAAACAAAGGTAGCAATCAATTAACTTTTAAAATATATTTAATTAAAATTCTTAATTCATTAATATTTAAATTTTAATCTAAATCCCCTTTTAAGCTTTAACAAACCCAGACTTTTAGACAACTTCAATTAATAACCTACTTTAGGATCTATCCCAGCCACACGACCTTTCTCACACACTTTAGATGATGTTCTAGGACAACCAACTCTAGATCTAGGTTAGGCCGGTGTTTACTTTACTGCTGTGTGCCGGATTTTTCGTAGTTTTCACTGCATGTTGTGGATGAAATTGCTTTGCTGTGTTTGCTTACTTTTTCTGTACTCTGTGGATGGATTGATGTGTTTGGCGACTAGATTACCCTTAGGTTAGGTACGATCTGGATGTTGACACAGTTTTCTGCAGGTGGCCACGCTCATGCAGGGCAATATAAAAAGGGGGCAAATTAAAAATGCATAAATATTATAAACTCTTTGCACAGGTGCTTCAGCTGCTAAAGCCCCCAAATAAAAAGAGCGTGGCCAGTGTGTTTACTTTCTTTTCTGCTCATATACAACTGCTTGGGAATAACTGCTTTTTATATATTAATTGCTTAGGATAACCCTGCAGGTGTGTCTAGATTTTTATTTTGATATCAATGTAATTTGTGCAAGTGTCAAGTGTTGTGAAAGTTTATTTTGAGTTGGGATACATAGATCCAAAGCTTGGATTCCAAAGAGGAAAGGATACCCCTTTGGGGAACACTCCTTCTCCATTTGGAAATCCAAATTTGGATCATACCTCTTCCTTACCCAAAGAGGAAAGAGTGGCCTTCCCCTTAGAAGGAAGTGCCCTCTTATCCATTTGGATAATCTGCTACGAAGATTCCAAGAAGATTGAAGAGAAGGAGTCCAAAGAAGAATGAAATTGAAGATTTGAAGATTGAGAGTATCCCACTCAAAATAACTTTTGTCATTACTAGGTTTAGAATCCGGGTTGTTGTCAGTGGTGCCCGGCCACTTTACTTTCTGTAATATTCTGGTTTGTAATAAGTAGGGCAACTTTGCCTATGGACATTTATTAATTAGTTAATATTTGATGTGATGAATTGATTGCCTTTAGGATTGCTTGTTTTTACTAGTTTTTTGGCGATTGCATGCCGCTCTTTGTTTTCGCCTGGATACGTGAGACTCGTGAGGGTGTGAAACTTTTCTACTCATAATTTTAAAAGTCTAAAATTTTAGTGAGTCTAAATAACATAGAAATATAACGAATCTAGGGAATTAGCCGGGGATCGCCCCCGGGGTCGCATGCATATTTTTGCATTCTTCTTTCCTTATTTTAGACCCTTCCCCGCCTGCGGGTAGAGTCCGGATAGTCTGACCTATGAGGACGAGGTGCCGGACCTGGGGAAGTCCAGTCTTCTAAAAAAATTATTTTATAAGCCTGTTTTTAAAATTTTCAAGCATATTTGATTTGAGGTTGTCAACCAGCATGCATTGCATTAGATACAAATTAAAGAGTCTAAAATTTTAATTTCATAGTCCTTAGCATTTTGCACCCAACATAAGTCAAAGGGGCCAATTAGGAAAATCTCTAGATGTCGGCCCCGCCTCCCCAAAACTTTAATTATAACGTCCCTACCACTCTTTCATAAAAGACCGGATTCATCTCTTTTAAATCGATTAGGTGGTTAGCTGGCTCCCCAATCCAGGCCGGGGTAAGTCCAGACCTTGCACTGCATTAGTTAGGATCGGACGACTGTGGTCCAGTGTCCAAAATAGATTTAGGATCCGGGGCAGATCTTTGA
>CM028355.1:1413580-1622158 GCA_016618105.1 Dendrobium huoshanense
AAGTCGCACTTCTTGAAATTGGCCTTCAGCTGATGCTCCCTCAGCACCCCCAACACCACTCTCAGGTGCTCCACGTAGGTGTTCCTCCTCAGTCCTGCTATAGTCGCATGAGAATTCCTTCATCAAAAAATACCAACACAAACCTGCGAAGATGTTTTCTCAGGCTTGATGGAAATCAAAAATCAACACCCTTCATCAATGACTGGAATGCCATGAGCTGGTGCATTGGTGAGGCCAAAAGGCATCACCAGAAACTCGTAGTGGCCCTCATGAGTCCTGAAGGCCGTCTTATGCACATCTTCCTTTCTCATTCTGATCTGGTGATAGCCTGACTTCAGATCAATCTTGGTGAATAAAGCAGCTCCATGTAGCTCATCCATCAACTCGTCAATCACAGGGATGGGAAACTTATCAGGCGCTGTCTCCTTGTTGAGGGCTCTGTAATCAACACAGAACCTCCAACTCCCATCCTTCTTTTTTACCAGCAAAACTGGGCTAGAGAAAGGACTCACACTGGGCTGAATGATCCCTCCCTCTAGCATTTCTCCCACCAACTTCTCAATCTCATCTTTCTACACCTGAGGGTATCTGTAAGGTCTCACACTGATAGGGGATACTCCCTCTTTCAGGATAATTTGGTGCTCCTGCTCTCTGTCAGGTGGTAGTCCCACCGGAGGTTGGAACACATCCTCAAACTCTTGTAGAAAGGGCTGAACTAACTATACGCATGAATGTGTTTTTCTTCCCCCTTCTGTTGATCCTCCAAGCTTTACAACTCCACAAGGAAACCTCCTCCTTCCTCATGGATAATTTTCACCATCGATCTGAGTGACACTCCAGCTCTGGACAATCCTGGTTCCTCTTTCAGCTTCACCCTCTTGCCTTCTACCATCAGTTCCATCACCATGGTTCCCCAGTTCACCTTGGTTTCACCCAAGGTTTGTAGCCATTTCATGCCCAAAATGACATCGGTGCTACCCAACCTCAGGGGTAGGAAATCCTCCACCACCCTGATCTCCTGTAGGCTCATCTCCACCCCCTTGCAGATCCCCGTGCTAGACTCAATCTTTCCTGCCTCCATCATCACCCCATAACTTCCTGTCTCAGTAGGCTCCATCCCCAGCTCCTCCGCCACCTGGGTGGATATGAAATTGTGGGTTGCCGCACTATCGATCAGTACTACTACCTCCCGCCCATGGATCTTCCCCTTCACCTTCATGGTATGACTAGGAGTAAATCCCATCACAGAATTGAGGGATACCTCGGCCACCTCCAACTGGGGGTCACTCTGCTCCTCATCAGAGTCATCACCCTCCTCAGGCGCCTCGTCTATATAGACGGTGAGAGCCCGAAGAGCGCAATCCTTGCATCTGTGCCCTGGAACAAACTTCTCCTCACATCTGAAACAAAGGCCCTTGGCCCTCTTTTCCTGCATCTCCTCCTCAGTCAATTTCTTGAAGCTTCCTGCAGTTCTAGTCACCCCGCTCTTCTCCTTTCCACTCTCTCTAGGGACACTAGGGCTTGGCCCTTTTGGAGCCAAGTAAGTGGTAGTTGTCCTGGTGGGACCTCCTGAGTGGTTGTTCCGCCAACTTCGAGCGTTGGTCTTCTGGTTCTCCACCAGCTAAGCCAACTCCATTGCCTCCCTCAGGTCTCTCGGTCTCATGACCTTCACAGCATCCCTAATTTCTGGCTTGAGCCACTTCATAAAGTTCCCCCCCAACGTGCTGTTCGATAAGCCCTCCATGTCGCCCACCAGACTCTCGAATTTCTTTCTGTATTCCTCCACTGTCCCCTCCTGAGTGAGGGCATAGAACTGCTCGGAGATCTCCCATGGGCTGCCCCCCCCTGAATCTCTCTCTGATGGCCTCCTTGAAATCCCTCCACGTTCTCACCGGATCCCACTTATCCATGTACTTGAACCAGGCAAAAGCCGCCCCTTCCAAGCACATGCTAGCAGCCATCAATCTCTCCTCCTCCATAAGGCCATTCACTGCAAAGTACCTTTCCACCTTGTGGATCCACTCATCCACATTTCCCTCTTCGAAGACAGGCATTTTCAGCTTCCTGGCCCTCGTGTCCATCCCGTATGCTCTGTTCCCCCCATGGCCTCCTCTGTCCCAGGCAATGGGGTCTTCCCAAGTTCCTCTTTCTCCATATCGGGGCTCATCCTCCCTCCTCGGCCGTCGATAGCCATCTTTCCCTCGCGCTCCGCCATGGTGGTTATGGATCCCCCATGGCCGGTCCACTGGGTCGGGCCTCTGACGACGCCAATCATCCTCTCTTTCTTCCCTGAAGTCTCTCCTTCTTTCCTGCTCTTCCCTCCTGATGGACTCCCGATGTAGCATTCTTCCGTTGCTACCAAGCAGTTCCACCTCCTCTTCCCTTCCGGATTTGCCTTCTCCTTACCCTTGCTCCCACTACCTTCTCCTCTTTCCTCCGCTGGCACAGCTCTTGCTTGCCCTTCCAACAACTTTTTCATCATCTCCTACAATGCCATGAATTTCCCTTCCATATTCTCTCTCAACGTCACCATCTTCTCCTCCAGATCCGCCTTAAATTGACCCACTTCGGTCTCCAAGACTTCTACACGTTTAGATGCCATGGGAACCAAAAAATGGTCTCCGGATCCCTTCCGAAAAGCAAAAATCTGCAGCGAAACAGTGGAAAACAGCCCCCCACCGTCCGGATCTTCGCTCTGATACCAATTTGATAGGTTCCACTTGAATATTCCAAGTGATTCCTATCGGATCTTCGCCAAAACACAAATATTCCACTGTTTTCAATAGAAAACAGCCACCAAACAGTGGAAAAAACTGAGAGAATAGGGAGAAAACGTTGGGAAAACAATAGCAACAATTGTATTCTACTAGTAGACGATCAAAACCAAAGCAAGATACAATGTTCTTCAATTCGAGAGGAAGAACAACTCTCCCACAATCTCCGGCAACGCCAATAGCCCAAGCAAGAAAACCTAGAACACAAAACTCTTTTCAAAATCCAGATCCCCCCTAATGCCCTCATAACTCCCTATTAATACAATCTAATACAAATTAGAAGCAAAAGGACTTCTCTATCCTTCCTTCTCCTCCAAAAACACTTAAACCAAGTTTGAAAAGCAAGTGGACCCCACCCCAACCCCACTTCTCTCTTCCGCCTATTCTCTGTGCCGCTTCCGCCGCGAGTAAGCCCGGACCGGCTGGGCCGGTCCAAGTTGAGCCGGTCCAGGCTGGACCGGCATAACATTAACGTTAAGTTTTGTTATTGTTTCTGTTTATCTCTGTTTACTTTTGATATTTTATATGGATAAAAAATTAGTTCCTCTGTATTTGATGCAGCAACGACATTTCAGTTTCATATATTGTGTTGAGAATTTAGTCCTCGCGAATAAGTACAATGATTGGGAATCTTGTTTCCAGAAGACTGGGCTAGATCCACATCCTTTGGTGAACTGCTACAACAGTTGACATGGGCAGGAGGTTCGTTTTGATTCAAGTAGCGTCCCCCTTTTTTTCTACTCTTAAGGAAATATAAGAGATTATTGTCACGTTGCATTATGCATTTCTTCTTTATTTTTAAACTAGTCAAAATTTGGAACAACTTTTGTTGGAAAGATAGGTATGGAAAATGACAACTTGATGTAATAGTGTAAAAATATAGTGAAGGATCTACCTCTGACAATGCAACAAACATTGGGTCCATAGTGATGTGGATGACAGAAGTATTCTATTTTGGCTCTTCACTAGATCAAGAACTACGAGAATATGGGCTAGAATTTGCTCATCTTTACACTCCTCTCACCACCCCTTTTATAGGACTATCCAACTTATCATTGTTGTATGGAGATTTTTTAACTATGGTGAGGTTTGATTGATTTTGCATTTCTTTGAGGGTCAAAATTCAAACAAATAAATGATCTAATATCTCCTCTTCACATATAATGCTTTGTAAACACCTAATCAAATGAAGTCACATCTATTGAATGATTAATATTCTATTATTTTTTATCATTATTTATAATTTTAAATTAATTTATATTAATCGTTTTGAGGCTTACGCCTCGATCCGCCTCGAGGCTTACGCCTCGCCTCGATTCCCGATTTCGCCTTTTAAAATATTGGTTCTAGCCATTTGTGCTGGTTTCTCCACTGTTTACTACTAAAGAATGTTTGCAACCCACCCATCAAAATGCTAAAAGCCTATGATTCAATGGTTACTCATTATATTTGTTTTTCTTTTAAATTCTAATTGTAGTTTGCATATCATATTCATTATGCTTAAAAGGATTCATTAATTTTAAGCATTAACTTTTGTTTTACTTGATCCGTGATTCGAAATCATTTTGCAGGTTGAACTCCAGTATGCAGCACAAACCAATGCTTTGCAACCCTCTCATAGATATGTACCTTGGGTGGTTGTGAATGGGTTGCCGCTTTATGATGTTAGTCTTAGCCCTTTACATCTCTTTTAAGTTTCAACGATGTCAGTTTTGTCATTTTCTTTATCTGGAAACTATTTTTTTTACCATATTTTTGATCTTTAAACATCCACTGTGTTAGCTTTTCTACATAATAAATTATGAACCTGAAAGAAAATCACAATGATAAACAAAAGACAAGTAATACATGATTTAAAGATTAATCCTCTCAAATCCATGGCTATACAAATTTCGCTATATTTTATTTGTTCCACTTACAAGAGATGACATTTTTTTTAATTCAAGAAGGCCAAGGAAGACGCATATAAGTTGAAATTTTATATTTACCATGAAGATATTCTTCTTTAATACGCCCCTAGAATCCATTCATGTAAGAAGGGAAATTAATCTTTGGTAGGGATCGGATCAGTTCCATAAGCCTTCAAAATGTTCTTGTTTGTTTCTATAAATTTGAGAACTGAATAGTACTGTTAATCTTATTTAATTTAGTTTTAGGGGAAGTTATGGTAACACATTTGAGGTTTGACAGTTAGGTTTTCTAATCAGAAATAATGAAGTGCAAGAATAACTTCATGGTAAAAGGTCATAGTTATTGGATCATAAGCATTTGCATTAGCTATGGTAGACCATTTTATATTACAGGAATATTTTAAAATTATCCCAGGTAATGAGATTTAGAGGCTGGACAGTTTGAAGTAAAGTAGGTGTAAAGTATTTTAAATGTATGGGTTTTAAAAATATTGGTGTTTGATTGAATGAAAAAGGAATGCAATGTAAAATTCTAGTTTTTTTTTTTTTCACTCTTTAGTTCATTTTTGATGAATTGTAAACTTGGTTTGTTTTGACCAAATTCTATTTTTATCGCAAGCAAGCCGCCTTGCTACTGCTGACCACCGCCCGTCCCCGCCGGCGACCGATCACGTGAGCACCGCCAATCGCTGTAGCCCGCCACCGACCATTGCATTCAACGACTCACTGACCACGACCACCAACTACCACCAACCATTGTCGGCCGCCTCCACCACCCTCCGCCGTTGGGCACCACTATCTACCACCACTATTTTTGAACTTTACATTGCATTCATTTTACTTCAAGCCAAATAAAAAAAGTAATCACCTACATTTCTTTTACACTACTTTAAATAACTCTGAAGCATTCCTTCTACACTGCGTTCCTTCTTCATTGCATTTATTTTTCAAACCACCAAACAAACCTTAGAAATGTTCAGTTGACATCTTTGATTTGTAGTCTTTAAGTTGCACACTCTAATTTTTGCAGTCCCACATCTCCATGTTAATTGTTGATGATGAAACAATATTTAGCTTCTGATCTATCCTGATTAAGATCTATGTTCTTGCTGCTTATTTTGTCAATGGTAGGAAGCCAAGCTTTCTGAATTTGTGTGCCTAGCATGATCCAACACATCATCTCTCTAAAAATTGAAATTGTTTTAATGGATTTTTTACTTTAGGGTAAATCATTACCATTCCAAAAGAAACATTTTTTGGAAGTTTGTAGTTCATTAAAGATACGTATGCATGCACATCTTTTTTTAGATTTGTGAGGCCTCTTAAGCTATGCATTATTATTTTTGTTTTATATTTTGGTGTGGGGATTTGAAAGTCTGGCCTATTCTTTAGAGTATTTAGAGTGTTAGGGTAAACATCATTCGTCTACATGACAGGTGATTAGCCATGCATTATTTGAATGTTCTTTCCCATCAGATATGCTGTTTTAGAGAAGAATCTTGTTTCATCTGAAGTCTTACACTAATGGGCTGCTATTTGATCTTTTATAGGATTACGACAACTTTGAAACTTACATCTGTAAATCTTTTCACGGAGAGCTTCCTAGTGCCTGCCGAAGATTGTCTCTCAAGATCCCCAAGAGATGAAAGCAAAGAGACCTGACAGGTGGTGTGTTATGAATGATGCAGCCAATTCTTCCGGTACAAACAAACATTAAGTAAAGATAAAGCTTTAATTTAAACTTCCCTGATACTTTCTTTCTAGTCAACTGCTCTATCTCCTTAAAATAGGCAGGTTCTGCTCACTGATAAATAATCCAGTCCTTGGTAATTAATAGATACTTCACTAAGATTTTGTGTTTTGCTTTTCAAATGATGGTTTTGGTCTTTCTGTCATTTAATTTGTATGGCATTGAAGTTACAACTCTCAGGTATAATATTGACAAGTTTCCATCGTAATTTTCTTATGGAATTGTGACTACAAATGTTCTTCAATCATCCAAGAAATTTTACAGTATAGTTCTATATCTTAAATTGATCTAAATGTGTATTTTCTGATCTAACTATATCAGGGAAGGCTGAAGAACCAATTTTTGGAACTATGACATTTACTTTCGAAAGATAAGGTATGAGACAGGGTATCGATGGTATAGGATTTTTAGTAAGTTTAAGAAATGGAGATACTGCCTTTGGGTTCCTTAAGGGGCCACACACTTTCTTGGAATTATTTCATCAATTTAACTAATACAATTTTTATCCATTACCAACCATGCATTCATGAGATCATTTTTATTGTGTGATATATTTAGATTGTAATTGGAGATATTATCACTAGGAGGGGCAATTATTGATCGACTTGGTCAACCTAAATTTGTATTAACCACCTAAGTTATCTTAGGGACCATATTATATGATGATTCGATCATAGAATGATGTAATATTTATTTTCAATTTTGATAATGTGGAATGTGAAAATTGGTTTCTCCGAGAACTAAGAGAATACATGCATTCAAAGATTAAGATGAGAAGAGAAAAAGTATTATGTTGATGGTAGTCTATAAGTAGACAGATTGGAAATAGAATATAAGAATATGAGATTGTGATTTATAATGCTTCAGTCCATAAATAAATATCTACTTTCAAGGTAATTAAAAGGAAATATACACAATAAGATTGATTGAGGATAATGATATTGTTGAACCTTTGAGGAGATTTCTTGAGAGCACCTAGAAGAAATGGAAGTAGAGAGTAGGATAGGTTACATTCAATTGGAAAGTGTTGCTTAAAGTAATTATAACAGGTTTGAAGAAGAAAAAATAAAATAAAATATTGACGGCATTCAAGTATTTTGACAAATTTTCTCCTCGATGAGGGCTAGTAGCAAATAAAATAAGGACTTTGAGTGACTAGGTGCGTAACTCGAGCATGTATCCCCCAATCGATCCCATTTGTGCGACATTTGTGCGATATTTCAAAGCCTCGGGCAAGTTGCGTTTGGTGATGATACAATTAGGGGTGTCAATTCGGGTCGACGGGTCGGGTTCGGGTCGAACCCGAGTTGACCCGAATCTAAACCGGTCAACCCGAACCCGACCCATTTTTACAAACGGGTCGGACATTTCAACCCGTTCCCGACCCAGCCGGGTTGACCCGACCTGACCCGCGCGGCAGAGAACGGAGCTCAGGTTTCGCGAGCGCGGTAGCAGGTGACGGCAGCGCGGCAGCGGGCGACGGCAGCGCGGCAGCGGGCGACGGCAGCGGGCGACGGCAGCGCGGGCAGCGGGGCAGCGGGCAGATTTGATGGGATCTTAAATAAATGCTAAGTGGAACTTGAATTATAGATTTAAAGATTCATGATTTAAAAAGGCTATTGCATGAAATAGAGTTTGTCAAGATTGCTGATAGGATTTCTCAAGAGGCATCCTGAGAAAAATTCTCAAGAAAGGAGGACTATTTGAGACTTTTTTTTTTGGAAAAGATTCTTGTTTACCTGGCATGGTCTAGCCATTGACATTTGAGACGTTGATTTAAATCGCATTAAATCTTCAAGCAATCTTTTGTATTTACACATTTACCTTTTATATAATTTTATATTAGAGTATTTAAATTTATTTTAATATTTTCTTTTGCTTAGAAATTAATTTTAAAAAATAAGTGGAAATTTTATTTATAATTTTCCAGAATGTATTATTATTTATGAACAAATTTGAAAGTTTTTGTAGCATAAAATTGTCTACAATTTGCAATTTTATTATCTTCCAACATATAAGCTCACATTTCATGTACATTTTTGGTTGATTAGATTATAAAATTTTTGATTATTCACAGGCTACACTAGCTCATAATTTTTACAAATGCCTAAATGCGTATCCTACAAGCACTCTTCTCAGGTAGAGATTTTTCTTTAATCTCTCCAAACAAAAGTTATTGTTGCTAGGATAAAATCACAAAATGAAATGTAGGGGGACAACGGCGAATGGTTTCAGTGCAATTTGGTACAATTGATCATTTCAAAAAAAAAAGCAATAATGCAAATCATCAGTGCTTAATTCTTTGGTTAGAAATTTGAAGGTGTTTATATAGTTTCAATTTAATATTAATTTTTAATTCATTCAATCAAATGATAAAATCTAATAAATTCAGAACATTTCAAAAAACTTAACATTTTTCTAATTCCAGACAATCAAAATTTTCCCCAAAATAAAATCACAATGGTCAAAATCCATAAGAATACCAACAAACTATGAAATCCAAGAAAAAACGCATGTATTGCAAACCTCAAAATCATATTGAATAATGGATAAGGAGAAGAAAAGGTTGTTTGGACTGTAAAAGTAGTCGTTTTTATTTTAAAAACTTTAATCAAGAAGTAGAAGAAATACTAGCAACCCAATACCCATAGGTCCACAATGACTGATAACATTTACCATCTCAGACATTAACAAAAAGTGGCAAGGGTATATTAATATATGAAAGAAATATAGTTGTTGCAAAAAAAAATAAATGCATATATTGAACAAAATCTACTAGAATTGCAGGCGAATTTAATTATCACTGAATTTTATCTCCTTTTGCAACCTTTTTGGTTTCCTAGGCACAACCAACCAATCTATAAATTCATAGTAAGCATTAGACCATGGCTTTTTTATAAAAGCTACTGCAACAATTCCCAATAGTCCTACAACATATCCAAGGCCAAGACTTAGGTAAAACCACTCATCTACAAATTCCTTTTTGTTGTTATCATCACCATTGTTATTTGATGTATCGTTGACATCAACATTATTTTCCTTGCACAACACGTCAAGTGGTAGACCACAAAGAAATTTATTGCCAGAAAATGCAGATGAACTGAAAGTTGTTAGCTGACCACCATTTGGTATCACTCCAGAAAAATTGTTGTTTGATAAGTTGAGATTGCTTAGAAACATAAGGGATGACATAGTGATAGGAATCTCACCAAAAAGAGATTGTTTGAAATATCAAATGACTCAAGTTCTTTCATGTCGTCAATATTTTGTGGATCTTTCCTGTTAGATTATTATTAGAAAGGTCCAAAAAAATCAAGCCGGAGAGATATGTCAAAGTTTCTGGGAATTCACCTGACAGTTTGTTTCCTGATAGATCAATACTGGCTATAAGTGAGAGAGTCTTGGTGTATATTTGTTGTCTGTTGTTTACAGCAATTGATATGTTTTCTTCATAGTAAGTTCCTATGTAATGGCCATATCGAAGATAAGTGTTTACTTTTGATGGACTATTCAGGGCTTTAAAGGATCCAAAGCTATGAGGAATTGTCCCGAAAAGGTGATTGTTGGCAAGATCAAGCACTTGCAAGGATTTGAGATTAGAAAGTTGAAAGGGTATTTGACCTATGAACTTGTTTGATCTCAATCGAAGAATGCGAAGTGCTGGGAATCTCTCACCTAACCAAGTTGGAATTGAATCATTGAGATTGTTGTTTCCTAGGTCGAGTGTCTCCATGTTGGTGCAATTCTGTAGGGATTGAGGGATCGGACCTGATAGGTCATTGTCGCTGAGGTGCAGAGTTTGCAGCTGTACAAGTTTCCCAAGAGAATGAGGAATTTGTCTTGAGAGATTGTTGTGTTCAAGAACAAGAGCTTTGAGGTAAGAACAATTCTGCAAACTTGAAGGGATTGGTCCTATTAGAAAATTGTTTGAAAGATTTATGATTTGGAGCTCCTGAAGATATCCAATGGAAAATGGAATTGTTCCAGATAAATTGTTATAGGCGAGGGAGAGGTGGATGATGTAAGGTTGCAATTGGCCAAAGTTGGAAGGAATGGTACCAGAAAATTGATTGCAGGAGAAGTCAAGTAGCTCAACTTGAGTTGAGGGCATTGGAATTGACCCACTGAAAAGGTTATTTCTCATATCCACATCAGCAAAGGGAGCAATTTTCATGGGATCTGGTATCCGGCCTTCAAACTTATTAAATGAAATGTTTAAAAGAGAGAGATTTGAAGAAAGATCCTCCCAAAACCAATTTGGTATCTTGCCAGAGATTGAACTATTGGAGATGTCAAAGAATTGAAGTTCCCTCTGGGTTTTAATCCAGGAAGGAAACTGAGAACCTAACTGACATGAACTCATTGCTAGATTTCGAATCTGAAATGGAGGAACCCAACTTGAGCTAAACTTAACGGTTAAAGAGTTTGAAGAAATCAATAAGATTTTCAAACTGCTCAACTTCAAGAAGTGCACGTCATTTACAGTTCCAGTTAATAGGTTTGAAGAAACACCAAAGAATTCAAGTTTGGAAAGATATCCTAGAGTTAATGGAAGAGTACCATTAAGTTGATTTCCATCGAGGCCAAGTTGAGTGAGATGTGACAAATTTCCAAGAGATGGTGGGATGAGACCTGTAATCATGTTATAAGAAAGATCCAGGACACTGAGATTTTGGAGCTCTCCCAGCCATTCTGGTAAAGTTCCTCCAATTCCATTGACACTCATGCTGAAATAATATAAATTTTGTAGAGGTTTATTTGATAAACATCTTTGGACTTCCAGAGTCTTAGGAAGTGCAAGAGTCAGCTTATTACCCTCTAAAATCAAACTTTCCAAGTTGCAAATCTTGCCCATGTTGCTTGGGATCCCACCTTCAATGCTATTATCAAAGAGATTAAGCTCTACAAGTGAAGTGAGGTTCCCAATAGAATCAGGAATAAATCCTTGCACTCCATTTGATGCAATCGAATGTTCTCTATTTGCCTCCAGTTTCCACCAAGAAGCTCAGAAATGTCAGCTGTGAGATTATTGTTCATTGATAGATCAATAAACTTTAAGCTAGAAATTCTGAATATCTCAGGGATTGGACCATAAAAAGCTGCATTGCTCAAATCTAAATGAACTAAGCTACTTAAGTTAGCAAACCATTTGGGGATCAGAGAATTGAAGCTGTTAAGAGAGAGATCCATGACTTGTAGAGAAGTGAAATTAATGAAAGTAAGGTTCTGAACAAGTCCTGCCACTCCACAACTTGACATATCCAATTCTTTCAAGGAAGATAGCTTGTTTAGTTGTTGAAATAATCCCGTGTCAGCCATTGAAAGATCAATAGAGTTCATTGAGAGGAACTTCAAAGAAGAAAGACCGGATACCCAATGAAAATCATGAACAACTAAGGGTGGGAAACTTGAAGAAAGATCAAGATACTGCAACCTTGACAAATTTCCTAACTGAGCGGGCACAGTGCCAGAGAATCCAGCTCTTGATAGGTTTAAGTATCTTAACTTCTTTAGAGAACCAAAGAAATGAGGGATTGGAATGCCTCCAAATGTATTGCAGCTCAAATCTAATTGTTCAAGCGACTTCAACTGGAGCAAAGAAGAATCTATTTTTCCACTAAAGTTCCAAAAACCATGAGATCTAAACTCCACATAACTAAAAATATTTGGATATGGATTGTGAAGCTTTATGAAAGTAACTGAACCAGTATGGTTATCACATCTTATTCCTCTCCATGAACAGCATTCACTTCCTCGCCATGAAGAAAGCCGGCCTTCTGGATCATTGAGACTCTTTCTGAACTGAAGAAGGGCCCTTCGTTCAGCAACTAAACAGCCAAAAACAAGCTCAGAGCATAAGAAATAAGCTGGAATCAAACAACAAAAGAAAACAACAAGTTTTGAGGACTTCATGGCAGCAGTTGCAAGTATGGAAGATGTGAAGATGTAAGTGCTTAAAAGTTAAAATCACAAAAACGTTCATTTTATATCATTTGTTTGTGAAGTGAGACTTTGCTTTTGGTTTAAAATAGCGTTGAATTTGTCAAAAATAGTGGCTTAAGATCTTAATATACAATCATATCTGCCCATTAGCTCAATGGCCTTCTGCCATCAAAAAGATATGATGTGAAGTATAGGTAGAATAAATGCAAGTGTAGTTACATTTTAGCCTTTCAGTTGACTTTAAGGAGATAGTGGAAGAGCAGTTAATGATGAGGGTGGAATGACTTGGAAACATTTAAAAACTAGCAATTTTGGTATTATTGTGCCGGTTAATTTGTTAATTTAGGATTCATTTGGGACGACTTTCTTATTGCTTCTTAAAACAGTTTTAGTAAAAAAATTTTAATATTTGTACTAAAATGTTACTTTAAAAGCAGTCAGAAAGCTAGTCCAAATGAACCCTTTGTAATTTATTTAAAACATATAATAGACTTATAAATTATAAAGAACTATATTAAACATTATATTGCATCATTTGTTGTATTTAACAAGGTTATTTTCATAATTTTTGGATTTGCAAATAGTTTAATTGTTAACTATGAAAAACACATAAGAATTGAATAATCCCTAAAAGCATTTTCGAAGTCAACTGTTGCATGGCATAATATGTGTCATCCTGCCAGAAATCACACAGTTTAAGACCGCATCTTCAACAATTCTTGCCAATTAATAATTTCCATTGATTAGCAATTATTAGGGTGTTATTGGATGCTCCCTATATTACAATAGTTTTTTTTTTTCAATTACTTCTTGTTCTTTAGCAGGTGCATTGCAAGGTTGCTCTTAATGATCTAATGTCTCATACACTTTGACAAGATTTTGTATATATAATTTTTTTTCTTCTCTCCTTTGATGAAGCAGATCCCTTCATTTGCATCAATATGCAAACTTGTTTCTTTTGCAATCATATTTTATAGCTTTCTGAGGAAAAAAATGGTGAAAGGGAACTGATATATCATCAAAAATTTATCTTGATTCGGCATGAATCTCGAGGCAAGTTGAGTTTGAAATTTTCGAAATTAAATTTGGAACCATATGAACTCTGATTTCAGCAAATTTATAGTTGAATTGAACGTCTCGAAAAGATGAACCCAATGACATCAAATTCGGGTCAATATGAGACCAAATAAGACCAATTGGAAGACTTGAAGTGCATTTAAATGGTTCGAACTATAAATTGGATGAGAAAAATGATTTTCAAACATGACATGCTTATAGTCGAATCGAGTGGTTCGACGAGGCGAATCCAACGAGCCCAAGATTGTTGAATTCTGATATCATTATGATATTCAAATATCTAATAAACGGTCCACGATCAAGGAGATCGATATCGGCCGTTCATTCAAACAACTCCCAAAATACCCTTGATCTCCCTCCTACTTACTGGTCATGTCACTCTCAGAAAACTATAAATAAATCCTACATTCCTCATAGAAGAGGACCTTAACAAGGAGGAGAAGGAGAAGGAGAAGGAAGAGAAGGAAGAGAGACAAATTAGAGTTCTTTTACCACCAGACTCATCGATCATCGTTGGACCACCGACCGTCGTAAAACTATCGTCGGGCTTTTGCCTTGCCACTGACTGGCGCCTGGCTTTGTCCCGACTACTGATTGAGGACAGACTTCTACTCGGCTACTGAATGATGCAAAAATTCGACCAGGCCATCAACTAACCCCGGACTTCTACTCGGCCACTGACTATGGTCTTTTCGACCTTCATCGCCCACTATTTACGGCCCTTCTAACCTTTGTCACCAGCCAACGGTCTTTCTAATCACCGTCACCCCCAACTACAATCCTTTTGACCTTCATCGCCTGCCAACTACGGTCATTCGAAAATAAGTCACCAGACTATGGCCTTTCCGACTTCTGTCACCTGCTGACTACGGGCCTTCTAACATCTGTCGGCAGATAACGGTCTTTCTGACCTTCATCGAATGTCGATTTTGGTCCTTTCAACCTCCATCGTCTAACAACGGTCCTTTCGACCTCTGTTGCCCGCCGACTACGGTCCTTCCGACCACCGTCACCCGACTACATACTTTCCAACGTCCGTCGCGCGCCGACTATGGTTCTACCGACTAAACAAACTTGCCAATACTGATTCTTCCAATTCCCACCATCTAATGCACTCTCTATGATGTATATTTGCTACATCAAACCAAGGCCTTTCCCCCAAGGAATTGTCTCATTTGTAATTGATTGCAAACACTAGTTGATTCATTTAAACTGGATCAAGCCTCATGATTTCCCCCCCTTTTTCAGGGGTTTCCACATAAAAACTCCAGTGTCTCTTATGAATGCTAAACTCTTTTTTTTATCTGATTGTGTGTTAGATCTCCGTACAAAACTAAGACGTTAAACTTTACATTTCTCTATCGCCGCAAATATTCCAGGACATAACAGGAAACATTAACAGCAATCTAATATTGTTGTGAACAACGGGAGATGTGTTGAAGATCTTCTACCAGTCCATGGGGTGCTCAGCAACATGAAATATCTTTCAATTATTGGAATAATAGATAAGAACGACCAAGTTGTAGAAATTATATATTGCATTAGTTGTCACAAAGAACCTGCAACGTTAAATACTATACAAATTTAGGTTTCATTTAGAAAAACTTTTTTATTGCTTATAAATTTTTTGCATTATAAAGTTGCTTTCAGAAGCTGTAAAAAACCGTCCCAAATGAAGCGCCGTAATTTCGTCGAAAATATATTCGCATAATGCTCTTGTCATACCTTGTAGTGTAAGTTTGGTAGATAGTAGTGGTACCCACTATGACTATGGCCACTGCTTTGCTTGTTGCTGCCCATCATAAGTGTTGATATAGCAGTAGTAGTCTATTCGGCCTTAGCAGAGCATTGTATATGCTATGATACCATTCTCGGTGGCCACTGAGAAAGTTTCTTAATGGTTAATGATGGCTTGTAGTGGCTGCTTTCTTGACTGCTTACCTGCTACTTATTCAGCAGATAAGGAAAATTATTTTAAAGATGAAGACTGGCAGATAAGTGGTTATTATATACCCCAATACGTGGAATTGCACACGTCATGGAGATCAAATTGGTAGGGTTGTCAAAAGCGGGTTTAGGGTCGAACCCAAATCTAACCCGGCACTTTTTAACCCGACCCATTTGCGCACTTTTTTAACTCGACCAAAACTTTACACTTTTTTGCAAACAGGTCGGTTTCTCGGATCCGAACAGATCCGTTTCTTTTATGTTTTATTAAAATATTTTTATTTAAATTTTTTTCTTAAAATTTTCCTACCCCACTTGTCCAAGCATTAGTTATATATATATATAATACTTAAAACTTGCTTGATTGCATTAGATCATACCCCAATTTTACAGGCTCAAGTTCGACTTGATTGTTCAAGCTTGTTTGGAATACATAACTAATTTAAAAATATTTAAGTATTATATAATGCTAATTTAACTTATATTTTAAAATATATTGTAAGTTAATCAAGCAGCTCAACAAATTTAAGAGCCAAGAAAATGATTTTGAGTTAATTGAGTGGCTCATGGTTTGATAAATTTGACTCGTTAGTTCATTAACGAGTCGATCTTGAGCCGACTTAGCTCACTTACATCCCTAATATAATCCAAATCTACTAATTTCTTATGTTTTCATGCCTAGTAAAGTTGCTTTCAAAAATGGCCACAATCAAACTTTCCACATGCCTTCACATGTTAGCTTCCTCTCATTTTTGTTTTTTTCTTGAGACTTTTCACTGCAATGTGACTAATGATTTGGCTACAAAACAACATCAGTTTTTGCTGCAAGTTCTCTCTTTTCCTTATCTTATTGATGTTCTTTTTTAATAGATCACAATCACCTATACATTGATTCAGGTTTCATTTGGGACATTTTTTTTACTGTTTTTTAAAGCAGCTTTTTAGTACAAAAATTTCGAGTTCAGGAAATTCTTGAACTAGAAAGCTGCTCTGGAAAGCATGAAGAAAATTATCCCAAACAAAACCGAAATAACTTTTATTTCTCATTTTAATTTTCTTTATTTCATCAACTTGTAGCTCATTAATGAGGCATTTAAACATACATATGATGGTAAATATGTTAGATTAGATGTTTTTTGGATTATAGCCATACACAACTTCAAAAGGTGTTTGTTTTGTATTTTAAACATTATGTTATTAGGGTTTAGGGTTTAGAAAGTAATAAAAAAGTTGTCTCAAACGAAATTTGACATTTATCTCTTACCATTTATCTCTTCTATAGTGATCTCATTCCAAAAACGTTTGGCATGACTTAACTATCTTTATCTAATACAAACTTAACTATCTTTATCTTTATCTAATACAAACTTAACTATCTTTACGTAAGTAACTGTGCTCAGATTTAATTATTTTAGTTAAGTAAAACAAACTTAACTATCTTTATCTAATACACACTAATCTTAATTACCAATAAAGAGAAGTCAAACATCAGTAAGATTCATGGGCCGGGCCGGGCCGGGTCTCAGTAGAAGTTTCTTCTGTGGTTTGTGCTTTTGAATAAGTAGAAACAAACATTATAATATTAAATAAGCATTAAATGGTTATTTAATTTAATATTATTTAAAAAGTTTAAGAAGCAATATTTACATATAACTCCTTATATTTTAACTTTATTGTTAAAGAAAACTACTAATTTTCAAACTCTTGCAAATAAATAAAACTAATATTTTTTTTGTAGAACTATTGTTGTTATGATGATTTATAAGATTATTATTGTTGCTTACTAGAATATTGATGGTGGTGGAGAGACTGAGTTCAATGCATTGCGTTTATGTGAAATCTAGTATAATGTATTATCTTTATGTAAAAGTCTAGTGCACGTACGACGTAAAAGAAAGTTGCAAGAGATACCAAAGTTTTTTAGGAGTTAGATTCAACCGCTTGCATTACCCTTATTGTACATCAATGTTATGAGTTAAGATAGGCAATGAAGTTAGCATATATATTGTGTAATGCCTCAAAAATCTAAAGTGAATTTTTTTTTTCTTTTTTCCTTTATTTATTTATATATTTTTCTTGTTTTTAATAATAGTCAATATTCATTCATTTACAATCAGATCAATTTGACATCCAAAATTGATTACTACATTAAATAGAATAAGTAAATAAGTAAATAATAAAAGAATATAAATATATTGCTACTGTTAATATTTACATTATATAGTTATAGTTCAAAATAATATGTATAATAGCCATCAGAGGCTATCAAAGAATATACATAAAATCAAATGGTTGAAAATAAAATCAAAACATCATTACGGCTAAGCCTCAATTCGCAGGTTCCTTACCTTTATCTGAAATCATGTAAGAATCACATAATGAACTTTAAGCTCAGTAATTAAACAAAACTCACTATGTATCTTCAATGCAAATCAAGGGAATTATTATGTATTATCTAGTTCTAGTCAATATCAATCAATGGTAAAAGTAAATTTGATCAATAAATAAGAGTATCACAATGAGCAAAATGCGTCGATCAATCTATAAGAAAATCAATAAAAAAAAAATCTATAAATCTATAACAAGCATTGCGATGAAACAAACATTAACCATCAAGTCATGTATACTTATCTATCACTATGTTATATGAATCTTGATATATCATCAAAAAATTATCTTGATCGGGCACGAATCTGAGGCAAACATATAGTTGGAAACTTCAAAAATTAAATCTGGGATCATCTGAACTCTGATTTCAGCAAACTTATAGTTGAACTGAGCGTCTTGGAAATACGAACCCAACGACACCAAATTCAACTCAATCCGAGCCCAAATGAGTCCAAATCAAGGACTTGAAGCACTATTGGAAAGTTCGAACCACAATTTGAGTTACCAAACGGTTTCAAAACATAACGTGCTTATAATTGAATCGAACGGCTCAATGAGACGAATCCAACGAGCCCAATATTGATAAATTCTAATATCATTAAGACCTTCAAATGTTTGATGAACGGTTCATGATCAAATCATTCAATCTCGGCCGTCCATCCGAACCATTCCACATTTGCCCTTGATCCGCCTCCTATTTATGGGTCGTGCCATCCCCAAAAAATTATAAATAGCCCCTCATTTCTCTTAAGAGGGGGCCCATGCAAGAAGAAAGAAGAGGATAAGAGAAGGAAGATAGGAGGGAAGAAACTCCTCCTCGACCACCACCGTCGGAATTCTGCCTAAATGATGTCAGAATTCTGCCCGACTTCCAAATGATGTCAAAATTCTGCCCGACTTTCCAACTGACGCCAAAATTTCGCTCGACCTCCAAGTGACGCCGGAATTTCGCTTGACCTCCAAGTGAAGCCGGAATTCCTCCCGACCTCCAAGTGATGCCGAAATTCCGCCCGACCTTCAAGTGACGTCGGAATTCCGCCCGGCCTCCAAGTGACGCTGGGGTTTCACCCGAACTCCAAGTGACGCAAGAGTTTTGCCCAAATACCATCGAATGTCGGAGTTATCCCCAGTTGTCGACTGACATCGAACTTCTACCTGACGCCAGACCTCCGTTCGTCGTCGGATTTCTACCCGATGTCGGACTTTCGCCAGACATTTATCTGATGCTGGATTTCTATCCATTACTGGACTTCTACCTGACACAGTCTTTCCAACCTCTACCGACTACAGTCCTTCTAACTTACGTTGCCCACTGACTACAGTCCTTCCGACCTCTATTGCCCACCGACTACGGTCTTGCCTACTTATGTCGCCCACCAATTACAATCCTTTCGACCTCTGTCACCCGCCGACTACTATCCTGCCGACTTACGTCGCCCGCCGACTACGGTCCTTTCAACTTATGTTGCTCATCGACTACAATCCTTCAGACCAAACGAACACATCAGTAGCGACTCTTTGTGTTACAATCATGTAATGTACTCTATAAGATGTACATCAAGCTAAGGTCTTCCCCCAAGGAAGGGCCTCATTTGTAACAAACTACAATAATAGTGGATTCATTCAAACTGGGCTAGGCCTCATGTTTTCCCCCTTTTCAGGGGCTTTTCACATAAAAATCTTTATGTATCATATGAATGCTACACCCTCTCTCTTATCTGCTTGTGTGTTGGATCTTCATACAACACTAAGATGGTAAACTTTATATTTCTTTACCACCGCGAATACTCCATGACACAACAAATCTATTGATTAATCAATTCAATGCTCTATCATATAACTGCAATCATGAATACAATTAATAAAAACAAGACAAAATATTCTGCTTTAATTTGGTATTTTTGTCCTTCTATCCTAAATATCGTTTAGTTGGTCATCAGGATTTAATTTAACCTCAATTGTCTATCAATTTGTCATCGATTTTTATCTTACAATTATTATTCATTATCTTAAGTTAATTTATAGGTGTTTCAATAATCATTTAACAATTATCACCTTATTTACGTCTGCGTAATTCGATCAATCGGTTATAGGCTACAACCAGAATTACACCAGCAACATTTTATTTAAATAAAAGCATATTGCCCACCCTCATGAACATGATATTAAATTTTAACAAACAACATGTATTAATTATAGTATTAACAGTCAGCCTTTCTTGCTTACATGCACGTACTACAATTATTTCATATCAGATACATATCTCATGCTATAAGAAACACATAGATCTATAAATTAAAATATAGGAAATCTATATAATAATCTATAGTTTTAGAAAGCATATGAAATTAAATAATATTATAATCAAAATGTCCATAAATTTTGTATCTATCATATACAAAAAGTTACACAGTAAAAATACGATAAATAAGAAGAAAATTTTATTTTTAACGATTTATGGGAGATTAAATTTATCAAACTCAAAATTATTGAAAACCAGAGTGAGGTTTAGGTTACTTACAATGATGAGAAGCTTTTTTTTTCAAACTGAAGCAACAGACAAAAATTACCAAAATTAGCTTTCTCTCCCTCCCCTCTCTCATCTTCCTCTCCCTCCCCTCTCTCATCTTCCTCTCCCTTCTCCCTATCCTTCCCTTATTGAAAGAGTATAGGTTAGCTTAGCACATGAAGGATGTATTGAACTAGCAGTGTCCAAGAGATCTAGATGATGCTCTAATGGATCGGAGGAAAAGTTATGCAAATATCTTCAAGTTGTTCAACCTTATTTTGTTATTGATTTTGTACATAGTTAGCTCCATTATGATATTTTGATTCTATTTGTTAGTCATTATCTTCCAATAATTAAAGTATTTAGGCTTGTTTCTTCTCTATCATGTATGTTTGAGTGTCTGAGGTTAGGTCTCAGGGGCCTACTCTTACCTAATCATGATGTTCATGATTGTTAGATAGATGTTTAGTTTGTTGAGTGATGGAATGAGAGAATTCATTACTACCAGTGTGACTCCTATCAGTCATTGAATTAATGTTGCTAAGATATTGATATATATTTCTCACAGATGATGTTAAACTAATGTGTGATAGAAATTTCGAAGTGATTAAGAGAGTTTTACATCATAGTTTTTTTTAGAGACTTAACATATACACATACAAAAGAGAAGAATGTAGGAGACACCAAAGTTTTCACATTAAAAATTCAAAAATTCAAAAAAAAAAAAAAAAAAAGCATTGGGCTAGCCTAGTTAAAATAATCCATTAAGTACTTGAAGTTCACTCTTCTCATAATTGGAGAATACTTAATTATAAAATTAGAAGTATTTGCTTTGTCTCCTATAATTATAGTTGAGATTGTGAGAAAAATAGTGTAGGGATGATGCCTACAATTACATTATGTTAGTCAAGCAATGATTATCAAATGATGGCGATCAAATAACAGTGATAAGGTGATGTTGTTCGGATGATGATAATAAAAAAATGATAATCTAACAATAACAATTAGATGACAAATGTTGGACGATGTGAGATAAGCATCCGAGCGACGATGATTAGACAATGATGATTGTGACAAATTTTTGAGAGTGCATTTTTTTGCCAATGTAGCAAAATTTTACAAGGCTTCATCAAGTGACCTAATATTGAATCATTTGACTATAAAAAATTTTATTTAGCACTTAAGTTCCATAATGGCATTGGAATTGAATGATTTTGAATCACATTATCTTTGGTGTTGCTGAGTTTGTCTTATCGTGATATTCAGTTCAACTATAAATTTGTTGAAATCAAAGCAGAAAATTCGGCAATTAATCTTGAAAATATTCAATACAAAATAATAAATCAAGATTTAAGCCAATAAAGTGATTTTTTTTTTTTTTTGAAATATATCAAATATCATATTAGCATTCCATTAAAAAAAACAAATAATAGCATTATACTTTCATTAAAATATACTAAGAATAAATTTTTTTTTAAACAAATATAATTAAAAAAATTCTTTTCTTCGGATTGGGCGGGTCATGGGAATTTGCGATCCAAGCCCATAATTTAGTAAAAAATTACTATAACCATTGACCGTGGTTTCCCAATGGCAGTATCGTAAATTATGCAACCTGGGACATATTCAGACAAGACACTTTTTGGAATTTTCAGCGGCTCCTCTCTCTCAGGCCACGAGTATGTGCTGCTCGACCATTCTCTCTCCTCCGTTCACGAAGGCGCTTCTCTCTCTAACCCTAAAAATATCTGACACAAAGGAGAAGGATGCTTAAAGAAGAAAGCTTGGGGGCCAAAGGTCACTCCTTTACATTTGATGTGGTAGACGCGGGGCAGGAAAGAAGGGATTTGCATTCGTGAAGGCTCCCGCCGGCGGGAAATTCTAGACGAATTTGGCGGGAAATTTCCAATGGAGCGGATCGAACCGGTGAGTGATTCATTTTCTATGTTTTGATTGAATTCTGGGTTTAGCTGGCTGGGATATCTGGGAGAGGTGGGTGATGAAGTGATTTCGAGTGGGTTTTGGCTCTATCTACCTTGTTATTTGGGTGGATGATTAATCGCGTAAGTGTCTGTCGCACTGGCATGTGAGTTTTGATTTTGTTTGTTTTAGTTTAAGGTTCTGGTTCTAAAGCCTGAATATTGCTTCGTGGCCTCTTGACTGTCCCAAGCCTCAAGCTTTGATCGCCAAGCTCTTCTATTTCGGAAATTGAGTACTCGTACTTTTGTTCCTGAAATGACTTTTGTTCATCAAGTCCTTTTCTTCTTCCTCCTCTCCAATTCCATCTCTCTCGTATTGCGCCGCAACTCAGTAAGTCTCTCTCTCTCTCTCTCTCTCTCTCTCTCTCTCTCTCTCTCTCTCTCTCTCTCTCTCTCTCTCTCTCTCTCTCTAGCTCTCTATTATGAGTCCCTTTAGCTCCAGCCTCATCCCCCTCACCCCTAAATTTTTTATCTTTTGTCTGAATTTGGAGTTACCCCAATCGGATTTTCTTTTATTTCTTGAATAATTGATTAATTTATCTTTTGTAAGCAAGCGCTATGGCTGTTGGCTACAGTTAAGTGGCCAGGATTGTGTTGTACTGGTTGTTCAACTGGAATTTTCCATCTCAGGGCTTTATAATTTTATAAGTTCCTTAAGAGCACATGAACCAAGTAATTAGTTTTCTTTGATCCACATTTGGTTTAGTGGATTCAATTTTGGGGTGGTCTCGATAGCAGCGTTATCTAGATAAGAATATCATTCAAATAGCACTGGTGTTTATCAAATACAATAAATTTGGTCAGTGCTATCTTACTCAAATAATACAATGCTATTGAAAATGATTAGTGATGGCTATAATCTTTCTTTTTTTTGTCATTTGTTTTGCCATCAAATAACTTAGGCCTCGTTTGTTTTGGCATTTTTTTCCTTTTCCTTTTAGAAACAGTGAAATTATTTTTTGGTCGCTGTTTGGATGAGACACTTATATAGAAATGCTTCTCAGGGAACTTCATTTTTCTACTGTTTTGAGAAGCTTTTTTATATTTGCTTCTCCGTTAGAAAACCCCATTCCCTTGACCATTGTTTCTAAAACTACCTTTTACAAAATGAGAGCAAGAACCAAATGAAGTCTTAATGTTTAGATGTCAATATATTTGGCTAGCGTCTAAATGTCATTAAAAATGGAGTTAATTGTCATTTGCAATCTTTTTTTAAGATATTAACCCAAACAAATTCATGTGTTACTAACATAATATTATATCATAGATATCAATGAATCAGACAACCTTGCATATTGCTGTTTTCTTTGCTGATTGATTTTTAGCTGAAAAACTTTTCACTAATACTGCAGGAGCTGGTGTGGAATAAGCACTCCCTCTTGGACGAGGAGGTTGGTTCTGCAGCTGAAGAGAACATAATGGATGGCATCTATTTTAATGAGGCAGATACTATTGGAAATGAATCAGCGCATTATGAGAAGTTTCTCCTTGATGATTTTGACAATTATGTGGATGAGATTAACGATCGTCTTACAGTTTCAAGATTGGTGACTGACTCAGTCATTAAGGGGATTGTGAATGCTGTAGTTGAGGAAACTGCAGAGAAAGTTGCTTCAAAGGAAGCAGAGATAGCTTTCTTGAAGGAGAAGTTGCAGGAATCTAATCACATTGCTGCCGCTGATAATAGTTTAGAGTCATCAATGGTGGTATCAGACCATTCAAAGTTGATTCTTGATAGTTTACAGATCAAATCATTGCTAGCCATGGACTATCTTGATAAAAGGGATGAATGGGTTTACCCAGAACATTTGGGTAGAATGAAGATTTCTGTTGACAATCAGATTCAGAGACTTAAGGAGGACTTCGAGTGTGTGAGAAATTCGAGTTCTCTTGGTTCAACTAATGGTTGCTCTACAAATAACCTGGTGTGCCAACTTCTTCCTCAAGCAAGGAAAGATGAGAAATTGCATTCGCTTGGTGAAAGAATTGATGATTTGAGATTAATGTTAGTTGGCATTTTTTATGAAATCAGTAATGTGTTCAGCTCTATGAAAGTTTCAACTATGGAACAGCATTGGGAGCATGAGTTGCATGAAGAAATTAGTACTATTCTTCTTCAGAATTTGGTCAGAGATATTCAGGAAGAGTGTGAAACTAAGATTTTGGAACAAAGAAAATTGATCAATGCTCTAAGTACAAATTATCAGCTCAAGGTCAGTGAACTTTCTTCAGTACGAGAAGATCTTGATGTTATTTCTAAATCTTTATTGAACTCAGATCAAAGTCTTCTGCTCTCTCATAGCAGTAGTGAAAGCTTAGAAGAACTGAATAATATAAGGTGGAAAGATCAATTTCATCTTAAGGCTTTGGGAAATAATCATTCATCTTTTGTATCACATACCGGGGAAAATGGCGCTAGTATCATGCCGGAACCTCCAGAATTTGGAGAACCCATGTTGGAAATTGCTGATTTTCCTCACCTAAAACACTTGTCAAAGGAGGATCTCGCCGCTTTTTATAAAATTGAAATGACTAAAATGCGGAGGCAACATGACAAAGCTATGGAAGAGAAAACAGATGAGTTGTTCAGGCTGAAGAGGGAATTCCTCAAGGAAAAGGACTCTTTTCTTTCTAAGAAAGATAAGGAGTTTGAACATTTAAAGAAAAATGTCCGCAGAATTATCTTAAATTTGGATGATATACTAGTGGAGAAGGAGATGCCTTCTGTTGTTAATGATGATTGTGATGAAGTCTGTAGTTTGAAGACTAAAATTAATTTCATGTCCTTTGAAAATCAAAGGCTACATGGTTTACTTATGGGAAAAAGTAAGGAGGTCGAGCATCTATCAGTACAAGTCACAGATGCTGCAAGCCAAATGTTGCTTAATACATCAGTAAACCAAAACTTATTGGAACAGATAGCGAATCTGAAAGGGGATTTTGAAGATTTGAATGCAGAAGTTACTGTAAAAGAAGAATTAGATGCTATCATTTTGAAGGAGGTGATCAGTAAGCATTGTCTTCAAATGGAGGATGCTGAGATGGAGAGCAGCCTTATCCATGATCTCTACTCAGTTTTTGTTAAAGAATCTACCAGAAATGAAATTTTTATGAGAAATACTATTGCACTCAAACAACCAGAAGAAAAGGCTTCCCTTGAATCAATGCTTTCAGAAAAGGAATTGGAATTACGCTCTGCAATTGAAGCAAACAACAATCTTGAGCAGGAAATAACCTCCTTATACGCATTGATTAGTGAAAAGGAGAAAGTTGTGTTTGAAACGGGGTCCACTATAAAGCAGCAAAAGGAGGAAGTTGACCTGGTTAACCAGGAACTAAATCAACTGAGAGATCAAGTAAGCAAGCAAAATCTCATCATTTCTGGAAACAAAATTCATTCAGATTTCATGAGGAGTCAGTTTGATGATGCTCTAGAACAACTTCATGCCTATGAGACGGAGATAGATAATCTGAATCAAAAGTTAGCTATTGCTTCCAGTTCTTTGGAGGAATTAGAAAGGGAGAAGACCATCCTCAATAATATTATTAAACAAAAGGAAAATAAATTACCATATTCAATTATAGATGGAAATAATCAAGAAGTAAAACAGGTGGAATTGATGGCGAGCTCATGGAGAACATTATCAGAAGTATCTTTAGACTTTGAAAGCAAGTTGGCTGAGACTGTTAAAAGAAATGAATCTAGGTTTGTTTATGACCTTCTCGGGGCACTTATATAACATAGGATTTTTATGGGGGGCACTTATATAACATAGGATTTTTATGCGTTATTTAATTGAACATATGAGTTGCTGTTATTGGGACAGGTTTTCATCTCCATTTCCCGCTTTGAACATGTTTAATCATGCACTAATCTGATTTAAATTCAATGCAGTGACAGATGGCTTGTCATTTTAAATTTGCAAGTAGTTATATATGATAATCTATCAAATAATAGGTTTTTTAAAGATATTTGAATACAAGCTGAACTTGGAAGACTCAATGCAAACTGCATGCACTGTTGTTGTTTAGGATTTCCATATGCTTCAACCCGGTCGTCACATTGTTGTTGTCGTTCACGCATGTTAAAGTCATCTTGATTTGTGTGCTCAATATTTTTAAATTTTGTCAATCGACAACCCAGCCAATATGGGTATCAGTCTTAGCTGTTACCGTTGCTTCGGATGTGCTTGCACAGTCCGTTTTGCGAACAGAGGATATTTTAGCGATTTAAGTTTTCGGTTGACATGCGTCGGGTGATTTACGTGTGATGTCGTGCTCTTTCACTTTTAAAATTCAACGTGTGTGGTTGACCCTACCCGACACTAGTATTGAGGTCAACAACCAACTTAGCATCCACTTTTGTCATCGCAAATGCTTACTCCGACATTTATGCCCTACTGTCTCCAAATTCATTGTGGAAATCTTCAACTAAGAGCTTATTTAGACTCAAAGTTGCCTAGAGTTACTATATGTCGAAAGTTGACCTTTGGTTATTGTACATTTCGTGGTGACGCACTTGTAACCTAGGTTGTCAAGAAATAAACAATAACTGCTTGCTCCTCCTCTAAAGCAAAATATTTTGCATTGGCCATCTCCAACATGTATATCATCTTGTTGCAATGATGACTACAAGAATTTGAGATCTCTACCTCAATGGGCTCCTAGACTATTATGGAACAATATCTCAGCTCTTGCACCCCATTTTTTATGCTCTTACAAAGTACATCGAAGTTGACTAGCACTTCATTAGAAATTGCATTAAATTAAATGATGTCGTAGTTCAGCACATTGCCGCCCTAGATCAAATTACAGACATCTTCATCAAAGCACTCTCATCTTCGTGCTTCTATGTATTATCGGACAAGTTGATGATCCAAAATGGACCCTCAACTTGAGGGACCGACAACGGAACAATAGCTGCCATCCAAAAAAAAAAAATTAACTACTTCCATATATCTCAAACCATCAACTCAATATCAGCCCTTTATCTATAACTACCTTTGTCTCTGTAATCATTTTCCTTTACACTAAATAGTATAAAGCTACAGTACTGTATACGAATCTTCTTCTCTCTACTTCAGCTTTTGCTCACTGCTTATTTTCTCATTTAGATACTGAGGGTAGTTAAGGTTCATTTTGTGTATATATCTTGTGGATGTGTCATCTTAGTTGAAATGGTTTCATTTGTGTTCATTTGTTTTCTTTTTTTAAGAAATTCCTATTGTTATATGCCCAGGTTAAGGGCCTTGAGCAACCAATGCAGTTCACTAAAGCAACAAGTAAATCTACTGCTGAAGAAGGGTTTTTGCTACAAAAGAATGTTTGAAATAAGAAATTCGAACCTGCAGACAGCTGAGGCAGAGGTAAATCTTAATTGCGTTTCTTTACTCCATTCGCTCTACTATTGTAGGTTTCAGTATTTTCATTTTAATTTATAAGTTTTTATCATTGCCTATTTTCTTTGAATTTCATCTCATGACAGAAACTGGTTCTAGCCAAATAGTCATGACCTGTAATATCATGGAGCTAAATTATGGTTTTTCATTATAAATATAACTTCGTTGCGAGCGAAATGCCTTATTGTTGCATCATAGCTGGTTTTAGTGGGTTCTGGTTGAGGTTTGTTCCTGCACGTACATCTCTGCCCACCCCATCCAATAAAAGATCTTTGAATTATGGTTTTCCAGCCTTGGCATTGTCCTTTACGACATGTGTTTAGACTTCTATTTAATATTTTGATGGGAAGCACTTGTAGATCTCAAGTATTTCCATCAATCTTCAGAATAGCGAGATTTCTCCACAAAAATCCACACAAAACCACGAAAACAGTAGATAATTTGTATTATTTGATGAAAAGAAAGCGGAAATTACCAAGATACAATTGATCCTCTATTCGAGAGGAGGATCGATCTCTCCCAATCTCTAGACGCCGCTAGAGCCCAAAGAAAAACTTAAATCTAAGAGATCTTAAATTTCAGTCAAATTCAAGATGCCCTAATCATAGGAAAATAAAGTATTTAATACATATAAATCAAAAGGGAATCCCTAAACAGTCCCTACATTCAAATTTCCCTCCCAGAACCCTCAAAAATCCTTCCTAAAATGCTCGTTTGGCTCATGCGGACCGAACGCCCACGGAAAGAAGCAGAGATCGTCCGCCTCGGTTGCGCTGGGCCGGTCCTGCGTGGATCGGCTGGACCGGTCCAATGGACCAGTCTAACATATTTCAATTCTAAATCCATTCAAATTTGTGAAAGCATGTCATATTTTTTTTAAATGTTTATTACTTTTCTTTGTGTTCGTTTTACCTTTGAAGTCTTGTATGCTTCTTCATTGTAACTACTACTAGAGGAAGTACTTCACAATTATTTTAGGTTTCGTTTGGGATGGCTTCTTATTGCTTCTTAAAATAGCTTTTTAGTACAAAATATAAAAATTTTATAGTAAAAAGCTGCTTTAAGAAGCAGTAAGAAAGCTGTCCCAAACGAAGCCTTAAGCTAATAATGCAAGAAAATGACTTTCCTTTTTATTGATTTCAGGTCGATCTACTTGGTGATGAGGTAGATGCACTTTTGTCTGTTCTTGGAAAGGTATATGTAGCACTTGATCATTACTCACCAGTGTTGCAGCACTATCCTGGGGTAAAGTTCGTTTCAGCTTTTCTGCTGTTTTCTTCCGTAGCATATTATTTTGCGGGAATTTCCGTGTAGTTGCTAATCTTTTACTTTCTTTGCTACTTGGTCATCTATTTTTTCACCAGGGTAGCAATTAGGTTGATATTTTCCAGTCTTATCCCTTAAATTGATAATTTAAGGATGAAAAGGCTCCTGCTTCACTGTCAAATATATGCTGCCTTCTTTTGCTATGTAAGATTCCAGAGTCTGGCTGCTACACGACAGATTTAGGCCTCGTTTGAGATGGCTTTTTTACTGCTTCTTAAAACAGCTTTTTAGTAAAAAATTAAAATTTAATTTTTGTCCTAGAAAGCTGTTTTAAGAAGAGCATGAAAGCCGCCCCAAAGAAAACCTTAGTCTCAGGGTGTGAGATCACTTGTGTGATGGTTCTATAATTTGTGTTGATTGAGGCCATTTCAAATAGGATTCACTCGAGGGGTTCCAAATTTGTGGAAGTGGATGGTTTTTTATTGACATCAAATTGATAATCAAGTAAATGAATTGAGTTTGTCATGATGAACTATGGCATCTAAATAAATATTGTCTTACTTGTGGATCTCTGGACTTCTAAAGATCACATTTGCAATATATGAACAGGAAAGTCATTAAAATTTAGCTCCTGTTTTTTTCTCCATATAAAAAGCTTAGGTTTTTATATGGTCTTGCTTCTTTAATTTGTTAGAAAATGGATAGTCAGCTTGTGGCAATGAATTTATTAGATGAGTTCCTCGAGTATATTTGAATTAAACATTAGAGAATTTTTATTAAATATTTCTTCGTTAAAAGTATTTTTTTTTTTTAAGCATTGACATCAAATAAATTATTTCAGATAAAAATTGCAACACTATTAGATTCTTCTGCATTTATATCATTCTAGGTGAGTTCTACGAATTTGGCCAATGTTTTTGGTTGCTGCAATCTGAGATCATATCTGTAAGATCCTTCATGAAGACCTTAAGTGTAGCTTGCGTGACTACAAACTTTCTATCATTGACATTTATCATTTCACGTTGAAAATGAGTTACAAATCGCTTAAGGGATTCATTTGGTTCCTACCTATATTCGATAGGGCTTGAGAGATTTTCAAAGGTCTTTGAGCACTTACATATTGTGTAATAGAAGTCACTTGAGTTCTACAAAATTTGCTATGCTTTTGTATGGAACTTTCGAAAACCATCGTAATATGGTGCCTTCTTAAATGTTGTAAAGAGTAATCTGCACTTCACTTCATCCCTTGCAATGAGCAATGATATTGTTGACTCAAACTGAGCAATAATATTTGTGGGGTATGAATTCCCTTTGTAAGCTTCCAAAGTGGTATTTTGAATTTCAGGGAAGATTGGGCCATTACTATCTAGATTAAGGCTTCGGACGACTTTTTTGTTGCTTTTTAAAGCAACTTTTAGTACAAAAATTAAAATTTTTATACTAGAAAGCTGTTTTAAGAAGCAACAAGAAAGTCATCCCAAATGAAGCCTAAGATTGTGTTTGTTGGCTTGATGGAGATTTTCGTGGGTTGGCAGGTTGAAAAAGTTTAGCTTCATTTTGTCATTTGCGTAATTAAGATCTTTTAGCAGAGAGCTTGATGAGGGAAAGTGAAGCCAGCAAGGAGGCTCTGCTCTTTTAGTGAGAACAAGCAAGAGAAACATTTTGTTGAAAATGTTGAGATCCCTTAAATCTTTTTTGTTATGGTCTTTCATTAGGTTGAGTTGCTGGAAAGCGATGAAGATTTGTTGCTTCTTCTGCACTATTCTTCCTTCCACCCTTCCATTTGAGTGATCTATTGCTAATATGATCCTTCATACAATTTTTCCATAGCTATCCGTATTCAACTTATGCTGCATTATCTGTTCTCAGCCATCAATTTCTTTCAATATCAGGTTATGGAAATTCTAAAACTGGTTCAAAGAGAACTCCAAGGTGAAACAGCTACATCAAGGTGATTCAGAATCTGGTTGAATGTCTAAGATGATTGCTTGCTGGTAGATTTATAAGCCTCTCTGATCCACCATTTACGCTCTCATTCTGGTAATTTGTCAGAATTACCTCTAAAGTTGGTCGTCTATTTTGATTTTATGTTCAATTGCTGCAACTAAGAACATTCAGACTTTGTTTGGGACGATTTTTTTATTGCTTCTTAAAACAGCTTTTTCGTAAAAAAATAAAAAAATTGTACTAAAAAGCTGCTTTAAGAAGCAGAAAGAAAGTCGTCATCAATCTCATGCCCATTCTTTCATTCAACTTCTACAATAAAGCTCAGATGTTATCAGTTCTTCAGAGCAATGCAAAGCAGCAATTTCTTGTTTATCTTTTGCAGATCAGTGTACAGTATTAGTTCAATTTCTTTGGCTCAGATTATGTTATTCTGAAGTAGTTGAAGGGTAGGGAGATATTTATTGAGATTTCTGTGAATTATTGACTTGTGGTGTTTCAAAGCTGAGAGAATATGTAGAGCTCTTCTTTGGTTGTAAAAATGAAAATGTGGATATGTATTTCAGATATATGTAAATGGAAATGGTTGCCTGCTTTATTAATCTATCTTTTTGTGATTATTTGTCCTGGACTTATACTAATGAGGATTGGCAAAATTGCATGTTGAGCAAACTCATCAAATGAATTCGCTTTGCTCGAGTCAAAGATATTTGCCAATCAAAAATGAATTTGTTGAAGATTCCATCAGAATTCAACCAATCTAAGGTTCCGTTTGGGATAGTTTTCTTATTACTTTTTTGAAGTAGTTTTTTAGTACAAATTTTTTTACAACAGTTACAACATCAAGCAATTATTCTTCTACATGGGGTTCAACGGAATGAATCCTTTTTCTCCATTGGTTCATATTAAGGAGAAATTATTTTGTGCGGACACCGGATCGTTCGAAAGCGAATCAGGGCGTGTCATGTCACCCGATACATAGTGGGTACACAGCCGCAATACATAACAAAGGGGTGTCATGGCACGGTCTGATTCACCTCCAGAACGGCGTCCGTATGCACACAGAATAATTTCACTATGAGTCAAATTCTTATATTAATCTAATAAATAAATGTCTTTTTTAATTTTTTTTAATCAAGTCTTTTTAGAGATTTTAGGTCTATATCTTTCTTAAATAGAAAAATCTAATACATTTACTCTCCTAACTAGGTCATCAAAACGTCTGTCATTTTATATGATCAAATCATCTAAGATGACTCTCTCTAATCTTTATCTGTCATTGGAGCTACTCCAATCTTTTCAGGTATATGCTCGTTTCTCATTATATCTCTAAGAGTAAAGTCATTATATTTCGAGAAATTTTTGTACTAAGAAGTTATTTTAGAAAACAGTAAGAAAAATTATCTTTGAGGTGTTAGGAAGCATCATTAATTCATGATTTTCTTCATTATCAAACTAATCTGAAGAACTGCCCTATCAACTGTAGTTTTTTTTTTTTTTTTTTTTTTGCATGAGGTGTGAGATAATTTAGCCTTCTTGAGTATAGGCCTCTAATTTAGCCTTCATGAGGTGTGATATATTGATGCAATCCCAACATTTTTAAGGGTATTTAAAGTATTTTTTTAATATTTAATTATTAAATTTTCAATTATGAAAAATAGGAAATCACCCCAATAATTTTAAGAAAAATTTAATAACAGTAAAATAAATAATTTTTTAATTAAGGGTTTGTTTGGAAAAAAAAATTACTTAATTTTTCGATAGCAATTACAATTTCATTCGGTTATTATTATTCTTTTTGTTTTCTCACTTTTTTTCAACTATAGTAATTAAGTTATTTTTCACATTATAATTTCATAATCAACTTCATAAAACGTTATAATAATCTCTAACAAACATTAAGGGGCTTTTTGGTTTGAAGTAAAAGGGATGTAAAGCATTCTAAATGTAGTTAGTGGTTTGGAGAATATTAGTATTTGGTTTGAAGTCAAACAAACGCAATTCAAAATATTAATGTATTTAAATTTCACTGTTTAATTCATTTTTTGTGTATTTGGAATTCATATGATTTGAACGATTTTTAAATACACTAGAACTTCATTTCCTGTCGTTAGCCACTACCATTGTTGGCGGCCACAACCGACGATTGCTGCCATCGATTACCACCACAACCAGTTGTTGGGAAATTTCTATTTGTGGGCCAATATATTTTATACATATAAATAAAGAATTATACATTAGACGCTATCTAAAATTAAGCCAATTAAATTTGTGATCTATTTGAGTATTAAATTATTATTTGGCTTATGTGGCATTTCAATTAATTTTGTATGGAATTAATTTTTGTAAAGGCCGGGTATTTATTTTATTTTTATGATGGGCTGAAATAAAATATTTACACTTAAAGTATATAAGGGTCATGGTCCCCAGTTTAAGCGGTGAAGTTCTCATTTCCCTCATTTCCCATCTTGAGTGAAAAGAAGGGGTCTCTCGCTCTCTTGGAGAACGCCGCTCTAAACGTGGAAGACCGAAAACCTTAATTCTGCATTTCAATGGATTCAGGTACGCTTCCGAAAATTCTTCTCGATGATTTGACATGTCGTTCGGAGACAATCGAATTGATTTTTATGTCTCCATTAAATCCTAACAAGTGGTATCAGAGCCCGGTTGTCATGTTGAATCAACGAGAAATAGTTTTCGTTAATCATGATATTGGTTTGAGTTTTTTTTTTTGATCAAAATGAATCGTCATTTGAAAATTTTTTATTTGCAGAGATTATATTTTCTCTGTGAAAATAAGTTGCCAAAATTTTCAAAACTAATTTGTTTAACATCTTAGTTAGTTTTGAGAAATTCAGAGATTCATAAATTTATATATGAATAATAATTCAATCGTTTGCTAATTCATCACTATTCGTTATCCATTTTGTTCATCGTTTCACCTTTTGAAGAAGATGAACACACTGTTATCTTTGTTTGATTTACGGTTACCGTAATATGAAAAGGTGTAACTGTTAATGGCAATATCAGTTAAGGTTTACTTTGTTTAAAACTAACCAATAGTTTTAATTTTAAATTGTTTATGAAACGAAGTATTTATTGGTAAGCATGCGTTATGTAACGACACAACCTTTCATTAGAAAAAAAAAATGCAGTCAATTTTCTCTCTCAAATGCTGTAACGTTTCGTTAGAAATAATTCACAATTAATGTGAATAATTGCATTATTGTCATTTGAATTTTCTGTTTAGATTAATCCATGATTAATATGGCTCTTAATTATAATGATCTCAGAATTGATGCCTTATCAATTCATTCTGACTTATACGGAATTGATGCCTTATCAATCATACTGTTACATATTTATCTCCTTGTATAGTTAGAGAATTAGATAATTCATTTATTGAGGAGATTTTATTTTGCTTGCTAAATTGGTTTTAGGCAAAATTAGATGCATGTTAAAATTAAATTAAAATTGAAATAATATGTCACCAAAGTGACCTCTATTAAATCAATTTAAATTTAATTAAATAATGTTTCAAATTCTTCCAGTCTATGCGAAAAATAATCGGCCCAAAGGAAGATTATTTTTTGGCCGGACTTTAAAGATATGGTAATAAATATATGATAATTTTTGAATTATTCATGCATATAATAAGTTGGTCCAAAGAAAGGCTTATTATTGGCAGAATTTTTTTTTTATCAATATTTATTAACTATAATTTAAAGAGTACCATTTACAAATTGTAATTTCTGTCCAAAGACTAAATTATGATGTTGTGTTAGGTATCTTATAAAGGGCCCACCATATGCGTTACTAATTGTGAGCTTATTATTTTTTTTGTTTTTTTTTTTTCAGTTAATGTTTCTTTTATATCTGCCAATTTACATAACATTCCAGTGCTTAGTGGCTCTAATTTTAAGAAATTGAAAGAGCACATTACTATCGTTCTTGGGTGTATGGATCTAGACTACGCGATTCAGACTGAACGCCCTCTCGCCCTTACTGAGGAAAGCACTATTGAACAAAGGGCAAATTTTGAAAAGTGGGAGCGTTCAAACCGCACGAGTCTTATGATCATGAAGCACTCAATTCCAGATACCATTAGGGGTGCAATGCCTAAGGAGGAAAATGCTAAAAAATTCCTAAGCCAAATAGCAGACCGTTTCGTAGGCTCTGAAAAGGTCGAAACAAGTACTATTCTTAGTAAACTTGTTTCAATGCGGTATAAAGGCAAATAGAATATAAGAGAGTACATTATGGAAATGTCTAATCTTGTTACAAGACTAAGAGCATTAAAGTTAGAATTGTCTGATGACATTCTTGTGCACCTAGTCTTGATCTCTCTTCCTACACAATTCAGTCCTTTTAAGATAAGTTACAATACTCAAAAGGAAAAATGGACTCTTAATGAGTTCATTGCTCAGTGTGTGCAAGAGGAAGAAAGATTGAAACAAGAAAAGATAGAAAGTGCTCACTTAGCTTCTTCTTCTCACGATTTTGCTGCCAAAAGGAAAATGAATTATAAAGTTAAAGGAGCTGCAGATAAAGGGACTTCACAATCTAAAGTGCAACATAAGCAAGATCAAGTTATTACTTGTTTCTTTTGCAAGAAGACTGGTCATGTGAAGAAGGATTGTCCAAAATATGCTAACTGACTCGTCAAAAAGGGTAAACTTCTGAATTATGTTTGTTCTGAAGTTAATTTGTCCTTAGTACCAAATCACACTTGGTGGATAGATACAGGTGCAACTACTCACATAAGTGTGACTATGCAGGGTTGTCTAAGGAGCAGAATGTCAATTGATGCTGAAAGATTCATCTATGTAGGAAATGACAATAAAGCTCCTGTTAAGGCTGTAGGCTTATATAGATTGTACTTAGAATGGTTGTACTTTGGATTTGTATGAGACTTTTTATGTACCGTCATTTAGACGGAATCTGATTTCTATTTCAAGTTTGGACAAATCTGGTTACTCTTGTTCATTTGGAAATGAAAAATTTAGTATCTTTCAATTTTCTAAAGTTATTGACACAGGTTCTTTAATTGATAATATATATAAATTAGATATTTCTACCTCACAAATAAATGAAACCTTGCATACAAATAATTTTGGTACAAAGAGAAAATTAACTGATGAGAATTCTTTTATGTTTTGGCACAAGCGCTTATGACATATTTCGAAAAAAAAAGAATTGAAAGACTTGTGTCAGATGGAATTCTTGATTCTCTTGATTATACAAATTTTAGAATTTGTATTAAATGTATTAAGGGAAAACAAACAAATATTAAGAAATTAGGTGCCAAAAAGAGTTTAAATGTCTTGGAATTAATACATACTGATATTTGTGGCCCATTCCCTACAGCTTCTTGGAATGGTCATCAGTATTTTATTACTTTCATAGATGATTATTCTCGTTATGAGTACCTATACTTAATACATGAAAAATCAAAATCTCTGGATGTATTTAAGATCTTCAAAGCTGAAGTTGAAAATCAACTTGGTAAGAAGATTAAAGCTGTCAAATCTGACCGTGGTGATGAATACTATGGTAGATATGATGGATCAGGTGAACAACGTCCAAGCCCTTTTGCGAGATATTTAGCAGAATATGGCATCGTTCCTCAATACACTATGTCGGGGACTCCAAGTCAAAATGGTATAGCTGAGAGACGAAACAGAACCTTAAAGGATATGGTTAGAAGTATGATTAGTCATTCTTCTTTACCAGAATCGCTTTGGGGAGAAGCCTTAAAGACTGCAGTTTATATTCTCAATAGAGTTTCAAGTAAAGCAGTAACTAAAACCCCATATGAGTTGTGGACTGGAAAGAAGCCTAGTATTAGGCATTTTCATGTCTGGGGATGTCCAGCTAAGGTTAGGCCTTATAAGCCTAATGAAAGAAAATTGGAATCAAGAACTGTTAGCTGCTATTTTGTTGGATATTATGAAAGGTCAAGAGGTTTTAAATTTTATGATTCCTCAAATAAATCCTTCTTTGAGACGGGCAATGCTAAATTTATTGAGGATGTTGAATATAATGGGAGTGATAAAATTAAAGATTTTAATTTTGAGGAGGAATATGTTACTATTCTTACTATTACAATTGAAAATGATCAGGTAACTATGCCTGATATTATTCAGATTGTAAATCCAGATAATCAAAATAATCTTAAATTATCTCCCACTCATATGGAATGACAACAACCTCAAATTGAAGTGCCATTAAGGAGATCCACAAGAAAAAGGAGAACAAAAATTTCAGATGATTATATTGTATATCTCCAAGAGCATGAGTTTGATATAGGATTGGAAGATGATCCAATCTCATTCAATCAGGTCAAATAATATTCTAATTCTCAAAAGTGGATAGAAGCCATGGAAGATGAGATGAAATATATGAAAGACAATGATGTTTGGGATCTTTCTGAATTGCCTGAAGGAGCAAAACCTATTGGTTGTAAATGGATTTTTAAAACCAAAAGGGATGCAAAAGGCAATATTGAAAGATATAAAGCACGTCTAGTTGCTAAAGATTTTACTCAAAAGGAAGGCATTGATTATAAATAGACTTTCTCTCCAGTTTCTTTGAAAGACACTTTTAGAATCATTATGACACTTGTAGCTCATTATGATTTAGAGCTACATCAGATGGATGTAAAGACTGCATTCCTTAATGGAAACATTGAGGAAACTATATATATGATGCAACCAGAAAATTTTAAATGTTCTGATTCAAAACATCTGGTATGCAAATTAAAGAAATCCATCTATGGTTTAAAGCAAGCTTCCCGTCAATGGTATAAGAAATTTGATCAAGTGATTTCTTTATTTGTTTTTAAAGAAAATACTGTTGATCAATGCATTTATCATAAGGTCAGTGGGAGTAAGTTTATTCTCCTGGTGTTATATGTCGATGATATTCTGCTAGCAAGCAGTGACATAGGCTTGTTGCATGAGACTAAAAATTTCTTTCAAATAAATTTGAAATGAAAGATCTTGGAAATGCATCATTTGTGTTGGGTATACAAATTCATCGGGATCGCTCCCGTGGTATACTTGGATTATCACAAATAGCCTATATTGATAAAGTGCTAAGCAGATTTGGCATGAAAGATTGTGCACCAGGGGATACACCCATTACAAAAGGAGATAAATTCAGTTTACTTCAATGCCCAAGAAATGAAGTTGAAAAGCAAGAGATGGATAAGATCCCTTATGCATCAGCAGTAGGGAGTCTTATGTATGCTCAAGTTTGTACGCGTCTGGATATTGCGTACATTGTTGGAATGCTTGGTAGATATTTAAGTAACCCAGGAATGGATCATTGGAAAGCAGTGAAATGGGTTATGAGGTATCTAAAAAGGACAAGAGATTTTATGCTCACATATCAAAGATCTGATCATTTAGAGATCGTGGGGTATTCCGACTATGATTTTGCTGGTTGCCTCGATAGCAGGAGATCTACTTCATGCTATATTTTCATGTTGGCTGGAGGAGCTATTTCTTGGAAAAGTGTTAAGCAATCACTTATAGCTTCTTCAACAATGGAAGCAGAGTTTATAGCTTGTTATGAGGCTTCAAATCAAGGAATATGGTTGCGAAATTTTATCACATGGCAACATATTGTTGATGGCATTGAGAGACCATTAAAGATAAATTGTGATAATAAAGCAGCTGAGTTATATTCTAAGAACAACAGGAGTTCGTCAAAATCAAAACACATTGACATAAAGTTTCTTGTTGTGAAAGAAAGGGTTCAGAGTTCTCAAATTTGTATTGAACATATTAGTACAAACTTTATGATTGCAGACCCACTTATAAAAGGATTATCACTTAAAGTATTTCATGAGCATGTGGCTCGTATGGGTGTAATCTATTTTGATGATATGCTAGCATAGTGAGAGTTTGTTGTATTGTTCAATTATTATGAACTTAATTTCTGATCAGACTAAAGTATTGTTATTTTGGTGATTGAAAACTCTGAAATACAATTATTTAATTTCAATTGCAGTTTAGCATAAAGTATTGAATTTTGGTTATAACTCTTTTGAGTTATAAAATTGGACCAGTTGAAAATAGTCATGATTTGAGACCACATTACATGAAATTTTCATGATACACATCCATACTTGATCTATGTCATTAATTATGTCAACATAGTGACCATTGATGGGTCTTGTTATGAAATATGTAACAAAGGTCGCTTTGATTCTATATTGATATGATTGATGGACCAGATTGTCTAGAGATGTTATTTTAGAAAGATAGCAAAATTGAGCTCTTACAGTTATTTCAAAATGTATAATTATATGTATATATATATGTGACCCAAGTGGGGGATTGTTGGAAAATTTTTATTTGTGGGCCAATATATTTTATACATATAAATAAAAAATTATACATTAGACGCTATCTAAAATTAAGCTAGTTAAATTTGTGATCTATTTGAGTATTAAATTATTATTTGGCTTATGTGGCATCTCAATTAATTTTGTATGAAATTAATTTTTGTAGAGGCCGGGAATTTATTTTATTTTTATGATGGGCTGAAATAAAATATTTACACTTAAAGTATATAAGGGTCATGGTCCCCAGTTTAAGCGGTGAAGTTATCATTTCTCTCATTTTCCATCTTGAGTGAAAAGAAGGGGTCTCTCGCTCTTTTGGAGAACGTCGCTCTAAATGTGGAAGACCGAAAACCTTAATTCTGTATTTCAATGGATTCAGGTACGCTTTCGAAAATTCTTCTCGATGATTTGACATGTCGTTCGGAGACGATCGAATTGATTTTTGTGTCTCCATTAAATCCTAACACCAGTTGCCACCACCATCAGCTTCCACCACCTCTGTTGCTGTCATCGACCGCCATCACAATCTACTTCCACCATGTGGTCATTTTTACTAGTCATATCTACTACATTGTACCAACATATTATTCAAAGAAAATAATGAAATATACAATTGATATTATTTGTAATATAATTCGAAATCATTTTATGATATCATTAGAATAACTCGTACTATTATAATTGTTGTAGCATGTAATAATTAGCAAAGTATATATCTTTATTGAATAAAATATTATAATGATTTAATTTAAATTGATTTTACTTAAATTAAATACTTTATTGCTTACATTTTGGAAATTTACATACATACCACTATATCCTGTTGCGGGCTAGAATATACGTGGCGATAGAGTTGTAATTTTACGTCTTGTAGTGTTACACGGATATCAAACTCACACACAGAGAACATAAGATTTTTTACATGGAAAACTTTAGAAAGGGGAAAATCCACGGGGACTAGTCCAATTGAAAAGATTTCACTAGAATTTGTGTTGAGTACAGTGGGCTGACTCGTCCCAGAGGGCGATCAGATTACAAATGTCAACCGTATGGTTGAAGTCTAGTGTTAAATCTAGCATCACTTTGAAGTTTGGGGCGTCAGTTAGTAGTCCGACAGTGACTTTGCAGAATTTAGGCGTCAGTTGATGGTCTGGCGTCGTATTTCTGCCGAAACTCCCTCTTCACATCATTTTTACCACTCCATCCCTACACACGCTCACGACGTTGTATTCCCGCCGAAACTCCCTCTTCTTTGCACATAAAGCCTCGTGTGTTGTCCAGGACTTATTCCTTCCCACAAAAATCCCCCATTGCTGGTACTTCTCACAATTTCCCTTCCTCGGATTATGCTCTTAGGTGTCTTCCGCTATAGCTTATTGTGCTCACATTTTCCTTCCTACGGCGCTACAGCTCATTGTGTTTGATTTATGTGTTTGCTAGCATACTACCTATCAAACTTCCTGTAGAATCATTTTTTTTTTTTTTTTTTTGGAAGAGAAAGTCGAAACATGCAAGTTTCTGCATAAGCGACAGACTGGTGGAAGAGAAAGTTGAAACAAGCTTTTATCATCTACACCTAAAATTGAAACAAAAATTTTATTCTTTTACCTTGGATTGTGAAGAGGTTCGATCTCAATGGCGTTATCCCCTTCTTCTTAACTTCATCGGTTCATACCCTAAAGAACGAAAAATTGGAAAAAAAGATGTCGTCAGTATGCGTGAAGATGGAGTGGTATAAATGATGTGAAATAGAGATTTGTGTGTTATAAGTGTAATATAAAAAAAGAGATGTTAGATATATAAAATGATAAATATATAGTGGTATGTAGGTCAATTTTCTTTATATTTTTAGATGCTCTAATTAGTAATTATATTTATAATTTTATATTTATTTGATGAACTAACATCATCGCTGTAATAGCCCGGCGTACACAACTCTCTTTGGCCTATTGGTTGAGAGCTTAGGCTTCCAACTAAGAAGTCTAAGATTCGAGTCTATGTATATGCGTTTTGTGTATATAAATTTGACGTAAATGATCTAAATATCCCAGAAAATAATAATAATAATAGCCCGGCATCTACCTGATTGTGCCCCTCTTTTGGTCATCTGCGGTCCCGTTAATACCTTGCGAACCAAAAAATCTGGAAGGCAGACCCGTTTTACACTACCGGAATTCCTTGGCGTAGCTTCGGCTCAGCGGTCCCCGGCAAGCTCACTTCCCAAAACCATTCCTTTCCAAGTTTTAGGGTTTCGGAATCGTACATGAAGCAGAACTTGGTGACTTGGTAGGAAATTAGGGTTCTCCACTGCTATTTTGTCAATCTTTTTGGAAATTAATATAATACTATTTGAATTTCTGTTTTTTGTTTTGGCAGATTCTGAAGAAAGTTTCCATCTTGCTGTCGTTGCCCTTTTTTTTAATCTTTCTTTCTTTCTTTTTTATCTGTTCCTTCGATCTATTTGGAAAGGCTATCTGAGGAGTGTTTTGACGAATTTTCGTGATTTTCTTGTGGTTCTTTTAAGGAGGATTTGCTAGTCCGGTTAGGGCTGGCTTCAGTAATTTAACCACGGCTCTAAACAGAGAATCTCGTATTATTATCAAAAGGGGAAGAGAATGCCTGCAGGCTTTCCCTAAGTTCTTGATTGCTTCCCCTGCTTTCCACGGTGGTCGCGGCGCCCTGCCTTCTGCCGGCGGACATCCGTCGGACCTCACCTGTCTTGCTGGTGGTGGTGCAGAAGCTTGAAGGCGCTTGGAATTATTCTATAGTTTGTTTTAGCCGGTATCTGGTGTGTTGTAAGTATTATTAGATATGGTGTCAATCACTTTGTTCGAAGGTGATTATCCTGTTGTGAAGCAAGCTACCAGCCAGGAGCAGTCGAAGTCCCATGAAGCTCCTCTCAGAGGTGCTTCTCTTTCTTAACTTTTCAATACTGTATTTTGAGTTACGTTACTTCAGTTGCATATTTTTTTCTGATTTAGATATGATTTTCCATTGTTAAAACTGAGCCTTTTCTCTATGCGTTTGCCTCAACATTTTCTTAACTTCCATTCTTAACTTCCAATACAATTTAATTTGAAGTCTTTGTAATATGGGACCAGTGGAACTTTTGAAGACTATCTAAATTTTGTGCTTGGTTTTTAGTTTATTTTATGTAGTAATGCTGTTTTAATTTTCTATTTTTACTTTGATATATGAATAACTGCCATTATGTGCTTGCTTGTGGTGTAAACTAAGAAGAAAGATGATTTTGATGCTGGTTGAATTTTCCATCTTTGAGACATCAATGACTGCCAAAATGTGTGTTTTTTTGTGGTGAAACCTTGAGGAAGAATGTTTTTTGTGTTTGGAAAGGTATCAGGTGAAATCAAGGATTGTGGGATTGGGAGGGAGAAATATCTGGTGAACTCAGGATAAATAAGATTATCAAAATTGGAGCAAGACATATCTGGGGAACTTAAGGAGAAAATCTTTGATTTTTGGCATATAATGTATTAAGCCTCATTTGTTATTGCAATACTCTTGTTGTGTTATTTAGTTATCTCTTCTCTCAGCGATGAACAGGCTACTTCGCAAAGTGTTATTTATGATTGCACACATTGGAGGTATGTGTATAGTACAAGATTTCTGTTGCATGTTCTTGCACCAATTAGATTTTTCTGTCAGAATTGTGAGAAGCAAACTAACCAAAAAGCATTAAAAGAAAAACTTTTTGTCAATGCAACTTCAAATCTTCATCGTCTTATGCATTGCATCGCTATACTCTCTGAAATAGTAAGCTTAGTGTTCATCATTAGATGGTTAAGTTGGGCTTAAGGTTAGTGTATATGAACATTTAAATTTGTATATCTTGAATTTTAAATTTGGAATACAAATTGGGTTGTGGCATCCTGTTCCTGTATTGGTCGAAGAAGGCCTCTTTTTTAAATAAAAATATTTGATATTCATTTTTTAATATTGATAGCTCGCTAGCAAATGATTAAATATTGTTGTGCCAATATTCCCTACTTTTTCTGCATTAGCCTAACAGAAGTGATAATATTTTTCCAATACCTTGAAATATCTAAGGTTTTGAGACGCTAGTTTATCTCGCATGTGCTACGAAACAAAATGGGGCCTGTGATGGGTTTTCATGCACTTCTGATGATGGGCAAAGCTTATTAGACACCCTCATCTTGTCTCAGGTACTGTATAATTAGAATGGTATTTGTATTTTGTTTTGATTTTGTTTTTATTTAATCCCGACAAAATTACAGTGGGAAGAGCGTGCATGGATGGGTCGGCTTAGTTATGACGTAACTTCATGCGAGACAAAGGTGCATTTTTGGTTTTAAGATGGAGCTTTAGAGGAGGGCTTTTCAGCTTAGTTTCTATTTAACTCGTTTGGTTGATGCTTCAACAGATTGTTGGTGGGATGAAGTTAACTGCACAATTGAATGAGGAATGGAACTCAAATTTCCTTAAAGAGTTTGAGAAAAAGACATTCCAGTCATCAGGGGGCATAATTAAACCTAGCTATATTAAAAATAATCAGGAGGAGATTCTTTTCTGTGTTGCAAGTGGAGAAAGGGAGAGATCTGTGCTTGTTCCTTTAGTTGCAACACCTCAAGAGGGAACCTTGATTATTGCTAATGTAAGCTCTAGTTGACTGAGCTTTATTTTCTAAAACTTGATCTGCTTTATAGTTCTGATTCAATATTTCCTTTGCTTTTCAAGGCAAATCCTATTGAATATGGGCACATTTTCTTGGTTCCGTATTGTCATCATAAGAGGACACAATCTATTGGGGGAGCACTTCAGTTGATCACCCAGATAGCTGATGAAGTTGATAATTTATCCTTCAGAATGTTTTATGACTACTTGGCTACAAATACCGATCGAACTTACTTCCAGGTAGCTTTATTATTCATGATATTTAGTATTTTCGTTTGACTTGCACATGCATTGCATCCTTTCGAAATATTTCTGTATCTTTTCATGAGTGGCATTTGAATTTTGATGAGAAGTCCTTTTGTGGAGCACAGGTGAAACTTTTTTTACTAACATTAGAATGCATCACTAGATAGCCTGTCCTATACTGTTTGTATTAATATATCTGTATAAAGTATTAATCCTTGCGGTGTTTGTTCATTTATGAAAAAAATATTTGATTCTTTATTTAGTTGCTTTTCAACCCAATACCAATTAAAATGTGCATGTTTTGAGTCAACGTTACCTTATGAACTTTATAGAGTTTTATGTATTTAGATTTTATTTTTAGGCTAATCATCTTTTGTTAAACATGTACATGGTTAGAAAATGTACCCATTAGATGAGCAAATGAAATTAGTATTAGAGGATTATGAAGGAAAATGGGTAAATCTAAGATAAATGAATAGAATTTCATAAGTGTTTGTGAAGAATATTTTAAATAGTTGGATAAGGCTAACAATCATGATGCAAATCCTCTTCTTTTGGATTGTGTTCGAGAAGTTCTGTAGAATGTTATTATATAAGGGAAGTTCTATAGGGTCATATTATGTAAGGTCCACTAATAGCAAATCTAGTTTTAAATTAAGGAAAAGAAGGTAGTATCTTTTATATCCTCTATATCGTTCACTTTCTTTTGCTAATGGATCTCAATATTTATGGGGGATTCATATACATAGCACTAAAAACTATAGTGCTTACATATCTAACACCTAAATTTAACTATTTACATAATATGACACTTCATTAACATTTCTTAACGACCTTGATGAAACTTTCATTGATAAAGAGGAAATCGTGATGGGTTCCCACTTCCCACTGGACAAAGAAGAAGATATGAGTGAGTTGCAGCAGGATCTTGTTGAGGAGGGTTGCAATGGGAATGGGATCTCATTGAGAAAGGGCATTCATGGCACTAGCTAAAGCGACAGGGCCTGTGCTTATGAAAGACGAGGAATTTGGTTGTTGAAAATGGCGACGAGATCTCCCTTGCAAAGGAAAATAGAATCGGGTGTGATTCATTGACTGAATTATTACGGTGAGAGTGAGGAGGATGTTTTTTTTATGTATTTAAAGTTTTGAATGCAATGTATATAAATAGTGAAGTTTAGATGTTAAATGTATAAATCCTATAATTTTAAGTGCTATTTATGTAAATTCTCCTAATTTTAATATTTGTGCAAAGCACCATCATTCATCTTTTGATTGTGTAAGATGGAGATTCATGTTAACATAAATTGCTCAGTCTTTTACTTTATTTGATGGACAGGCCAGTTACTTTGCCAATCCTCTGCCAGTGGAGCTTCTTCCAGTTATACCCATCTATGGTAATTCTATTGATGGGATACAGATTCTGGAGGTTGCAGATTATCCTCTAAATGCACTGATTTTTGCAAGCAAGAATCTGAGAAAGCTTGCTGATGTAGTAGGAGAAATATGTTATACACTGCAGCACCGCAATACTGTCTTTAATCTGCTGATCTCAGATTGTGGAACAAAGATGTTCTTGTTTCCTCAGGTAGATGCTATATTCCAGGCGTGCATCTCATGATTATTGATATTCTTTACTCATTTATTTACATGAATTCTTCAGTAGCCATCAATTTTTTTACATAATCATCTTAGGCTTCGTTTGAGTTGGCTTTCTTACTGCTTCTTAAATCAACTTTTTAATATAAAAATTTAATTTTGTACTGAAAAGTTGTTTTAAGAAGCAGTAAGAAAGCCGTTCCAACGAGGCCTTAGTCTTTAAATAAAGAGTTCTGTGCAGTTTAGTGAGAAATGACATAGGTGACGGGTGGGAATGTTGTTAGAAAGATATGCACAAAGTTTTACAAGGGATGTGATATTCTATCTTCTATGTAACTTGAGGATAACCAACTGACTTTGTAGTGATCCAGAACTAGAAATTGGCTGCCTTTGTTCTTTATGGTGGTCTCAATACCTTTTCTAGGTTCATCAAAAGTTCCCCCTCATGATTTATCTTATGAAACTTTTTGTTAAATCAATCCTATCTGTTACATGGGAGAAATTATTACGTGCGGAGTCCGGATACGTCCGGATTCCAATAACAACGCAACACGCGTCCTTGTACACAGTGTGTACAGGTGTACAACTTTACACACTATGCATAAATTATAAAATTATGTACATAGTATGTACAAATTTATATACATAATATACACATTGTGTACACAGTTGTACACAGTGTGTACAAGGACACGTGTCATGTTTTTATTGGAGTCCGGACGTAACTCTACGCCCGGACTCCGCACGTAATAATTTCTCGTTGCATGGGTCATTTGGTCATTGCCTTTGATCTCCAATAGGGAGATCATGGGTTTGAAGCCTAAAGAGTCCAGTGCCAAACATTTGCTGTTACTGTCAGTGTTCAAAACTATACCTTATTGAGATTCTTAAATTGGCCTTTTCCCTATTTACTTTTCACTTAGCCCAATGACAAGTATCTTGAAATATTAATGGCTTAGCTTTTGTGTTATTCTGTGATGTCTTTATTGCACTGAGATGGTTGGCTGTAACAGGTCCATCTGCCGGTGACCGGGCATCATCTTCATGCGTGGGAATGTGGTGGCTACTTCATCTACCGCAAAAGTTTAGATTTTGACAATGCCTCTGAGAAGGAGATCTCCAAGTGTTTGGCTTCCGTCTCTATTGATGCTGAGGGCTTTCAATCCCTGAAGCAGCTTTGTTGTGGTATTACAGCCAAGTTCTCTTGAGCATTCAATATTGGTTTGATTCCGTTGGAATAATTAAATGGGCATTTGTGTGACTTGCTTCTGCAGCGCTTATTTTATAAATTTTATAAGCAGTTATCTCTGTAAGTATTTGCTTCTGATCCTTTGAAAAGTAGTTTATCACAAGAACTTTATGTTGTGCAGAATTTTACTTTTTGTTTGAATATTAAGTGAAATCTATACATTTTCTGTGATGTTTTGGCTTGGAAGTTATCCAATATTGCGCTTGGTTTATTTGATTTCACCTTCACATTTTTGATAAATTGGTACATGTTGGTAGAAAATCTTTCTTGATGATTACAGCTATGTCATTTCCTCTTTATGTGTTGTGTTTGTTGTGGAGAATATTTTCTTTTTAGATACCTGCAGCTATATCATGGTGCCTACTTATGTGTTGTGTGTTTGTGGTAGAGAATATTTTCTGTCTTAGGCTTCTTTTGGGACGGCTTTTTTATTGTTTCTTGAAACAACTTTTTAGTACAAAAATTTTAATTTTTGTTTCAAGAAACAATAAAAAAGCCGTCCCAAACGAAGCCTTAGTGGAAATATGTGACGTGTAACTGTACAACTGCTAATTGACAATGTTTTTCTTTTTTTTCCTCTGTTTAAATGTTTTTGACTCATTGAGGTGTAGTGAAATGAGGCAATGTGCTGGCCTTGTGCATTGCTTGCCTATGGAGTGCAAACTCATAACAAAGGACACATCACATCTCTTCACCTCTTTATGCTATGGCGTTGCATGCTTGACTTCTGCTCTACATTTTCTTTCGTGTCAGCTAGTTATGTTTTGGTGGTTCTTCTACACTCGTGCCTACTAATTTTCTTATAGGCTTTTCACTACTTGGTGCTAATATTCTCTAGCTCACGAGAAATTATTCTGTGCAGAGACCAGGCGCAGAATACTATCCAGAGATCAACCAGAATGCGTCATGTTAGCAGTACTGAGCCGCGGTATCGAGCAGTATCGAGCCGTGGTACTGAACAAGGGATGACATGACGCGTTCTGGTTGGTCTCCGGACGGCGCTCGGCATCCACACAAAATAATTTATCCTTGCTCACAAGCTTCTTTTTCCCTTATCGCCTCATCTTCACAAACAATCTCTTTCTCGTTTTGTCTAGATTCTTAAGTTTTGTTTGGGATAGCTTTCTTACTATTCCATTTGATGTATTTACAACTCAAATTCGTTGGCTGGCCCATTGTAGTGCATACATTTCGATAAATGTCATTGAGTTCATCAACATAAGAGTCCATGGATCTGCAACATTTCATGTCTATTACAATGGAGAAGATAATTGATAGCGAAACAGATAACAGTCAGATAGGAAAACTAAATAGTTAACTGTCGCAAGTCTCCCGGCTCAAGTACAAACTCTGATTGCAGCAGGACATTGTCTTCTGCAATGGTGGTGTTGAGGCCGTTGTGTACTGCTTTTTGGCAGGTTTTTACTAACAAATTCACACACTTCACTGGAATTTGTCTATTTTATCAGTGTTTCTCAAGTATTTTACAGTTATTTTGAAGATTTAAAATTAAGGCTTTGTTTGGAACTGTTTTTACTGTTTCCTTCAAGTATAATTTTTTTTTGAATTAGAAATTTTTTTAACTAAAAGTGGTTTTTATAATGCAATAAAAAAAAACTTTTCCTAAGGAAACCTAAGTTGCCAATATGTAGATTTTGTACTTCTTCTTTGTGCTTAGTCCAAACCTCCTCTCTCAAAATGTGTTGCAGGTTCGAAGCGAAGCCCCGACTCGAGTCTCATTGGTTGGCGAAATTATTACGTGCTGTCTTTGAACACCGTCCATAGGTGAATCAACATGTCATATTACTTTTTGTTGTGTACCAGTGCTATGTACCTCTGTGTATCAGGGTGACATGGCGCATCTTGATTCGCCTCTGGATCGTCCGATGACCGCACATAATAATTTCTCTAGGGTTATATGCATGCTTTTAGTCAGTTTGAAGAACGGTCAAGAATTTAATATTTTATTTATAATAGTGATCTAATCTAATTTTCTATTAAAAACTTAAGCTTAAGGCTTCGTTTGGGACGACTTTCTTATTGCTTCATAAAACAGCTTTCTTGTATAAAAATTTTAATTTTTATACTAGAAAGCAGCTTTAAGAAGCAATAATAAAGCCGGCCCAAACGAAGCCTAAGTGAGGAAGAAATAATTGGTATTCTATGTCAACATATTATTTTTTTATTTTTATGTGCATTAAAATTTAGGTTTTGTTTTAGATAGTTTTTTTATTATTTTTTAAAGCAGTTATTTAGTACAAAATATTTTGAATTAAATTTTTTTTTGTATTAAAAAGCTATGGAAAATAATAAGAAAGCTCCATGGTATTTTGCCCGGAACACATTGACTCAACTAAAACATTTCCCATAATAGTTATTACATAATAAAGTGTTGGGAGATTTACATACATACCACTATATACTACTCTATTTACATATGATAAATATGATATATATATATATATATATATATATATATATATATATATATATATATATATATATATATATATATATATATATATATATATATATATATATTATATTATATATATATATATATATATATCATTTACTCCACATTTAACATAACTAAGGTGTGTGTAAGGCTATATCTTAACTCATAATCATTCTTCATATAAAAAAAAATCTATGTACAAAAATTTTGATAGTCATAATTATTCTTCATCACTTTATATCTTAGGTATGCAACATTTAGGTTTCGGTTGGGGTGATTTTTTTATTGCTTTTTAACGCAGCTTTTTAGCTCAAAAATTAAAAAAATTTAGAACTAAAAAGTTGTTTTAAGAAGCAGTAAAAAAGCCGCCCCAAATGAATCCTTAATTCATATAGGGAAGCCAATACCATTTTATTAGTCCCAAGCCATCAATTAAATTATTTATCTTCTATCTCCCATATTATAAACCATAAGTCATAATATTACCCTAACACACTTGGCCAAGGCTAGGGTTACAAATAAATCAATGCACTCGACAAACTACTCATGAATCAGCTTGATTAAAGCTCGTTTATGATAGTTTAATTCGCTAATTGCAAAAGCTTGAGCATTTTTATAAATACTCTATTGATAAATGAATAAGTTGAACATCTTTATGTTTGATTCATTTATGATCATTAATACAATTATTTAAAACTCATAAACAAATTTTTTACAAACTCAATTAAGGTTTAGTAATATACTTACTTAGACCCCGATCGCAAATTTATTTAATATTTGATTATATTAGTCTTGTTCATTCTTGTTCATTTTGAAGCTCAAAGAGTTGCTCATTCATAGGCTCGAAAAGATTTGTTCTTATAACTAACAAGTTGTTTGGGTAGTGTTGCTCATTGATAAATTCGATAAGACTCGTTTGATTAGCTAACAAGCTGAGCTTAAACCAAGCTCAAACAATTATAATTATAAGCAGACTGAGCTTGAACACAACAAATTCTCGAATTGAGTCTGAGTTCAGTTTTGGCAAAGAAACTCAGGCTCAAGCAACCCCTATCAGACTTGACTTGATTCATTTGCAGCCTTAGTCAAGATCATTTGCTTACATTGATATGAAAGTGCAAAACAAGATGCCTAAATGATTGCATGGTTATATTGGCAATGAAATATTCTCAACAATTCTTGTAATGAGTTCATTTCATTCAATTATAAGAATATTAAAGCTCAATGATGCCAATTATAACATATTTTGAATTTTTTATGTGCCAAATATTGAGATTATTTATAATCCGTCTTATAATTCCCTTTTTTTCACTATTGATATGTCATCACAAAATTAGCTTGATCGGGCACAAATCTCGAGGCAAAAAGTTAGCCGAAAACTTCAAAAATTAAATTCGGGAGCACCTGAACTCCAATCTCAGCGAGCTTATAGTCAAACTGAGCGTCTCGGAAATACGAATCCAACGACACCAAGATCAACCCAATCCGAGCCCAAATGAGTCTAAATCAAGGGTTCAAAGCGCTGTTGGAAGGTTCAAACCGCAATTTGAGTTAACAAACGGTCTCCGATTTTCACGAGCTTATACTCAAATCGAACGGCTCGACGAGATGAATCCAACGAGCCCAAGGTCGCCGAATTCCGACATCATTAAGGCTTTCAAATACCCAACGAACGGTGCATGATCAAAAGATTCAATATCGGCCGTCCATTCAAAACACTCTCAATTCGCCCATGATCTCACGCCTATTTACAGGCTATGCCACTCCAGAAAAACTATAAATAGAGCCCTCATTCTACACCAAAGGGACTCAAGTGAAGAGAGAGAAGAAGAAGAGGAGAAATGGGAAAAGGATTTTCCACGTAAAAATCTTGGTGTCTCATAAATGTTAGACCCTCTCTCCTTATCTGATTGCGTGCCGGATTTACGTACAATCCTAAGACGTTAAATATGATATTTCTCTACCGCCGCGAATACTCCTGGACGCAACAAGTATGTATTATATAATCTTTACTATTTTGCTTCTATAGCTTAATTTTTTCAGCACCACTGCAAATAAAATAAAATAAATAAGTAATCTTTTATAATAATTTTTACTTTAATAAATTTTAAATGATTATAATTGATTTTAAATTAATTAATATAATTATAATATTTATGTCAAATTAATATATATTAAGAAAAAAATGATATTGATATTTAATCTTAAAATATGATTGATGCTTAATTATAATGATAGATGATGAAATTTTAAACAAATATATAATATTAAAATATTTATTTTAAATTTACAATAGTCCTCGCGGCAGAACTTAAACTCACCTACGGTTACCTAACCACAGGAGATTAGTTTAATACACTTTAATTAACTAAAACAAAAAATCAGGATTAACCTCCTCGCTGGAGAAATCTAGCAGCAGCTGAACTACAGTTGAACAGCCGAACCCTTCGCCGTCCTCTACCTTACTCTCCTTCCTTCATCATCATCTTCTTCTCTCTTCGTCTTTCTTGGTCGTCCTCCCTTCGCCCAGGTTAAGAAGCCGTGAGATTGAGAGGTGAGGTGAGGTAGAAATCGTCAATTCGCTCGCAGTTAGCTTGATTTCTGCTTGTTACCTGTTCAAGTTTGAGGAGGTGATCGATTCGATGCTTTTTTTCTCAATTTTTGTTGTGGTCTAGGTCATCCATAGTTTAGGGATAAGGGATTGGGATTTTTTCTTTTATTTAATTCTTTACTTTATGGTTGGTAATGGGGGGTTACTTGCAGATTCGCACATGAAAACGACGGATTATTGGCTGCGTTCGGCAAAATTTATTTTTTTTTCCTTTTAATTTATTCCATGTGTAATTGTTGCCGGATTGGCTACGCATGAAAGGAGCTTCTTTTATGAATTTGATTAGATATATGGAGTAATTAGAATCGACAAAAGCTCCATGGTGAAATCAGCTGACTCATATCTTATCTATTCTATTTTATGTTTATTTGAGAACTTTGGGTCTTTTTCTTGTGTGAGCCTGAATGAATTTTCTTCAACGCTTCATGTGGGATGGTTTTATTATCTGAATGAATCTTCTTTAGAAGTAATGTGTTCTAACCTTAAGCCTGGTTGAATGAAAACTAGTTTCACGGAATTGTTTTTATCCCTTGAAAATAAAAGTCCTTTGCTGCATTTCCATTGTTCACTTTCTCACTTTCTAATGATTGCTAAGCAGGCAATGCAGAGCCAACTTATATGCAGTGGATGCAGGATCCCTCTCCTTTATCCAAGAGGAGCGGCCAATGTTTGTTGTGCAATATGCAACATGGTGACAGCCGTGCCCTCTTCAGGTTTGGTTCAATCATCTGTATAAATTTTGCTCTACATTTTAATGTTTGCAAATCCCATGGATGGAGTAATATTTTCGTGCAAAGTTTGATATAACTTCTATGATATGTAACATACATTAGATTGCTATGCAGATGTGCGAAAATTCTAGCATATATATATATATATATATATATATATATATATATATATATATATATATATATATATATATATATATATATATATATATATATATATATATATATATATATATATATATATATATATATATGCATGACCCTTATTTGCTTTTTACTAATTACTTATGTTGGAATGCTAAAAGCAAAAAAGATGTTATTAAGCTTGTTGCTCTTGCCTGTATTTGTCTGCTGATCAATATTCAATGTCCAATCTCAATTTTGACATTGTAAAGGCTTGCTGAAGGGTGCACTTAAAAAAAATCAAAATTGAAGTGTTTCCTACAAATATGTAATGTCGAGCCCTCTAACTTGACCCATTAAAATACAAAATAAAATAGTATGAAATTTAGAAATATGCTAGCCAATTGCTTTGTGCTTTCAATTGTCACCCTTATGCTTTATCACTTTAAACTTTGCTTGGGTACTAAAGTCAAAGTCCATTGAAGCAAACGAAGAAGCTAAAATCATGTCAATACCATTAAAACGATTATACCCAAAATTCTTGCACTAGGAATATGTAGAAATTTTTGGTCCCGTTGGTTATGCCTAGAACATCCACATGAACCACAATTAGATCGATCATGTATCGAAAAATTTACATGCTCCCCAATTGTCATATCTATGAGTTTGTAGATTGTTTAATGCATTTGATTAGGTATGCACCCTCTATTAGTTGAAATTTGTTGCAGAATCAGCCACCTTGACATGGCCTTCCACAATTGATCTATGAGGTCTCATTGAATGAGATAACCCTTGGTTGCTAATAGGCTTGTTAGGTTGAATGCCCTAAAAGTTTTAACTATTTATATTGAGTTGGTAGATCCTAGGTGATGGAGCCATGAGATCATGATAGAGTCTAGTACCCCCTTTCATCTCCTAAGTAGTGTAGTAATAATCAATCCAATATAAGGCAATGCGTTGAACATAAAATAGAAAGCCATCATAATGTTAAACTAATATATATTTCCTTAGATATCCGTAATATTGGGTTCTCTTCTATATTTTTAATCATGAGGGGTTTGCGTTGATGAGAAGCCTTGGATGAGGAATATAATGATGAATTTTTTGGCAGTGTTTAATCCATTTCTTAAGCTGCCTCGTTAAAAGTTACCTCTGGCACTCAATATGAGCCATTTGAGCTTTTTAGAGTCCACATTTTAATTATTTTACCTTTATATCTCTATCAATTAACCCAAACAGTTGGGATAATGCTGTTACATGTTGATTCTGGATAGAAATTTTGATTATTGGTGAACGTTTTCTTCAACCCTAGTGCTAAGGGTTATAATGCTTCAATGGCCAAAACAATGTGCTATGAAATTTACAATGAGTTTTATGCTTTTTACAATGGCTGACCCAATTATGCATTAAATATTAATTTATGCTTATTAAATATTGATTCTTCTATTTTCATTTTTCATTCTTAAACATATTTTAATTTTTTTTTTTGTTTCTAAAAATGAGAAAAAACTAGAGCACAAAAACTTATTTTTATTTAGACTGGAAACAAAACAAATATGAACAAAACAAAATAAAATAGGTTGACACCATTTTTGTGTTTAGTCACTATTATGTACTGCACTTCCATATTTGATATCTATTATCTATTTTATTTTTAGGCTTAATCAATCTCTTTCTATTTAATATGATAATTTAGCGTACTCTGTTTCTATTAATGGTTCCTGTGTATCTAGTCAAAATTACCTTCACGGGATTCACTGTATTGTAGTTAGTTGCTTCTTTGCAATTTTCAAGGGAAGAGGACTTCTCCGGACTATAATGAGCTTCGTCTGTTGTGGTTCCTAATGAAGTTGCTGTCTTGTAGCATACTAGCATGTTTGGTGGTGTGTTAGTCGATTATGCATCTTCTGACTTCTGTTTGCAACTTTGATTCTGATTCTAGTATGTGGTGGTTGTTTCTGGAGTAAATGTTGTGGCTATCAATAAGGGTTCAAGGCATGTACATAAACAATGTGGTTATAACAAGTCAGGCTCTTGTTTAGACCCTCTGCCAAGGCAAGATAAGGCTATAGTGCTTTAAACACCTTGTCTGTGAGTGCTATCATCAAACCACGCCCAAGCAAGCATCTCTACTTGAGGGCGTCAGTCAGTAAGGCGAGCATCTTAGATTGATTGAATAAATTGGTGACAATACTTCAAACTCAGAAGATGAATAGTTTTTTTTATGATTATAATTTGGAATTAGGTGATGTGAAAAGTGCATAAAGTGTTGGATAAACATGGATGCACACTAGGGAGAAAGTGAAAGTAAATTTTGGTACAAATGCTTCAACTTTATTATGCAAATCATAAGGATGAAAAAGATAAGATGGGGACGTAAAAAGATGAATTGCTACAAATATAGGGATGTAGAACATGAATGATGATGAATATGAAATATATAAATGTGAAGGCAAGATTATTTAGGCTATACATGTGAAAAGTTCAGTTTACCGTATTTGTTTAAGATAATCTATTTATTAAGATTTTGAATGTGGTTTAGTGCTACTTAAAATTTCAAAATTATTGTCAGTTTTTTATGATGATTATCATTCCACACTCCTTATAGCATTCATCATATTTAAAATTAATTTATAAGTTATATAACTATTTTTTCTATAACAGTGTAATTCACTTTAGCAAAGGTCTAGCACCTCTGACATTGAGTAGTTATATTGCATTTAGAGCGCCTACTCTCTTTATAGCACTTGCCGATATCGTTGGATATTGGTTAAAAGTTTATTTGAATGCACATATCCTTCTCCCTTTTGGGATTCAATTCCTTATCAAGTGCTAGATTTGAAATTTTTATGAGAGTTTATCTCTCGTACAATCATCAATCTTACTTTTTAGTAATTTTTTTCTTATCTTCTCTTCGTTCTCCCTCTTCTACTTAATTTTTATTGGTTGGAATTTAGATTATGTTTAGTTAGATTTACTCGAATCTAGATATCTTTTGATTGTATGCAGTTTCAATCACGTATTGCTGATAAGAATTAGAGATAATGGGTTTAATATTTCATTCAAATATTTGTGTAGTATTTATATAATCCTCTGAGAGCTTCTAATAAGAAACCTACTAAATTAGGGAATTATAATAAAAATAGCCCACGAATTGATGAGTGGAATAATAATTACAGAATAATTAATAGTCCATAAGTTGATGAGGTGGTACCAATAATCCCACATATTACTGAGGTGGCATGAAGTGAATAAGGAGTGCGAAAGATTGCTATGCTTGATGAATTATTGAAGGAGTGGGGTTGATAGAGGCAAAATTGGTGGAGATTGATTTTTCCACTCTCGCAAAAGTGAATGAATGGATATCGTTCATTCCAAGCTTTTACATCCATTTTTGAAATATTGTTCATGAATCATTATAATCCTTCAGGAAAAATACTACAAGTTGCCCATTTGTGGTGACAAAAGGAGTAAAAGTAGACCCTTGTCTAGCTACTCTTTTATAAAATATTTGTGATCTTTAATATTGTTTGTTCATGTTGCATGAGATTATGAGCAATGTTGATGACTGAAGTATTATTACAATAATGCCTCATATGATTTTTCATTCAAATTTTAAAATTTTCAAGGATAAATTTTCAGTTATAATAGTTTGCGTTTTTAGTGCCTTAATCTATTTGGCTTCTGCGCTAGATCTTGGCATAATATTTCATTTTTACTTTTCCAAATCATGAGGTTGCCTTTTAAAATGTACAATATACCTAAGTTGGCCTTTTATTGACTGTAGATCATATATAATCAACATCTGCAAAGTGTCATATCCTCACGCCTTTTAAATAATTTTTTTTTAATTGAAGTTATTAGAAAATTTGATGTGTAACTCTAAGCTGCGATTCTTTGTGATTGTGTATGATTTAATCTACCGTTCTAATAACATTTGAAATGACAGGTTTAGTATGTGATAAATAGGCAAGTCTTCTCACAAGCATTTGATCGGAGTTTTTTTTTTATAGTTGTGTCTTCTGGAGCATCTCTAAGTTTATGACATAATTTCTTGGGGCCCTCGATAGGCTTACATCCCAACTTGCCTGCTTCTTTTAATAGTATTGTTATGTATTTCAATTGTGATATAAAGATTTCATGTAGAGGGTGTGTACTCTCAATGAAGTGTTTTAGTTTATCTGATTCTTTGACTTCAAATTCTTGGAGCAAGCTCTCTTTGAAGTCTCCATACATTCTAAGTTATTATTTATTATGATGATATAATTGAAATAAATTTAGAATGCAAAACTCGTCCTGAAGTTGTATTTCACAAATGATGTATGTATGCCTTGAATCTATTTGTAAATCATGTTGAGAATTATCTTGAAGAATTTCCTAATCCATGCTTTTGGAGTTGCTTCAATCCATATAATGTCTTTCTTAGTCTACATACATCTTGTTTTATATTTGAGTCAAACCCAAGTGGGACCTCTATATATACCTTACCTCCTACTTTAGATTACCATGTAAGAAGGCATTCTGCACATCGAATTATTATATTTTCTGATCTTTATTAGTTTCTAATGATAAAAGAATTCAAACAATATTCATTTTAGCAATAGGAGTGAAAGTTTCATAGGATCAATTCCATATGTTTGAATATGGCATTTTGCCACTAGTCTAGCTTTATACTATTTTAATAGTCCATCAGCATTCTTCTTCATACTAAAGACCTACTTATGCCTCACTAGTTCCTCTTCTTTTGATAGTGTTGTCAATTCTGATGTTTTGTTTTTTTGAGAGCCTTTCAATTCTTTCATTGCATTATTCTACTTATTATTTAAAGTCTCAGAGATAAATTTAGGGATATAGATAGTATAATGACCAGTAAGGATACATGAAGGGATGTTTAGTTGAAGTACCTTTATTTGTAGGCGCAATTATTCCTTAGTGATTTTCATGCTAGGAATTGATTCGATTGATTGAGATGGCTTCCTCTTAGAGCAAACCTATAATGGTTAAGTAGAAGGTGATTTTGGTATAAGTTTGATCTTTAGAGGAATGGTTGGTTCTGAAGTAGAGTTGTTTGCTGGGGTGAGGAGTAAGAAAGGGAAATCTTGGAGAAAAAAATTATTTGTGAATAGTAGTATTGAAAGTGACATTAGTAGACACATCAAAGTAGAAATTATCTTTATTGAAAGTGTCATCAACAAACACATACATCCCTGGGGGTGGGGGTCACATTTATATCCTTTTTGAGGGAAGAGTAGCTAATAAAATTTCATTTAATTGCTCCTAGATTAAGTTTTTATCTATTTTGAAGATGCTTATAGATAAAAGCAACACTTCTATATATTTTGGGAATAAGGTTATTTGAGGTGTTGAAGTGAGAAAATTATATGATTAGGACTTGAGAGTAGGACTATGAGCTAAAGGACCCTAGTAGGTCATTTTATGGTTTTAATGACTATTTAGAAAACTTTTCCCCAATATTATTTTGGAATATTGTTTTGAAAATGAGCTCGTGGTAGGAGGTATGTGATAGTTCTTTTATTTAACCCCCATTTTATTGAAATTTGTATACAGAAGAGGACTCATGTATTTTTTTCTTTTCATTGGAAATATGAGAAGAAAGAAGGATTTAAAAAGCTTTTTGTAATGTGTTCTGATTCTCTTAATTTCAACATTGAATTAATTTTTGATCATGTTAAAAAAGGTGGAGAAAATGATACTGACATCATATTTGTCTTTTAGTAGAAACATTCATGTCACATGGGTGCACTCATCAATAAAAGGCACAAAGCGCTGAGCTTATATTTTAGGTGTAGAGGATGGTCCCTAGGTTTCACTATGAATACAAGAGAAGGGATTTTAGATTATTATGGTACTTTGGAAAATTAGTATGCTTGTGCTTTTTAACTCAAAAGTATCACAAGAAAAGTCTTTAATATTAGTATTGCTGAATAATAAGGAAAATATAGTTTTGAGAATAACAGAAAATGTTGCTAAGATGTAGGTGTTGGAGCCCTATCCTTTATTAGATTTAAACATTTTAGAAAGGATGATATAACATGTAATATTGAGCTTCCTTGGCCATTGGATTTCACATGGTTGGATAGGTCCAATCATCATCCTCGTGCAATTTTTCTCTAATACATATTGTGAAGTGTTAAATATAACATTACATTTAGAAATTGAATAGATAACATGCTGGTGAATAATTTATGTAAATGGAGGATATTTCACCCCACGTAGTGGGACATATGCTTGATGTTGTTGTTGTTGTTGTTGTTGTGGAGGACATTTCAAAATATGAGAAATTTATTCATAAGAATGGCTCCTTGGCTAGCAACATTTGTCAAAGACCTGTCGGTAATGGTCATTTTCTTATTTTTAGGATATGGAGTATATGAACTAAATTTATGTAAAAAGTTGGTCATATGATGTGTAGCTCCAAAACCAATAATCTTGGTGTTGAGATTAGGAATCTCTGAGATTTTAAAAACATGAGAAGAAGAGGTAATACCTAAGGATGAGCCTACTTAAGTGATACAAATAAATTTTTTTTAGCTTTTTATTTCATCTTTCTATAAATCAATGGTTGATTCTTTGGTGTTACTTTTTTCTCATATGAATTACTTATGCTTGCCCTCTTAGTGTTGTCCAACATTTCCTTTTGCCATGAATCTTCCATCATATTTTTGTTATATATTGAACCTTCTTGCAATATGTGCATTGTGCACCATATGGAATCAAATCTCTTGTTGGGTGTGGCTTCTTGTGCTTCTTAGAAGATGAGAGTTTTGGATCAGGTTGTTTGATGCTGGTAACCTTTGTCATTAGGGTTGATCTTTTTATTGGGTCATTCGTAATCAAACTCTTCTTCTCCTTTCTTCCGTTTCAATAATGATAATGATTTCATTTAGTGAAGATAAATATTCATTTTTGAGAATGATACTCTTAGATTATCAAACTCAATATTTAATCTAACAAGACAATTATAAATTTAATCTTTTCCAATAAATCTTTTAAGGACATCAGCATATTTGCTACTTTCTATCTAAATGCATTGATAATGATCCATCTTTTACCAAAAATCTTGTAGTAGGTTTGAGGATTATGTGATGGATCATTCTCCTTATTTTGTTGCTAAGATCTATGCTTTAATCTCATAAAATTGGGCCACATCATAGACATTAGAATACATATGATTTACTATATCCTTTTTTTTTTGTTAAATGAAAGAATATATGCATGTGCCACCTATTTCAAGAACCATTGAGTTCCATAATGAGGACATCACTGAAGCACCCTATTCAACCTAAGTATTGATAATGGATCACCTTGTGGACGTCGAGTCATATCTAACAATGGTACAATCTTTAAAAGTGCTAAACTCTATAAATTTATCGAATGACATAAAATAGATTGGCGCTATTCTTCAATATACAATCCAAGAGTCAATGGTTTGGCTGAAGTTTTTAATAAAACCTTGGTAAAATTGCTTAAGAAAATTCTCTTTAAAAATAAAAGAGAATGACATGATAAGTTGACAGAAGCTCTTTGGGCATATCGTACCACTTATAAAACTCCAACGCAAGCCACCCCATATTCAATGGTTTTCGAAACTGAGGCAATGTTACCTCTTGAAGTTGAGTTGCCGTCTCTTCGTGTTATTGTTCAATATGAATTAACCAAAGAAAAAAAATGATCTTATGCGACTTGAAATACTTAAAGCTCTTGATGAAGTTCGACTCAAGCTTAGCAAAGTCTAGAATCCTACAATGCAAGAATGACTAAGGCCCATTATAGAATGATTCATCCTAGAAGCTTGAAAGAGGGTGAACTTGTTCTGGTTCGTTGAAGATGTTAACCCCTGTAAAATATATATATATATATATATATTATATATATATATATATATATATATATATATATATATATATATATATATATATATATATATATATATATATATATATATATATATATAAAATCAAATCATAGCCTTACCTCTATCGAAGCCATCCCTTGCACGTCGCTCGCACGCCGACGTCGCTTCTCCCCACGTCGCCCGCCTGCCTCGCTCGTTGTTAAATACCCGAAGGAATGAGGCCTTGAGGATGGCTGGCTTTTCTTCTCCCTCTTGCATGCTTCTTCATCTCGCCGGTCCTCCGCTCCTACGACGACTTCCTTTTCCTCTAGGATCGGAAGTTATGACACTTTGATCGGAACCAACAACGGAGCTCGCTCACTGTGTTCCTCCCTTCCTATGCTTCTTCGGCTTTGCGTACCCAACGACGTTTCAATCAGAAGCAACAGCGGGAGCCGCTCGCTGTGAAATTAACTTTCTCCCTTTCAAGCACTTCTTTGGCCTCTCCTTGGCTGTCCGACTTCGCTCCCTTCGACGACTTTCCCTCCCTGGTCGGATCGGAAGTTACATTGTTTTGATCGGAAGCAACAACGTGAGCCTGCCGGCTGTGAAGGTAACTTTCTTCCTTTTGGGAGCCTCTTCGGCCGAGTCCTGCACATTTGCTGAATCAGAGAGGCAAAGGGAGAGGCATTAAGTGTTTAATTGATTTTAATTATAGTTACTTTATTTAATTATAATTAATGTTAATTCTAATCAAATTAATTAATTGTAATTATTTCTTTTAAATTATTATTAATTATTAATATAAGTTAATTAATTATGTTGATTAGTGATATTAATTGTAATTAATTATTATAATTAATTATAATTGATTATAAATAAATATAATTAATTAAACATTATTATAATTATAATTAATTACAATTTTAATATTAATTATAATAAAAAATTCAAAAAAATTCCTCTCTTATCTCGGTGTGCGTGTCGAGTCGCAAAACCGTCTATGCACACTTTTTTCTAGCATGGTGGAAGGGAACCCGGTGCGACACCTACGACAAGGTAGGTGAGCGACGCCTTGTTCCAAAGTCCTGTCCTCAGCGTTCATGTCGAACCGGCAAACCACTCATGCACGCTTTTCTCTAGTGTGGTAGGAGGGAACTCTGTGCGACACCTACGACAAGGCAGGTAGGCCCGGTGCACGCTTTTCTTAGCATGACTGAGATAATTTTTAAGTACCCATACGCGACTATGTACCTACGGGGAAATAACTGTTTTTGTTGTAATAGGTATCAAAGACCTATGCACATCTTTTTCTAGCGTGGTGGGGTTAAAGATTTCACAATCGCGATGTCCTACGACACTAACCGTGCACGCTTTTCTCTAACACGCCGGGAGGCCCAGTTTTTTGTAGTTTTTCCCTAAACGTGGGAGACGTCGGGAGGTTGCCGAAATTTCGGGTGAACATATGACTGCACTCAGACATGATTTGAATTAAAATGAACTCAAATGAATTGAATCCATACTTGAACAAAGTACATTAAGAGCTTGGAATTCAACATAATAACAAGGACCTAACTCGAACTCAAGCTAACTCGAATTGAACTCAAACTTTTGAGCCTTTGAGCTTGATTGAACATGAACGGTGGACTTGAACTTGAGCAAAATCTAAATGATGAATAAAAGGTTAAACCCAAGTAAAATAAGATCAGACTGAAGCTAAATTCAAATCAATTTGAATATGTAATTGATCTTGCAAAGACTTCAGAAGACTCTGAACAAGCACTTGAACTCGGACTATACAACATTAAGTGGGACTTGTAAACTCGATGAACTCATGTCTAAATGAAACTGAAATTGGAATCAAACGTATACAAAGAACAAAGCTTGAATCATATACGAGGGAACTCAAACTACAAGAGCATTTGTACTGTCAATAGTGCCTCAATGTCAGATGAAACAAATGTGACAATATGCAACAAATACAAACTACCGTGAGCTCTTGTAGGAAGGATATTGCAACATCCTCATAACCAACATCAAGTTACAAGCAGGTACACTACAAGACCTCAATGCGTACAAACAAAGAATGTAGTGGACTCTTACAACGGTCTCTACGAGATCGGGTGCATCGTACCTGCAGGAACAACAAATGGTTGTAGTATGTGTCCTATATGCGCTATTGAGATCTCCAACGCAAGCAACAATGCCTGTAGATTGAGATGACAATACTGACATTTGATAGTGGTAGACCCGTCCCTACAAACAAGTACAATCATCAAGCCACCTGAGATTAGTGAAAGGTGGATATGATGCAAGTACAATAGGTTCTTCAACAAATATGTATGGGAGATCGTAGTAAATATGACGGATCCCTGTAAATAATCATGAGACACTTGTGGATAACAACAGTGGGTATATTGTAAGTACAACAAACTCTTGTGGACACAAGTATAGATGTCTCATACAACGATGGTGATTCAGATTTGTGAGTATGTTGGGTATAAAAACAACTCGATGTACGAAGGACCTTCCGGTGAATGAAAAAGGGGAGTTAACATCAAGATGAGAAGGTGCCTCATGACATCCAGATAATGTCGCCACCAAATCCGCAACACTCGTATTAGCGGACAGAAGGCGTGTACGAGCTTCCAAGTATATCATCACATTCAAATGATCAATATTCTAAAAATACCCCCCACACATGCACCGTAATTTGTATACATATAGGTACACAAAAGGGGGGTATACAATCACTAAACACACGTGATGTCTAGGGATGTTGCATGGGCTAAATGATGAATCTAGGTTCGAACCCGATCTTTCTTGACATGATTCAAACCATTAAATAAATATGCGGTCACGAGGTTGACCGGGATATTTATTTTATACATTCATATTAGGCCTTCAAAGCCCTTTATAAGAAAGATTCATCGATAAAATCATACACCCACATGGGCCCCGGCGAGCATGTTGTAGGAATACATGTGACGTCTAGGGATGCTGCGCAAGTTATTAAATTTGAACCTGATCCTCCAAGCAGGTAGATAGGAGTCGACAATTTTTAGTAAATAATTATGAAATGCCCCCAAACACCAGCATGGGCTTCGAAGAGCGTGTTATGAGTACACGTGACGTTTAGCGAGGCTACGCTGACCAATAAGTGAATTTAAGATTCGAACCCAATCCTTCTATGCGGATCAATAGGAGTCGACAGGGTTCAAATTATCAAATAAATGTACGGTTGCGACGACCGTTATATTTATTTTAATACATTCATATTAGGCCTTCAAAACTTATAATAATGAGAATTCACTAATAAAGACACAAACCCTACGAAACCTGATCCCCTATCGGCAAGTTGATAGGGTTGACAATGTTCAAGTTATGAATGAAAATGATCCCAAACACCCCGATGATGGCTGTGTTGAATGCAAATCTTAAGCAGAGGGGTTAATCATAAATATTTTTAAATGCCACTCAAATAACCGAAAATCCAAAATCCAAAGATATTTAAAATTGAAAATAAACCATCCAATACTTAAAGTAAAATCCATCTACCATCCGCAACAGTTTGCCGAGGTAGGCAAATTAAAATTTACTTCAGCTCACATAGAGCTAATATCTTATCGAAAATATCACTAGGATTCATTCTCAACAAATCTCATGTCAGTAAGAACGTGGTACGTGTCCTCTAATCGGGGGTTTTGCCACCAAATAACACTGCAGGATAAACAGTTATGACCCGGGGCCCTCTGAACCGAGTGGTTTTGTCGCCAAATGACAACACAAAATACTGGCTATGGCTAGAGCCAATACGCTCCTTAGCGACATCAAATCCTTGAGATATGAATAAATAGGATATAATTGATAGGGCAGAAAGCCCTCTGTTAGCTAAGGTGGATTCAAATTTGTCCCCTTAGACAAACATTCACCCCAGGTCTACAAGGTCCCCTTAGACGAAACAACTCATGGCTGCCGATAAAGATCCTTCTGTTAGGTTGGGTCGACTACCTCCTCTGACTAAGCAGACCAGGGACCACGATGTCCCGGGACGACGGAACCATGGGATCTTGATCGGTTCCATCATCTATTCCCCCACCATCTGCTTTAAGTGCAAGATGGTGAAATTTCTCATTTTAAATATCAAACCTTTCCAAATATCCAAATTTAGACTTAATTCCCAAAGCCAAGCCCCTGCTGCTACTATATGCCAGATAACACGTATATTCTACGTATCTGATTGACGACTAGCCTTAATCGAAAGTTCTCTCTCGTTATCGAGAGGAGTAATTAACTATTGGGGCTTGCGCCTATAGGAAACTAGAACTCGGATCATAAAGTCCTCACAAAATGAGGGTGAAATCTCTGGTCAGTGTCTTATCTACAAACCCATATGCCTTTCAAAATTTACCTCGGAACTTAATCCGTTAAAACTCTCCTCGAACAAAAAATAAAAAGCAATGCGGGCGGAGGACGGAGCCGAATTTTCGGAGCCCACAGAAGACCTATAATCTCTCACCGTTGCCTCAACAATAAATTTGATCCAAACTGGGAAGGATCTTTCATTATCGAAATTGTGTATGAAGGAGGAGCATATCAACTCATTAATCTAAAAGGTTAAAGGCCCATGTCACCAATAAATGATCAATTTTTGAAGAAATATCATAAATGACTACTTTGCCAAAAAATATTATGTATGAAAATTTTCTGCAAAGCAGGAAACAAATTTCAATTCTTTCCTGAAAGATAGGAGGTAATTTTTATATCTACCTGCAAGGCATGAAACAAATTTTAATAATCTCCTGAAAGACATGAGATGATTTTTATATCCTCCTACAAGGCGGGAAATAAATTATATTCCCTTCTGAAAGACAATAGGAAGTTATATTTCCTGTAATACAGAATATGTTTTATATATAGACACCTGCAAGGCAGGAAAACAACTTTTTAATCTCCTCCTATAAAGACAAGAATCAATTTTTTATAAAATACCCGTCAAATAAAGGAAGGGAATTACAAAATTGCATATTGGCTAAATGGTCCATAGTCAATTGCTAAAATAGAATTGCTCACAGACCTAAGAGTCGAGCTAAACTTCATAAGTCTAAGGGCCAAACTTTTAAAATCTTCTATGCTCATAAATCTAAGGGTCGAGCTAAAATCCATTGGTTCAATATTGCATAAGGGTCGAACCTTTAAAATCCTTAATGCTAATAAACATGAGGGTCGAGCTAAAATTCATAATTCAACAAACTGAAAACATCGAACCTCTGAAACTTCTATGCTCGCAAATTTAAGGGACGAGTTAAAATTCATTTGTTTAAAAAGGATCGAACCTTATAAATCTTTTTGTGCTCACAAACCTAAGGATCATGCTCCTTCGATCAATCTAAATTATGGAAAGAAGAAAATAAAGTGAAACAATGAACATGAATGCAAAACATGTTCAAAAATATTACAATGAATTCATTGTGTGAAAGACACAAAAAATTCTCAATTGATCCTAGATTTTAAGAATAAACCTCCATTGAGGAAGGAGCGACAATTATTGATCGCGAAGGGGTGGTATGACCATTTGAATGAATTTCATGATCATGAATATATGATTTTGTGAAATTTTGATGTGCCTTGAAGCACTCAAATTAAATGTGGCCAAAGATCTCATTGAAAGAGTAGTAGTGGAGGATGCCTTCAAATTTAATCTTCTATCAATAATAAACAAATATGTATTAATCCACACCTTGTGAGGAGAGGTAACATCCAATTCCAATAGGATCCTTGCTACGGAAGGCCTAGAAAAATTGTTAGTAGGAGCATCAATTTGAAAAAGTTTGTTAGAAATAGATCCCAATGAAAATAAAGTTGATTAACTGATGTAATGCAAACATATCCTAAGAAAAATCACCTAAACACATGTGATAAGTAGTTCCTTAAAGGCATCAAAATGGAGAGACAACCTTAGTATTCACATCGAAAAGCTATTGAATTAGTATGTATGGCAAGAAAAGAGCCTGGTGTGATTTGACTCTAGCAAATATTTGACAATAATATGATGATCAAAGAGACCAACTCTAAATTCACCAATCAAGTCCAAATCTGACTCAAATTTGTAAATGATATTTGTTAACCAACACACTTCTCCACTCATCAAATATCTTTTAATCTTCAAAATAATATTAAAAAGTTTAATAAGTAAAAAAAAAAAAAAGATCTCCTAAGTTTTTCCACATATCTATTAGAATATTATTAGGTTATATTATTTTTCCAAATTCCATTTTCTTTAAAGCCTCTTCAACTTCAATTTTACTAATACGACGATAAAAATAAAAAACTTTATTTTTATGTGGGGTGCTAAGATCACTAATGTTAATCATATTCTCACAAGCTTCATTGGAAAACTTATTGAAATATCTCATTCACTTATGTTGAGTATTCTCTTATAAGAAATGTATTTTTGATCTTCATTCTTAATGCACTTTACTTTAATCAAATCTTTCTTTTATTTATTTGCTTGACGAACTTATATATACATTTGTCGCCCTCTTTAGTATCTAATCTATAGGGGTGTCAAATTGTGTTTACGGGTCGGGTTGAAGCCCAACCCAACTTTGACCCGACAAATTTTGACATGACCTGAACCGAACTCGATTTGGAAATCGGGTCACTTTTCCCAACCCAAACATGACCGGGTTCGGGTTCGGGTCAACCCGACCCGACCAATAAGCAATTGACTCGATGTATGCTATTAGACTTTGGACCTTTGGTCGACCAGAAGTAACCACGATGACGGGAGCTTGCTTATTCAGCCAAATCATGTAAATCCGTCGACGACGGCAGGAGTTTCTTCTGATCGTTTGCTCATTCAGTCAAATCCATCATAGTGACGGCGACAGTTCTGCCGCAGCTATCGTGGCTGCAGCCCCCTTCGCAACCTCCATTTCCTCTACATACGCCACCCCTCCGCCATCAAGCTCTTCATCTTATGCCATGGGTGACACTTGCAAGACCTTCATCACCTGCATCTACATCATCAGAAGTGGTCCAGCGGCCCACACAGCGGCCATTTATGCCGCTCGCAGGCAAAGCCGGGTCTGCGGGCAAATCCATGTCAAAGGCGATCTAGCGGGTCTGCGGGAAAAATCGGGTTTCTGGGTTGACCTGAACCCAACCCTTAATTTGAAATGGGTAAAAAATCAGAATCTGAACCCGACCCATTTTTAAAATGGATTGACCCTAACCCAAAAAATTCGAGTCGGATTTTCAGGTCGTGTCAATTTTTGACACCCCTACTAATCTATTCTATAAATCACTAAAAGTTAAATTCTTTGCTTCACAAATTTCTTTTTTAGACTCTATGTGGGTGCTTTTATATCTTTTCCAAGTTTCTAAGCTTTTACGTCTAAACTAATTTAATAATCAAGCTTCTTATTTTGATCTTTATTTGCACATTTTGATTTCAACGTCAATTATTTTTACTATTAAGAGTTTTTATTTTTAATACTCCAAGTATGTACTTTGCAATATTTTAAATCTCACAAGTTATTTTTTTTCATATAACATTAGCTTCTTCATGCACAACTGAATACTTGAGATCTTGAACATTAATCTCAAAAATATTTTTATTTGCATTTTTTAAATGCCAACATCTAATCTTAGGATAATATTTTATTTTATTTTCATATTCATCGCTTCATCTTAAAATCCAAAACCATTAGCGATGTTGGGTAAATAAAATTTCATTCGGTTTGACTTTATAACATTTGCAATATAAACGATTTATTTATTTTATAAGAAAATATTCAATTTGAGTTTTATTATGTCAATTCTCATAAGTGATGAGATGCTCATTTCTTTTTTTAAATAAGGTATTAGCAATTACAAAATCATAAGAAAGAGCAAATTCTAATATGATTCTATCACTTTCATTAGTCGCTGTAAACTTCTAACCACTATGAATATTTTTAAAATTTTTTATCACTCTACCAACATGTCCATTTAAATTTGCTCAAATAAAAACTTTTTTCAAGAGGCATCCTTTTTATTTATTCCTCTAAGTCATTCAAAAATTTTCTACTTTACGAATATAAACATTTATAATTCTGAGCTTTATTAATGTCTGATTCAGTGAAAAAAAAAAAGAAAAAAGTATATTGATTGCATGACTCTTTTTCTTTGAGACAAAATCTACTTGGGGTTGATATTGTTATTCTTTTCCCCACTATTATGAGAGGTTTTGAGTGTAGAATTTAAACATAGCCTTAAAATACAAGGTAAGTGCTTCCACTCTTGTAATGTGCACACACACTTACAGAAATATTCAGATCCTAGTTTCATTAGAATCATCAGTTTTTCCCTGAATATTTTCTAATTGGAATGCTTCTTGAGAAAAATGGATGTCTTCCTGCTGCACTTAGTTTATTGTCCCTTATATTTGTATGTCCTTTATTTATATGCACCAGTAGCCTTATCCCAACTATTTGGAGTTTGCTTTATGATGGATTAGAGCTATTACTTTTATTCTATCAAATTAAGTTCTGTAGACATACTGCAATGTTTATTCATCATGATATCACTGAAAGGCTGAAGAAAAGAAACAATTTCTCGATGCGACATTTTGATGCACCCTACCACTACCTATTCTTATGTTTGTTTAGGTCAAATCTTTATTTGTAGACGTGAATTAAATAATTTCTACATGCAAGGAATACTCTTTCGCAGGGTCTGTTTTACATGAATGCTTACTAGCATATGGCTTTGTAGATTCTGTATTCCTATCAATTTGAGCCTGTTAGGGCTTCAATTTCCTATCAATTTTAACTATTTTATGTTTGCTTTACTTTTTGAGGAACAAGAACAATATTCTCCTCCTTTCAGCAAATTTTAAAATGGATAAGGAGTTTAACTACTTATATGCTTCCTCAAAAATTTTGAATGGACAGATATGGCTCAGATAATATGTGGTGGGTGTCAAATTTTGTTGATGTATGCTCGTGGTGCATCTACTGTGAGGTGTTCCTGCTGCAACACAATAAATGTCGCAAGAGCAGGTATTTTTATTTATTTTAATAATCAAATGGTGCAATAGCTGTTGGATTGGTATTCGATAGTAGATATTTGTATGTTAATAAGTGCGGCGTTGACTGTTCTTTGGCACCTAATGTGTTTCTTGTCTGAGGAATTTTGCATGAAAGTGTTTTTTGGTATTCGCCTGATAATGTGTTCATTTTGAGGCTATTTTTTTCCTGTGTTCTCCAAGAAAAAACTAGGCAAAAGTGCTTAAATTTTATTTATAATTTTCACAATGAAATCATTAATCTTCCATTTGTTTCCATGTGACAATTAAGGGTTGTTTGGCTCAAGATTATCCAGGTAACGCTGCTATCTAGTTATCAATGTTTCTAAATTAATTATGTTATCAATCAAATCAAATATGTTTGGTTAAATGTTGCAATAATAATGTAATGTTATCTTGAAAGATCAATGGTAATTTTGATCTTTTTTTCCCCTATTTGTTGGTATATTAAGAAGTGCAATTAGAAAAAGTCTATATTTAGAGAATATCTTATTGCGGTAACATACTTTTATAATTACATTAATAATTTTTATTCTACAATTTTCTTTTTTGTATTCTTCATTTATGCCTTCTTTATAAGTGCTGATATTTAGTAAATATGAAGCAATAAATTATTCCTCCTTAACATGGTATTAGAGCACAACTAAGCCCTAGCCGGCATCCCTCCGCCTTTCTCTCTTGTCATTTTCCTTTTCTAGCAGGTTAATGGTCCAGCATGTATGCCTTTACCTATCTCACTCCATCCACCAGCCTGCTCGTTGTTCCCATGCTCCTACCCGTTTGTCTGTCGTGCTCAACTACCTAGCATGCTTGTCTGTTGGCGTTCATTCACCTTTTTTACTTTCTCCCTTTCCCAAGCATTCTTTCCATTGCTTGCTGTCGGATCCTCATCTAACTTGTGCCCTAGCCAATGCCTACACCTAATCTTATAGCTCACCTTCGTTGCATGAATAGGTCCCCTCTTTCTTGGGGCTTGAACTTCCGGATTTCATTCGTCTCTACGATTTGAGTTGCTTTAGATTTGTTATGCCTCTTCTCATAGTGTAATGGGCTTTTTCTTCCCTCTTACTAAGATGAAACACTAACGAGTAACTCCATCAAAATTTGTTGTGCCAATAATATATTATGGCTGAGGCCTTCTTTTTCTTGTCAGTTTTCACAATAACTCCATATTCCATATTGATGCATCTCATTATATAGTAATGTGATACGAAGTGGATGCACTTTTCTTCGAAATCAGCAAACAAAAATAAAAAATTACGAAGAAAACACATCAAAACTATTTTTATTACAAGATATATGAAAGAAAATAATAATATACAGTTGGATCTTTGGGTGATCAAGTCATTATTAAAAGTGCACCTTTTAGATATCTTGGGTCTATTCTTCAGAGTGATGGTGAAATAGATGGTGATATTATTAGTAGAAAGCATTGGGCTTGTGATAGAAAAGTCTCCCTCAAACTCAAGGAAAAATTCTATAAGATGGTGGTTAGACCTACAATACCTATGGTGCAGAATGTTGGCCATTAAAACTGAATCATAATATTAAGTTAAGTGTTGTAGAGATGATGGATGCTCATGTGGATGAGTAGCTTTCCTCTTAGAGACATGATACAAAATGAGTATATATGTGAAAAGGTTGGAGTAGCTCCAGTGGAAGATAAGATTAGAGAGAGTTGCCTTAGATGGTTTGGTCACATCGGCCTTCTGATGAACCAGTTAAGAAAGTAGATGTATTAGAGGTAGATCTAAAAAGACTTGGTTTGAAAATATTAGAAATAACCTTTCTTTATTAGATTTAAATGAGAATTTAATTTTTAACAGGGCACGATAGATAAAAAAGATTCATGTAGATGATCCACATGTGTGATAAAGGCTTGATGTTGTTTTTGGTAGTGATTCTCCTTTTCCCACTTTTGGGAAGGGTATTTGTTCACCTCAAAATAAAAAAAAGATAGAAGAAAATACTTGCTCAAACCTCTGTAAAAAATCAGCAGAAATCTTGTTAAATTCAGTGTCAATCACTTAACTTTCTGCAAATCCCGTGCTGACGCAACTAGTGCGCTTTCCATGCTCTGCTCTTGATTAATAAAAGGAAGGAGAAGAGGAACCTTTGGCTTTGGTTCCCGTACTTAGCTCTGACTTCCCTCCTCAAGCCTTCTCCTTGTTCGAAGCCCCTCACTTCTGATCCCTATCAACCAGCCGTAGACCTTACGAACTCCAGCCGCCGAAACCTAGTCTCTCCCTTTCTTAGCTCCATTATGCCAACCCATTGACCTTCACATTCCACCGAAACCAGTTCGAACTCTACCTGCAGTCGAACCGCTCACAAGCTCTGCCTCTTGCTCCTGTTCAAACTTCTACACCTGCCGACCTCCTTGCTCTTCCGACATTAAGCTATCAGCTCGCCTCCTCCTTCGACCTACCTCGGCTAATCGAACCCCAACCTGGCCAAACCAGTCCCGGCACCACAAGCCCTTCGTCCAAATTTTGTTTCCTGTCGAATCCCACGACCTTCCGCCTCCAAGCTGACCAAACCAATCCCAATCTCCAGTCAACAGCCTGATTTCCACTATGCTGAAGCCACGCCATCTACTATGCCGATCAATCTAGCCGTCCTTGCCTCCTCCCTACCCTCAGCCAAACATTATATGCTCTTTATTAGCCATCCGACCGGCCCTCTATCCTGCGATCCGACATCTGGTCGAAGCCTAGCCTTCCTCTGCTCAAGGCCTACAGCCTATCCACCTCCAGAGCCCACTAAATCCCCATTTTCCTCTATCCATACAACCACATCTATTGCCTGCACTCACCCACACTCCCAAATAACTTCCCTAACCCACTCACAATTCCCAACAAACCCACTTCCTCTCTCTTCTCTCTCTATAATATATATATATATATATATATATATATATATATATATATATATATATATATATATATATAGACACACACATACACACATAATGTAGTGTCAAAAAAGTGAAAAAGAGAGAAAAAGGAGAAATAAGAATTTTTGTCGTGTCTCGATTTTTGTGCACATTTTCCTTGACATCACCATCGCCGTTGCTCACAAAGGTATAATGTTTCCTAACACAAAAAACTCCAAAATTCTCATTTTCGGCGCTCGCAGCGCATCAGGAAACCACCTTGAGAGGGAATCCTGTGCGAAGCTTGCGACGAGTCGGGCAGGCCTTGTACACGATTTTCTTAGCGTGGCTGGGACAATTCTAAGTACCCGTGTATGTGCCTTCACGCCTGCGTGGAAAAACTATGTATTTTAAACAGGTACCTCGAAGACCTCTACACGATTTTCTTAACGTGGTGAGATTAAATACCACAACTACTGTGTCACTTGACACTTACCATGCACGCTTTTCTTAGTATGATAGGAAGACTTAGCTCTCCAAATTTCTCCTAAACAAGGGGAGACGTCGGGAGGTTGCCAGAATTTGAATTGACAGAGGACCTGGACTTAAGAAAAACCACAGGTGACTTGACCTGACTTGAAGTACAGGGAACAAAACTTGAATTAATAAACAAGGAACCGGACTAAACTTTAAACCTTGAAATGCTTGAAAGTACAAACGCTAAGAGACAAATCTGGATTCTCCAAATGAATATAAGTAAGCAAACTTGAAACTTGTGGTGGATAAAACTCCAACTACAACTTGCTTGCAAAGAATGATCAACAAGAACTCTACCTATGAATAACAGCATAAAATCTCCAATGAATACCAAGAGTTGTCAGGAAAAATGGAGTGCAAATATCAATAAGCAGCATCACCAGGTTCACTATGCATGTTGCAAATCATCTTCAAGGATAATAAAGAACCGACAATTTGCATGACAAGTCATAACAACAATAGAGATGCGGTGAACATAACAATCCACCAATGATCCTGTACGAGGAATGCAGCACATCCATAAGCAAGGAAGGAGGTTATCTTAAAAATAACTTGCCTACTATTGATAGAAATTAACTGGCATCTGCCTTGTAAATACATGCGGTGGCCCCCACAAGCACTAAAAGGATATGCAATCGACATGACGATTTACCAACACTCATGCACATAATACCTCACCTATAAGTAGAGGAAAGAGGTTTATAATGCACACGCCATAGCTTTTAAGGGCAAGGGCAAGAAGCTTTGATGAAAGTACCAATGTTACCATACATACAACTATTACACAAACACATCATGCTTCACATCATGCAAAATGCATCATGCATATATACACTGCAACATATGAAATACATTACACAAGTACACTGTATGACGTGTAAATTGTATTGTGCAACAATAGCACGCTACGCTGACATGCAAACACATCGTGCACTACATGAGAGCACTGAATTATCATACAATGCACTATGCAGGCACCCTATCCAATATGTAAATTATGATTCGCAACAGCAGTGAGGTATGCCAACATGCAAATATATCATGTAGTATACGAAAGTATATCATTATGCAAACATGTTGTACACACAAATCATTTACTACTGCATCAAGCTAACATGTAATATAATATCAAGTAATATGCAACACATGTATTAACATATATATATATGAATACGTGTATGAGTATGATAACATGCAGATGAAAGTATAATTATGTGAGTGCATAGGTAGATGTGTCATATACAACATTGCACTGCATACATATAGCTGTAATATGAACTCATTTTTCAAAATGCATGCAAAATCATATATCTGTATGGGACCCAGCGAGCGTGTTATAGGTACGCATAGCTGTGGGCTCTGAAAATTCAGCCCCGGCCTCCCCGCCGCTGCTTCTTATTCGGCGAGGGAGTTTTAACTGAATAAGTTCCGAGGTAAATTTTGGAAGGCAGATGAGTTTGTAGATAAGACACTACCTAGAGATTTCGCCCTCATTTTGCGAGGACTTTATGATCTGAGTTCTGGTTTCCTATAGGCGCAAGCCCCTATAGTTAATTACCCCTCCCGATCACGAGAGAGAATATTCGATTAAGGCTAGTCGTCAATCAGATACGTATATAATACGTGTTATCTGGCATATAGTAGCAGCATGGGTTTGGGTATTTGAGAACTGGATTTGGATTTGAGAATTTGGAGAGTTTGATATTTAAAATAGAAATTGCAGCATCTTGTACTTAAAGCGGATGGTGGGGGAATGGATGATGGGCCCGATCAAGATCCCATGGTTCCGTCGTCCCGGGCCATCGTGGTCCCTGGTCTACTTAGTCAGAGGAGGTAGTCGACCCAACCTGACAGAAGGATCCTTGTCGGCAGCCATGGGTTGTTTCGTCCAAGGGGACCTTGTAGACCTGGGGTGAGTGTTTGTCTAAGGGGACAAGTTTAAATCCACCTTAGCTAACAGAGGGCTTTGTGCCCTATCGATCATACCCTATTGATTCATATCTCAAGGATTTGATGCCAATAAGGAGCGTATTGGCTCTGGCCATAACCGGTATATCGTGGTGCCATTTGGCGGCAAAACCACTCGGTTCAGAGGGCCCCGGGTCATAACCGTTTACCTGCAGTGCCATTTGGCGGCGAAACTGCCGGTTAGAGGACACGTACCACGTCCTTACTGGCAAGAGATTGTTTGAGAATGAATCCTAGTGATATTTTCGACTAGGCATTTGGCTCTTTGTGAGCTAGAGTTTATTTTAATTTGACCACCCCGGCAGACTGTTGCGGAGGGTGGATGGGCTTTGCTTTAAGTGTGTTGATGGATTGATTTCATTTTTAAATATTTTGGGATTTTGGGATTGATTTTGAATTTTTGAAGTATTTGGGTGGCATTTGAAAATATGTGTGAACCCCTCCGGTTGAGATTAGCATTCAACACGGCCATCATCGGGGTGTTTGGGGTCATTTCCATTTGTTGACTAAACCCTATCAACTCGACCAAACTATTGATCGAGGATCGGGTTTCTTATAGGCTTCATGCTTTTGATTTAGTGAATTCTTTTGATTGTAGGCCTTGAAGGCCTAATATGAATGTATTGAAACAAATACATTGATCCCCACAATCATGTATTTATTTGAAGGTTCGAACCCTGTCGACTTCTATTGATCCGTATAGAAGGATCAGGTTTGAACCTGAATTCACTTATCAACCCGCGCAGCATCTCTAGGCGTCACGTGTGTACCAATAACACGCTCTCCGGGGCCCGTGCGAGTGATTTTTATATTGATTTAGACGTACCCCATTGTGTACCTATGTGTATACAAACTATAGTGTATGTGCAGGAGTACTTTGAAGTATTTGTAGTTGTGTAAATAACTATCATCTGGATGCACACAACTTTTCATTTGAGAGCTTATACACGCCTTATGTCCGCTAATATGAGTGTTGCGGATCCGGTGGCATAGCATTGTAGATTGTAGACGCCTTCTGTCTGCTTGTATGAATGTTGCAGATCCGATGGCGTAGCATTGTAGGTTGTAGACGCCTTCTATCTGCTTGTATCAGTGTTGCAGATCCGGTGGCGTTGCGTTGTAGATTGTAGACGCCTTCTGTCTGCTTGTATCAGTGTTGCAGATCCGGTGGCGTTGCGTTGTAGATTGTAGACGCCTTCTGTCTGCTTGTATCAGTGTTGCAGATCCGGGGGCGTTGCGTTGTAGATTGTAGACGCCTTCTATCTGCTTGTATGAATGTTGCGGATCCGGTGACATTGCAGCTTGATGCTACGAGGCGTTTCCGCATCTTGATTGTCTCCCCTTTTCTCAATCACCGGGGAAGGATTTTCTGGATTTGGGAGTCAAGGACTGCTGATTTGGGGAGAACTCCCTTCAGGATCTTTGGTGTAGTAGACCGTCATTTTCGGTATTTGTAGACATCAGAACTATTTTCTTCTCGAGTATATAACTAAGAAGAGACTTTGGAACACCAGGAAGTTTGGTTCTAATTTGTTCAAACATTTCCCTCCTTTCTGCTAGTGGGTATCCTTTTCGTACATTGGGCTGCCTTTGTACTCGACATAATTGAAGCTCTTGATCACCACTGTCGTAGGTGATATTCTTACTTGTGTCCACAGTGATTCATTGTACTTACAATACACTGTTGTTATCCACAAGTATCCATTTGCAGGGGACTGCTACATTTACTATGATCTCCTGAAAATGTTTATAGAAGACCCATTATTCTGCATCATATCCACCCTTTCACCAATCTCGGGTGGGTTTTGTTGGGTTTGTTTGTATGACCGGGTCTTTGATTGCTAATCTCCAGTATTGCCATCTCAATCAACAGACATTTGTAGGAATTGTCGTAGGAGTTCGTTGCATTCATCTTTCGTGTACATCGAGATTTCATCTCCTACTTGCAGCTTGTTGTTAGCTTTGACGACTGTGCACTTAGATCTTGATTTGTTCATTCATCCAAAGCTCAGTTCTATGTATTCCATTGAACCCAAGTTCAAGGTTCAACTCATGCTTGAGTCTTGTGTGTTGTTCTTGAAAGTTCAAGTTCTTTATTGCTCATGTCAAATTTGGATCCAACTTGAGTTCAATTTGAGTTCCCTACTCTCCACATCTTGTTCCAGTTTGAGTTCAAGTAGTGAGCTTGAGTGATCTTATTCTTCATGTTAGAGTTCATTTGAGTTTGAGTTCTATGTTCGGGTCCCCTGATGTTGCACAGTTCGAGTTCCAAGAACAAGTTCAAGTGCTTGTTCAAAGTCTTCTGAGATCTTTTGAAGTCCTTGCAAGTTCAGTTTTATATTCAAATTGATTTGCATTTGGCTTCAATTTGATTTTATTTTATTTGAATTTGACCCTTAGAAATCATTTGAGTTTTATTTAGATTTAGGTCCACAAGTCCTCTGTTCATCGTACAAGTCCTCTGCTCATTTAGTTCAATTTCTGTGTATTATTGTTCGAGTACAGGTCTTCTATATTGTTGCCCAAGAAGATCTTCAAATTGTTCAAGTCTTTGTACATTTCAGTGAAAATTTCGGCAGCACCCCGGCATATCCCCCGTTTGGGAGAAAATAGGGGAGCTGGGCCTTCCCACCACGCTACTAGAGCGTGTATGGTAGGTGTCCTCAGACACCGCGGCCGTACAAAATTTCATCCCACCACGCTACAAGAGCGTGTATGGGGCCTTCAGCAGTACCCGTACCAGAACAGCAGTGACGTACCAGAACAGCAGTGACTCCCCACCACGCTACAAGAGCGTGTATAGGGCTCTCCCACCTCGTCGTATGCTTCGCACCGGGCTCCCTCCTACCATGTTACAAGAGCGCGTATAGGTGGTTCCCCGATCCGCTGCAAACATCGAGAATGGGATTTGGAACATCATACCTTTGCGTAGCAGTCGTCGGCGGTGTCGGTGTCGAGGTCGTCCCCACCACGCTACAAGAGCGTGTATAGGGCTTACCCGCCTCGTCGTATGCTTCGCACCGGGCTCCCTCCCACCGTGCTACAAGAGCGCGTATAGGTGGTTCCCCGGTCCGCTGCAAACGTCGAGGACGGGGTTTAAGTTAGAAATGTATACCTTGAGGACCGACGAGGAGTGACAGTGTCGGCTCGAGGATCGAGGCAAGAGGGGCAAGCATGCTTCTTCTTTTTTTTTTTAATTATATCTAATTATAATTAATTATAATTAATCATAATTAATTATAATCAAATAATTATTATTATTATCCTTAATTAGTTATAAAAGATTTTAATTAATTATAAATAATTAATATTAATTATTTATATTTAAAAATAATAATCAATCATAATTAATTAAAATTAACTTTAATTAAAATTAATCATAATTGATTAAAACTAATCATGATTAATTACTTAGAATTAATTATGATTAATTATAATAATTATAATTAATTAAATAACTATAGTTAATTAAAATTAAATATAATTAATTAAAATTATTTTTAAATAAAACTAATTAAAATTAATTAATGTTAATTAATTAAGATTTATTATAATTAATTAGAATAATAATAATTGTTATTTTTTAATAATTATAATTAATCAAAATTAATTATAATTAACTAAGATTAATTATAATTAATCTCTGTTTTGGCTGGCTTATTGGTTCTGGCCGAAGAAGCATACGAAAGGTTGAAAGTTACCTGCACAGCAAGCTCCCTGGCTTGCTTCCGATTAGAATGCTGTAACTTCCGATCCTAACAGATAGGGAATGCCGTCGAATGAGCCAAATCGAACAGCACAAAGACGGCGAGCTCCCGTTGTGCTTCCGATCAAAGTTCCGTAACTTCCGATCTAACAGGGAAAGGAAAGTCGTCGAAGAGCAAAGTTGAACAGCAACAAAGGATGTCGAAGAAGTGATCGAAAGGGAGAAAGTTATCTTCACAGTGAGCGGCTCCTATTGCTTCTTCCGATTAAAATGTCGTAACTTTCGATTCGACAGTAAGGGAAGGTCGTTGAAGGAGCGACGTCGCACAGCCACGAAGGAGTCGGGGAAGAGGCTTAAGGGAGGAAGACCACTTCACAGCCGGCGAGCACTCGTTCCTGCGCCCGATCAAAATGTCGCAACTTCCGATCCAAAGGAAAGGAAAGTCGTCGAAGGTGCCGTCAAACAGCCACGAGGAATCCAAATAGGCGCTCGAGAGGGAGAAAGTTACCCTCGCAGTTAGTGAGCTCGCGTTGTTGCTGCCAATCAAAGTGTCGTAGCTTTCGTTCCGTGTAGGGAGAGAGCGGAGCGAGCAAGATCGAGAGAGAGCGGGCGTGAGAGTGAGAAGAACCGAATGCCTTGCTTCCCTCTCCCCATTAACGACACTAAATCGTGCGGAGATGTGGGGACGCGACATCAGTCGTGAGCGACGTGCGGAATTCGGCGCCGAACAGGTACGTTATTATTATTATTATTTTTTTGTATACAGTTACGGGTCAACAATAGCGTATGAGGATGCTGTGCAGGTCAAGAAATGAACTTAAGTTCAAACCCGATCCTTCTATGTGGGTAGATAGGAGTCGACACGGCTTGAATAGTCAAACAAATGTACGGTCACAGTGCCGACCGAGATATTTTATATATTCATATTAGGCGTTCATGATCTATAATAAAGAAAATACACAAATAAAAGCATAAAACCGACAATAAACTCGATCTTTTGTCGACAAGTAGACAGAGTTGATAAGGTTCAACCAAAATGAAATTGTCCATAAATACTCCGATGATGACTATATTTATATAAAATATCAATCGGAGGGGACCTCAAATATTTAAAAAAAGCCTATCAAATTCCTATGAAATTTCACAACTTGAATCACAAAAAATAAGATATCTAAAATGAAATAAATCACTAAACACTTAAAGCAAAACATCCATCCACCATTCGCAACAGTTTGCCAAGGTAGACAAATTCAAAAAATACTTCAGCTCATAAAGAGCAAGTGTCCAGTCGAGAATATCACTGCGATTCATTCTTAAGCCATCTCTTGCCAGTAAGGACGTGACACATGTTCTCAAATCGGCAATTTCACCGCCAAATGATACCACAAGTAAACAGTTTTGATCGATACCCTCTAAGCCGAGTGGTTTTGCCGCCAAATGGCACCACTAAATTACAACCATATTTAGAGCCCGCATGTTCCCTAATGCCTTCAAATCCTTGAGATATGAATCAATATGATATAATCTATAGGGCACAAAGCCTTCTGTTAGCTATGGTAGATTCAGATTTGTCCCCTTAGATAAATACTTACCTTAGGTCTATATTTACCCTTGGACGAAACAACCCATGACTGTCGACAAGGATCTTTCTATCAGGTTGGGTCGAATACCTCCTTTGACTAACTAGACCAGGAACCATGATGGCCCGGGACAACGGAATTATGGGATCTTGATCATGTTTATTATCGCTCCCCCCACCATCCGCTTTAAGTATAAGATGGTGAAATTTCTAATTTTAAATATCAAAATTTTAAATACCTAAATTATGTTGCTACTATATGCTAGAAACTTCGTATCTATTTGACGACTAGCCTTAATCAAAATTTATTTAGGAACTTACTCGTTAAAACTCTCATCGACGATCCGAAAAAAAAAAAAAAGAAGAAGAAAGGGCCCGCAGAGAGGCCGTGGTACAAATTTTCAAAGCCCACAGTATTTTAATTCCCTCTAAATCTCTCTTTTAGAAGTTCTAAGATTTTGATAATTCTGTCAATTTCTTGTATATTTAAGGCTTTACAAACACTCATAATTGTTCAAGAACATTTTATCCTTCATTGTACTGAATTATGTTTCTATTTTTTTGCCCCTCTCCAAGTTTGAATGTCCTGCCTAAAAATTGGTTAAACAACATTGTATTACCTTATATTCCTCTTCTTGTTGACAACATGATCCTTTTGGTATTGTCACCTCCGGCATTTATGTCCCTATTCTAGTTCTTACTCAATTGGAATTCTAATATTTTATTACTTTTATTGATGATTATTCTAGTGTTGAGATTATCTACTCCAATGTAAGTCAAAAGTCATTTGTATTTCAAGAATTTTATCAAGAAATAAAAGCATAATTTTCTTCATTAATTAATATTTTATGAGCTAACAATGCTTTGGAATTTTTATTTCTCAGTTTCACAATTTCAATTCTAAGAATGGTGTTATAAATTAAATCTATGGTGTTGTTGAATGTAAAGATTTCCTTCTTTTTGATGTTGCTCTAAACTGAATGTTTCAGATGAAGGTTTTTCTTGAAATTTCTTTGTAGATGCAATATTGACTGTCTGCTATCTCTTCACCTTCTCTCTTTAGATTGTCATTCTCTCACTATAGATATTTCAGTCTGTTTTGTTCATTCTCTTCAGTCATCTTATATTCTGTCTCCTTATGTCATTCAATGCATATTTCTTGAATATTCTTGCACGTATAAATGATATCAAAATTATGATCTTCTTACTCGACGCCTATGTAGTTTTGGTCAACGTTACTTATGACCACAAATTTTTTCCACACTATCTTAGAGTTATTGATACACTGGGAGGCTTACAGCTAGGAAGGAGGAGCTGGTTAGGAAGGTTTCTAATTAAGAGGGAGTTGTTAAGAAAAGTTTCTAATCAAGGGGGAGTTGTTTAGAAAATTTTTCAAATTATGTTTATGTTTTTTAGGAAGTGTTTAATTGTTTAGGAAGATTTTCTTATTTAAGAATGTTTTCTAAATCATGTTTAATTATTTAGGAAGGTTTTCTAAATTATATTTATGCTAATTATGAAGGTTATGAGAAAGGTTTCCTAAATTATGTTTATTCTTATTAGGAAGTTTCTAATTGTGTTATTGTGTTATAGGTCTATTTAAGGGAAAGGTTGTCTATGGTTTAGGATATGATATTGTTGAGTTTATTTTTTTAGTGTTTGTTGTGAGTTCCTAGCAGCGTCTAGGATTTGTGGGATAGCTGATCTACCTCTCGAATAGTAGATTAATTGTATCTTGCTTTTATTATTGAAGAAGAAATAAGAAAATCAGCCATATCTTAGTGTTCCTATGTTGTTTTTCTTTTTTATATGTTGTTTTTTATTTCTAAGACGAATCAAATTGGTATTAGAGCATTTTTTTGGGACCTATGGTAACAAAGAAGGTAGAGGCGTTGGAAAGCAAGATGGAGCAACTTAAATCCGATGTGGAGAAGAGGTATCATCCATGGAAGGAAAGTTTTCTAACCTGGAAGATATGATGAGGAAGTTGATCAAGATGCAATCGAAGGCTCACCGGCTATTCCTTGGGTTGAACCAAAGGAAAATAAAATTCTGGAGGAGATGATGAGGAAGCTCTTGAAGATGCAATCGAAACTCCACCGGTGGTTTCAATGGCTAACCCTAACCAAGATTTGATTGAGATTTCCTTAGCCAAATCAAAGGGAAAGGAGATCGGACAAGAGGAGTTCGACGAGGAGAGTTTCTTTAATCAAGAGCCACCTTCTAGGACTCTGAGAAGGGGTGGATCAGAGACATCAATGAGGGAATTTTTTGATGGAAGTGATAGGGTGGTCGACCTCTATAGGAGGCATTTCGGGCAAGGAGAGTGGACCATCAGAGAAGGAGGAGGTCATGAGCCACCACCTCCTAGGGCTCCGTTAAGGGGTGGAATAGGATTTTCGGATGGGGGAACAGCTGGAAGAGAGTTTTGTGGTGAAGGTGGTGGGGTGGCCGACCACTATGGAGATCTTTTGGGTAAGGGAAGTGGACAACCGGAGGAGGGGGACGGGCCTAACCAGGAGGATTGGGTCATGTGAGGCGGAGGGAAGAAAGGTGAGATTCCCTCCCTCGATACACGGGGAAAACATGAAGGGATTACAACAATAGTTACATTGGAGGAGGAAGAGGGCTGCTGGGGCGGTGGTGATCTCATGGTGACAATCCTAGGGTCATTGTATCCTAGTCTTGATGTGAAACAAACATAATATCTTGCAGCATGAGTGTGGGCTCCGAAAATTCGGCCCCGGCCTCCGCTCGCTTTTCTTATTCGGCGAGGGAGTTTTAACGAACTAAGTTCCGGGGTAAATTTTGGAAGGCAGATGGGTTTGTAGATAAGACACTACCCAGAGATTTCGCCCTCATTTTACGAGGACTTTATGATCTGAGTTCTGGTTTCCTATAGGCGCAAGCCCCTATAGTTAATTACCCCTCTCGATCACGAGAGAGAACTTTCGATTAAGGCTAGTCGTCAATCAGATACGTAGAGTATACGTGTTATCTGGCATATAGTAGCAGCAATGATTGGATTTGGAAATATTTGGAAGTTTGGGAATTTGAGAAAAATTTGATATTTGAAAACTTGAAGGTTTGTGATATTTAAAATAGAAATTTTCACCATCTAGTACTTAAAGCGGATGGTGGGGGAATGGATGATAGACCCGATCAAGATCCCATGGTTCCGTCGTCCCGGGCCATCGTGGTCCCTGGTCTACTTAGTCAGAGGAGGTAGTCGACCCAACCTGACAGAAGGATCCTTGTCGGCAGCCATGGGTTGCTTCGTCCAAGGGGACCTTGTAGACCGGGGTTGAATGTTTATCTAAGGGGACAAATTTAAATCCACCTTAGCTAACAGAGGGCTTTGTGCCCTATCAATCATATCCTATTGATTCATATCTCAAGGATTTAACGCCATTAAGGAGCGTATTGGCTCTGGCCATAACCGCTATCTGTGGTGCCATTTGGAGGCAAAACCACTCGGTTCAGAGGGCCCCGGGTCATAACCGTTTACCTGCAGTGCCATTTGGCGGCGAAACTGCCGGTTAGAGGACACGTACCACGCCCTTACTGGCAAGAGATTGTTTGAGAATGGATCCTAGTGATATTTTTGACTAGGCATTTCGCTCTTTGTGAGCTGAAGTAATATTTCATATTTGTCCGCCTCGACAAACTTTTGCGGAGGGCGGGTGATTTTTGCTTTAAGTGCGTTGATGGATTTATTTCATTTTTAAATATATTTTTGGGATTTTGAATATTTTTGGGATTTTGGTTTTTTGAGATTTTTGTGGAGTTTTTGGATGGAGCTTGAAAGACATTTGGATATTTGGAATGGCATTGGAAATTATTTGGGAACCCCTCCGGTTGAGATCTGCATTCAACACGGCCATCATCGGGGTGTTTGGGGGTCATTTCTTTCTATGGATTGAACCTTATCAACTATGTCGGGTTGTCGACAGAGGATCGGGTTTCGTAGGTTTTATGCCATTATTAGTGAATTCTTATTGTTGTAGGCCTTGAAGGCCTAATATGAATATTTTTAAAGCAAATATACAAGTCGCCACAACTTTATATTTGCTTAATGGTTCGAACCCTGTCGACTTCTATTGACCCGTATAGAAGGATCGGTTTTGAATCTGAATTCACTTGTCAACCCGCGCAGCATCCCTAGACGTCACGTGTGTACCAATAACACGCTCGCCGGGGCCCATGCGGGTTTGGATTGTATTTTTCCCCTTAGTGTACCTATGTGTATACAAATTATAGTGCACGTGTAGGGGTATTCTTGGAATAGACGCCTTCTGTCTGCTTGTACGGAGGTTGCAGATCCGGTGGCGTGGCGTAGCAGCTTTTGAATCAGTTATTTGCTGCTTTGTATAGGTAGACTGTCGTGCACTATTTGTTGATTTTTGTAAGCGGACCATAGTGCACTAACTAATCTCCTGCCCCGGGTTGTAGAAGCTCGTAGGAATTTGTAGTCTTTATGCATTTTGTTGTGTACTCGGGTCCTTTCAGTACATCCGCTACTGCCTTGCTTGTAGGATTCATCAGATGCCATCGTTTGTAGGTGATATGTTTGCCAAAGAACTTTGCTCCTTTAACTCTATTTGTCGAAGATAGATGCATTCAACTATCATTGCGTAGTTCATGACTATAAGGGTATCGTAGCATCTACTGCTTGTTATTGATTAGCACTTTCAGACTTATTATGTATATGAAATATTTTTTTGTCGTCGTTGCAATCATTTCAAATCACCAGTTGCATGATCCTTGATATTATTCATTAATAGTTTACTACACACATTATAGATCCTTTGTTGATCAATGTATTTGCTTGCAAGGTTTGATCACTTTTGCTTGTATTTTGACATTGCTTGTAAGGAAGATGTATCAGTTATTGCCTCCTACTACATGGTTTGTAGTGCTTGTATTTGTCGCATGTCTTTTGATATTCACAAGAGATTGTCACATGTGTCTGTCAATTAATGATTGCTTGGTGCAGAGGAGATTATTTCCTTCACAACTCTCTTGTTTCATTTGTGAGCATATATGATGGCTAGCATGTCATCATATCCATCATAAGCTTCTAATTGCATGCATCCCCTTATATGACTGTTGTATTGATTGTATCAATTTTATCTTTATTATTCACAAAGCAATGGTTCACATTCATGATTACCCTTGTCAATTTCATTGCTTGTAAACTTGGACACATTTGACTGCTAGATATGGAGGAGCCATGTTGAGTTCTACAAGTCTTCAAGTGTTATATGAGGATGATTTAAATCTTGCATGAGTTTGCTTGACAACTCGTACATTCCGATTGGAGTAACAATTCCTTAATATTCATTGAAATTTTTGAATTTGTTAACAATGAAGATGCCACTGTATTCTTCATTCGCTCCTCGTCTGCATGCTACCACTTTTTGTTTTTTTGAATTACACTAGGTCCAAGTTCAACTTAGGTTTCATGCTTTTTGAGTTCAAGCTTATGTATTCCATTTGAATTTGAGTCTGCAAGTCTTCTATTTATCTCAATTGTGAGCTCATATTCAAGTTCATTCAGTCTTCTATAGCTTGATTTGAGTTCAGGTTCTAGTCCACTCAAGTCTTTACTTGAGTTTAAATGTCCAAGTCAAGTTCTTGTAGTCATATTGTGCCACTTGCAAGTTCAAGTTCAAACTCATGTTGCTTGATTCAAATCAAGTACAAGTTTGTTCATGCGGCGAGTCTAAGTCCTCACTTGGTTCAAACCAAGTTCAAGTGCATGTTCAAATTCAAGTTCTCTGTGGTCCAAGAATGATTCAAGTCCCCTGTTGTTCAATATGAGTTCTTGTTCTCAGATCCTTTAATGTTCAAGTGCTTACAAGTTCAATTTCAAATTTTCGTGGTCTTGTTCAAGTCTCAAATTCATCCTTGCAAGTTCAGGATTGATTTTAGTTCAATTTCATTTCATTGTTCATTTAAGTCCGGTCCCACAAGTCCACCGTTCACAAGCTGAGTCCCAGTTCGATCGTCCTTTGAGTTCAACCAAGTTCTAGCTCTTTGTTCTTGCATGTCATTCGAGTGCAATCAAGTCCAAGTGTAACATTGCGTTTACCCGAAATTTCGGCAGCCTCCCGGCGTCTCCCCCGTTTAGGGGAAAACTACGGAAAACTGGGCCTTTCCCACCACGCTAAGAAAAGCGTGCATGGTAGATGCCCTCTTTCGAGGACACCGTGGCCGTATTATTTTCGATCCCCCACCACGCTAAGAAAAGCGTGCATGGGTATTTTTTGTTTGTAGAAAAGTATTTTTTTTTATTTTTGAAAATATTTTGTAAGCATAAAGGCAGTTATTTCCCCGCAAGCGGGTACTTAAGGGTATCCCCGCTTCGTCGCGCGCATCGCACCGGGATCCCTTCCCACCACGCTAAGAAAAGCGTGCATAGGCGGGGTTTCCAAGGCGATACGAACTTCGAAGAAGGAATTAGGGTGATTACCCGCTTCGTCGCAAGCGTCGGGACGCACTCCCTCCCACCACGCTAAGAAAAGCATGCATAGGTGGTCGTTTTGTCTCGACGTATGCGATGAAACGGGTTCTCGGAGTTTTCAGGTTTAGAATGTTATACCTTGGCGGTCGTCGACGTTGGTTCGAAGATCGAGGGAAGGATTTCATATGTGCTTTACCAATTATAATTAATTATAAGTTATTATAATTAATTAAAATAATTAATTATAAATAACCCTAATTAATTTTAAATAATTAATTTTAATTAATCTTAATTTAAAAATATAATAATTAATCATAATTAATTAATATTAACTTCGATTAAAATTAATCATAATTAATTAGGATTAATTATGATTAATTACTTAAAATTAATCACCATTAATCATAACAATTATAATTAAATTTAATAATTATAGTTAATTAAAATTGATTATGATTAATTAAAACAATCTTTAATTAAAATTAATTAAATTTAATTAATCATTAACTCTAAATGATTATAATAATTATAATTAATTAAAATTAATAAATATTAATTCTAATTAAAACTAATTAATATTAGTTTTAATTAAAATTAATTAATATTAACTTTAATTAAAACCAAATAATCTCTCCTCCCTCCCTCTGTTTCGGCAGCATACTAGGGATTTGGCCGAAAAGCACGTGAAAGGGAGCAAGTTACCTTCAGAGCAAGTGAGCTCTTGCTCTTGCTTCCGATCCAAATGTTATAACTTCCGATTCGATATCGTCAAATGAGCGAAGTCGGATGACAACAGAGGAGGCGGGATCGGGAGGAGTTCGGCAAGGTGTGGCTTGCGACAGAGAGGGAGTTCGGCGAGGTCGCTGGATTCGGCTTCAGGTAGGAGAAGATCTCTCTCTCTCTCTCTCTCTCTCTCTCTCTCTCTCTCTCTCGGCTCCTCTGGATCGGACGAACCCGCAGGAGTTGCGGGTTGTTGGAGTCGGACGGGATGGAGCAGGAGGTCGGCTGGGGGTTCGGCACAGAGAAGGTGGACGGGAGCAGGGTTTCGAGAGGAAGAGGCTTCGGTGTGTGGAGATTGGATCGGGAGCAGTGAGGAGGCCGGCTTGAGCTCGGCAGTGGGAGAGGAGAGGGGCTTTGGTCGGATGTGGGAAGGTCGGAGCAGAGAGTAGAAGAGCCCGTGGAAGTAGCGAATGGGGAGCAAAGGGTTCGGCTTCATTTTATAGAGGCGAACGGGGCTCGATCGAGGAGAGCATCGCAGAATTCGCGCAGGATTCCCGGGACGGCGCCGACTGCACAGCGATTCGGCGGGATTTCGGGCGGGATTCGCGCACTTGGACGGCTTTTTCGACGGATACGAGGATTCCAACCGGGATTTCGGGCAGATTTGCGGCAGGATTCCGGGATCCGTCGGGCACAAGGTATGTACACGGGATTTTTGGTTTTCTCTTTTGCTCTTTTGGATTTGATCCAGAGGTCAACAAATGCCCCCCAACAAATGTGGTACGCGTCTGGAGCGAATCACGTTTGTTGTAAGCTGATTGACCCTGTGGATCTCTAGATATTTGTTCTAGATGTCACACTAAGGCTTTTATTTAGTGGATCTCCAAGAATTTACTTGGATGTCACACTAAATTTTTTTTTCTCCATAGATCTCTTGGATATATCAATAGATGGTTGAGATACTGAATTCTTTTGCCCTGTACTTTGTGCTGCGGACATTGATGGATAATTGCCTGATTAGTCTTTATTGACTTGTCAGGTGATTTTTGTACCTTCGGCCCTATGCTTCTCGCTTTGGTGGGCTTGTTGAAGGAGTAGGTGCCGGTGACCTAAACCCTTAGGTTTGTATTAGGTCGATGGCAAAAAGTCATCGGTCCAGAGCTTTGTGCATAACGGACTTGTTGATGACAGAATCCACTTAGTTCAGCCTGGGGCTTTTCATGAACTTTGGATAATTTTCTTCGGTCCTTTGCTTTGTGCTTTGACGGACTTGTTGAAGAAAAAGAATTCATCCGATCCTCGCTTTATGCTTTACGGATTTATTGAAGGATTTGCAGGTTCTGGATTCAATTGATAGTACCGAACGTAGGTAGTATCTTGATCCTTAACCACTTTAGAAGACTTTAATCTGAATCACTTGAGTTCATCAGATTGGAAGAGCTAGAATTTGATAGCTCTTTGTCCTCTGGTTGCTGAAATGGGGGTTCCTCTACTGCGGCCTTTCTTATGGCTTGTTGAGTAGATGGAGCTACCAGCGATCCGGCCATATTTGGGCTTGTTGGATCCGACCTCTTACACCCATTCAGGCTTCAGACTTGAGTTATGGGAATTGCGCTCCCCAATGCTGATTTTGCTGAAGTTGACAGATTTGGAGTTATTCTTTGTGGTTTTAGATTTTGGAGTCTACGAACATTCAGTGGTTGTTTGAGACTCATCCTCCTACTGGAACTTTGATTATCCAGTCATTTAGGAGAATTTTGTAGACTACGATCACTTGAACTGGTCGAGTCAAATTTTCCTTCGTACTTCCTACAGTCCTTACCGACGGGTTGACGAAGTGGGGGTTCCGCTACTACGGCCTTTCTTATGGCTTGTTGAGTAGACGGAGCTGCCAGCGATCCGGCCATATTTGGGCTTGTTGGATCCGACCTTTTACACCCATTCGAACCTTAAGCTTCAGGCTGTCGAAAGACTTCAAGCCTCTTCGGCTCAATTTTGTATGAGTGTGTAGCCACAAAAGTCTCTTTCTTGACTTTTGAGTCTTGGTTTGTTGGAGAAGACGGTGTCTCTAACTTTTGAAAGATCACCTGCATATACTTTGGAAAACAAATATTTGTATTCTTTAGCACAAAAGAATATCTGAATTCATAATTTTAAATATTTATTCGGGGATCTCGGCATGCAACGCGATGTCGACCCGAATAAATATTTAAAATGCCCCCTGTCTCGCAGGGACATTTTAGAATGGAATTAACTTTGGAATATAAGATTTTAAATATTCATTTGGGGATCTCGGCGTATAGCACGATGTCGACCCAAATGAGTATTTAAAATACCCCGTCTCGTAGGGACATTTTGGATAGGCCTTTATATTTTTGAGATTTTAAATATTTATTCGGGGATCTCGGCATACGGCACGATGTCGACCCGAATAAATATTTAAAATGCCCCCAGTCCGATGGGGGATTTTGAAATGCGTTCTTGCTATACAAGAGAATTTCAAAATTTGAGCAAACATGCATTAATAAATATGCATATAAAATTTTGATTATCACGAAATACATCAGATATGGAATTTTCATGTGTGATATTTCTTTAGGTGTCGACCGTTGATTGGCGGCATAGGCCTCTGACCGTTCAGATCGATCAACTGATATGCTCCTCCTTGGTACACCTTCTCGATGACGAAGGGACCTTCCCAATTGGATATGAATTTGCCACCAATTTTTCTGTGTGGGATGATTGGTCTTCTCAGCACCAGGACCAACTCTCCTTCTTGAAATGATCGAGGACGCACCATTCGATCAAAAGACTTTGCCATTCTTCCTCGATAGATTTCCAGGTTTTGTTGAGCTTGTAGCCTGAGTTCATCAAGTGCGTCGAGCTCTTCCATTCTGAGACGGGCATTTTGCTCTTGAGTAAGATCATTTTGGATTGCTACCCGGAGTGACGGTAGTTCAATCTCCAATGGTAATACGGCTTCAACACCGAACACCAATGAATAAGGAGTGGCTTTCGTTGGTGTTTTATAAGTTGTACGATAGGCCCATAGAGCTTCTGCCATCTTCGTATGCCACTCTCTTTTGTTCTTGGTGAGGATCTTCTTCAATAACTTCACCAGCGTCTTGTTGAAGGCTTCCGCCAATCCATTCGCCCTTGGATTGTATATGGAGGAATATCGCCAATCGATTTTGTGCCGATCAACGAACTTATAAATTTTTGTACTTTTGAAAGCAGTACCGTTGTCTGAGATTATGCGGCGTGGCACACCAAATCTGTAGACGACATTGTGGGTAAAGAAATTGATCACATGCTCCGATGTGACCTCTCTGAATGGAGCTGCTTCTGCCCACTTGGAGAAGTAGTCCGTTGCTGCCAGAATAAAGCGGTGTCCCGCTGATGACGGCGGATCTATTGGCCCGATAATGTCTGTGCCCCAACATTCAAATGGCCAAGATGTTATTGTTGGATGCAAAGGATTTGGCGGCTGATGTATAACATCACCGTGGATTTGACACTCGTGGCACCTCTTAGCGTGGTCAATACAATCCCTGACCATAGTTGGCCAATAATAACCCATTCTCTTGATTTTAGCGGCCATTTTAGGACCTGACTGATGTGCTCCGCAAAGCCCTTCGTGGATTTCTGCTACCACTTTATCAGCTTCTCTGGTCCCTAGGCACCTTAGCCACATTTGATCAAAAGCTCGCCTGTATAGCGTGTCATTTACAAATGCATATCGCAATGCCCTTTTTCTAATTTGTGCAGCCATAGACTTTTCTGTCGGGAGTTTGTTTTCCTTGAAGTAGTCAATGAATGGCTGTCTCCAATCATTTTTGACTTCAATCTCTAAACAATGCCACCACGATTCTGAAGCTTGACTAGCTTTATGTCTCTTGGCCACGTGATATTCTTCTGGATAATTCTCCATAACGATCTGATGGAGAGGTTGAGGGTCAACTGAAGTTTCATCCTGCCGACTTGAATCTGGAATTCCTTCTGCCCTCGGGAATTGTAATAGAGCGGGCTCCAAGACCCTACGAGTGTAAACTCCAATGAATATAGGCCTCTCCTCGTTGATGTTCGTCATTTCTTTGGCTAATTTGGCCAAACAATCTGCTTTAGCATTCTGTCCTCGAGGAACTCGAGCCATTTTGACATTTGGTACTTGCTTCAGAAGCTTGAGGGCTCGCCGATGATAGTGGGCTAATTCGACTTTACCAACCTTGTAGATTCCAAGTACTTGATTTATTACAAGTTGAGAATCACCAAAGATCTGGAGATGTTGGATTCTGACATCGATTGCAATCTCCAGCCCAGCTAATAGAGCTTCGTACTCAGCTTCGTTGTTGGTCCGAGGTTCAGTCAGACTGAATGAAAACCTCATTATACCTCCCTCGGGTGCTACGAAAATGAGACCAATGCCGGCTTGGGCTCTTGCAATATTTGGAGGTCGGACAGGTCTAATAGATGATGCACCGTCAAAGTACATCTCCCAAAATGGTAGCTTTTCATTTTCCTCGACCTGCATCATTTGCTCATCGGGTAAATCATCGTTGAGTGGAGAGTCAGCCGGGATTGGGTGTGCAGCAAGAAAATCTGCCAAAGCTTGTCCTTTCACCGCCTTCTGTGGCATGTATATGATTTCAAACTGCAATAACAATACTGCCCACCTGGCTAGACGACCTGTCAATGCTGGTCTTGTCATCAAGAACTTCAGCGGATCGATCTTTGATATTAGTGTGATTTTATGGGATAACATATAGTGGCGAAGTTTCTGAACTGCAAAAATCAGCGCCAAACAATGCTTCTCAATTGGGGAATAACGGCTTTCTGCTCCAATCAACCTTCGACTGATGTAGTAGAGCGCATTTTCTTTGCCTTCTTCATTATTCTGGGCCAATAGTGCTCCGAGGGACTCTTCTAGTGCTGCTGTATACAGTATAAGAGGCTTCCCCGGAATTGGCGCTGCTAGAATGGGCGGATTCAACAGATATTTCTTGATACTATCAAATGCTTCCTGGCATTCTGCGTCCCATTTGAAACGGACATCTTTCTTCATTAGCTTTGAAAATGGTTGGCACCTACCCGATAGATTTGATATAAATCTCCGAATGAAAGCCAGTTGTCCTTGCAGCGAGCGAAGCTGTCGAAGGTTCCTTGGTGGTGGCATCTCCGTGATTGCCTTAATTTTGTTGGGGTCGATCTCTATGCCTCGATGACGAACAACATACCCCAAGAATTTGCCGGAGGAGACCCCAAAAGCACATTTGAGAGGATTCATTTTTAGATCATACTTTCTGATCCTTTCAAATACAATCCTCAAGTCATCTAGGTGATTTCTTCGATCCATGCTCTTGACAACAAGGTCGTCCACATAACACTAAACCTTTTGATGTATCAAATCATCAAATATGTGAGTCATCGCCCGCTGGTAGGTGGCACCAGCGTTCTTCAGGCCAAAGGGCATGACCGTGTAGCAGAAAATTCCGATGGGCGTCCTAAATGATGTATGTTTTTCATCTTCCGGCGCCATTTTGATTTGATTGTATCCTGACGATCCATCCATAAAGGAGAACATGTCGTAGTTGGACGTATTGTCTACCAGGAGTTCGGATACGGGAAGTGGAAAATCATCTTTTGGGCATGCTTTGTTAAGGTCCCGAAAGTCAATACAGACACGCATTTGCCCGTTCTTTTTCTTCACTGGGACGATATTTGCGATCCAATCAGCATACTTTTCTTCTCGGATGAAGCCTGCATCAATGAGCTTCTTCGTCTCGGCAATCACCTGTTCTTCAATCTCCAGTCTCATTTTCCTTGGAGCTTGTTTGACGGGCGCTACATCCGGTTTGATTGCTAATCTGTGAACTGCTACGTCAGGGGATAAGCCAGGCATCTCAGCATATGTCCAGGCAAAGCAATCCCTGAATTCACATAGGAGTTCTTTTATTTCTTCTATCTGTTCTTCGGGTAGGAGAGAACTAATGAAGGTTGGGCGAGGATCCTCCTCAGTTCCCAAGTTGACTTCTCTTAGTTCATCCATAGTGGCTGCCTTTCCACCATCTTCAAGCTCTTTTGGTGCAGGCTCGGCTTCTACGGGCTGTTCATCATAATCATCAGCCTCGTATGTCTCTTCAACATCACCATCTTCGGATTCAATTTCCACGCATGTGATGGCAAGACAAATCTCTTTCCGGAGAAATTTTCTTTTGATGAATCCAATACCTTTATATGCGTCTGTATCCTTCTGCTGTAACGGACGCGGACTCCTTCCATACCAGAGGCCCAAACTTGTACGAAGTTGTCTCTTGGTGGTAGGAATATTGACTTGCTTTCGTAGCATTCTTTGAATATTTTTGGTATTGAACCTAGGTAGCCTCGTAGGAAATAACTCTTCAGAATCGAGGATCATGCAATCCCAATCATGATTCTCCTCTTCACGAACTCCCGTAGAATATAACACATTCTTTGGAATAGTCCCATTTTTACGGGAGGCAGATAGAGGGTGGCGAGTTCTTCAACTTTATGCACCTCGCGCGGAATAATTTCTTTGAAATGTTGTAAAGGAACACGCGTGACTACGAGTATACTATCTGAAATTGATAAGCTGTCAATTCTTCTAGAGAACACATTCTGCACCGTGTTCATGTAAATGGAGTCATAGTCATAATCATCATTTGAAAATTCAACATGCCTACTCCATTCATCCGTTGACTGGCACACTCTTCGAGATTTGGCAGGAGTATCCTCATCTTCATCTGTGTCACTTCCAAGATGAGGTACATGCTTCTTTCCTTTTAGAATGGTTGGCACTTTGGGAAGAGTCGGCACTGCCTTCTTTCTCCCCACCTGCTTCTTCTCACCTTCTCGTTCAGGTCGCTTTGCAGCCTTTGAGTTTGATGCTTTAGCTTCAAGGGAGCTCGAAGACTTTTGTTTCTTTGGCATGAAATACCGTGCATCTTCATAGACTGTTGCTTCATGAACTGTGAAGGGCTGAATGTCGCCAGAGATCCTGAATTCCTCTCCATCTTTGAGATATTTCATACACTGGTGTAGTGTTGACGGGACAATACCATATTCATGCAACCAGGGACGACCTAGTAGCGCTTTGAATGAAGTATCCGCGTCAATCACATGAAATTTAGCTTCTGTATGGAGCTCTCCAAATATAAGAGGGAGCATGAATGATCCAAGGGTTTTCTGCCCTTTCTCGTTGAAACCATGCACCATCAGTTTATCTGGCCCTAGGTGTTCCACATCAAGGCAGAGGGATCTCAGTGCTTTCAAGCTTATCAGATTCACGGATGATCCAGGATCGATTAGGATTCGACTGATAATCAGCTTATCGCTCTCTGCACTGACATACAGAGGACGGTTATGGTCTGCAGTTCCGAGCATCATATCCTCTTCGGAGAAATTCATAAATGGCTCATTACGAGCTTGTAGAACCTCAGTCAAATTACGTTCAGCAAAATACGTCTCGTATCTTTCGGGATCTTTGAGAGCCTGAATCAGAGTTTCCCGAAGGTCTTTAGACATCACCAAAGCATCGTATATGCTGAGCTGTGCTGGGATTTTTCTCAAATGGGATAAGATATTATAGTCTATCTCATTGGCTGAGGTGTTCTTTTTCTTGTGATCTTCAGGGATTATATCGTCATTGATGACTATTTCTTTCTCCTTATCTTTATTGGATACCCCTTTCTTCGGTGGAGGCGGTAGTACCTTGCCGCTTCTTAACTGCACTTGAGCAATCTCCTCCGGTTCAGAGTCATTTAACTGTACATTTTCTTCAGAGTCAGCCATTGTTGCATCTAGGGACTCATCTGTTGATTCAGAATCACCACCCAGGTTTACATGTCCCATCCGAGACGCTATGCTAGGGTCTGATTCGTCTCCCTCTGGAAAATACAAATCCTCCTCCGAACTGTAATCCATTGACAAAACCATCATACAAGATTCAGAGGGTACTTCTTCTGTGTATTCCTCTTTTATCGGGATACTAGGCGCCACTGAGATGACCCGACATACTTCTTTTGGAAGACAATCTTCATCTCCTTCTTCAGCTTCATCTATTTTGAGCTCTGCCATGAAGTCAGCAAGCTTGATAGGTCGTCTCACAGTCTGGTAGTACTCATCCAAACTGTCAATAACCCTCTGAGTTGCAGTCTTTTTCTCATTGGGCTTCTTCAATTTGGTCTTCCTCTTGGAGGATTTCACCTTTCCAGACTTTGAAGTACTAACTTGATTGGAAAACTGTTTTGAAGTAGAAGGTTCTACCTCCGGCAGTGCCTTCAAATCTATCATTGGCTCAATAGGAGACTTCCACTTTACACCTGAAACTCCTTCAAGCTGCTTCAACATTTTTACAGTCTTCTTGGAGATCGCAGTCTCCCACTGTTCTTCTTTAATTGGCTTCTTTTCTTTTCTTCTTTCTTCAACCAGGGGTACGGAAGAGGACGTGACTACCCGAGCTGATTCCTTTTTAGGGTGAGACAATACATTGTCGGACAATGTGATCTCTCCCTTCTGATATTTTCTTTCAAGCCAATCCTTGAAGATGTAACAATCTTCAATAGGATGACTCAGCACCCGATGATATGGGCAGTAATTTGGGTCACCAGTGTGCTTCGACTCTTCGGGTCTCTTGCATTCAGGCAGTTCTAGACCCGATTTCAACACTTGTCGAAATAATTTGGCGACACTCTCCCTTTTGAATGAATATTCTTTATTCATTTTATCTTTGAGGGATTGGAACGTTCTATCACCAGTTCCTATTGCTTGTCTCTGGCCTCCAGCTTGATAAGTTCGTGGCTTATCATTTCCCCCTAGTATTAACTTTGGCTGGGGGTTAGGGTTGTAGGAATGTTTAGGCTTTTCTTGATATTGCATCGGCTGCTTGCCCTTGTCTACATTGTAAATCATTTGTTTTTCTCTATCAGCTCTAGAGAAGAATGTAGAGTCAGCCTCACCCCTTCTAGCACCTGGGGCCTTAGCCTTCTTGGGCTTATCAGAGTGATTTTCTGATCTGGAGAAATTCAGCTTTTCAAACTTAGCCACTCTATCGAGCAAGTCTTGAAATGTGTTGATTGTAGCCATGCACAGGAAGGGTTGCATCTTGTCATCAATGTTGCCCATTAACAACTGTACGGCATGCTCTTCTTCTAACTGTTGCTCACATTTCATGCTCAAATTTCGCCAGCGAGTGATATATTTAGTCACTGATTCTTCTCTTTTTCTCTTATCCAGAGCGAGGTCAGCAATCGTGATCTTCTCAGTTGCACTAGCGAATCTCTTCACGAACATATTTTCTAATTCTGTGAAGGTCTTCACAGAATCATTTGGCAGTTCAGCGTACCATTCGAAAGCAGTTGCTGTCAAACTGCTAACGAATTGTCGGAAGAGTAGGGCGTCATTTCCTCCTGTATTCCCACAGGTGGCTTTAAACTGTGCCAGATGCTGTCTGGGGTTATTATTACCATTGAAAGTATTGAACTTTGGTACAGAATACCCTTTTGGGTACGATACTTGGTCGTATTCAGCAGGATACGGACGACCTTTGCCCACCAATTTTTCTGCTTGATCAACAGCTATGATAGCCTTGATCCTTTCTGTGATAATCCCTTCCAATTGTGCAGCGGTCACAGGTTCAGAAGTACTTGCAACATTTTGTGGAGTGGGCTGACGGATCACATTATGAGCCTCGTGACCATCTTCAGGAGTGCCCCGTACTCCTGAGACTTGAGGCACTTGAAAGTTTGGAGGATCCGGAGGAGGATTGGGCATGGCACTAACAGCAACAGTTCTCTGCATCATTTGCATCATTGCCCCCATCTGAGCCATCATCTCAGTCATTTTCTCATTTAACTGAGAGATTTCTCTATCTTTGGCTCTCATCTGTCGCTTCATATGTCTCTGCATGTCTGCAAGCGTGATATTTTCGTCAGCGAAGGGATTCTCCTCGGCTTCTTCTCCTTCTTCTTCAACTTGAGAATGACCACCTCTGCCAGTGGTGGACCCAGCTTCACGACGACGGTGATAAACTCGCCTAATCGGCGGTTGTTGATCGTCTTCATCTTCACCCTCATCATAATAGGTTTCCTCATTAACATTGGTGTGTCTCACCATATAGACAATTTCCATGTCCAGAGTATTATTTATTTCTTTGATTTCTTCTTCTAGATTTTCCTCTAGAAATTCATCAATATTTTCTTCAATATTTTCCTCCATAAATTCATCAATATTTTCTTCAATATTTTCTTCTCCTTCAAGGAATTCTTCTCCCTCCATATTTATATCATCTATATTTTCCTCCAGTACTCGGATCTCCGAACGACGACGCCATTGGATTTCCGGTTCTTGGTTAGGTATGGGGACTTCTTCAACTAGTGGACTGCGGTCGAAGTTAGTCTCTTTCTTTGGAGGGGATGGAGGACGACGGGATCCCCTAGAGGATTCTCCAAGGTGTCTACCGTCTGGAAGAATATCATTATGGGTCCTTTTTGGGGCCCACTTCTGACGTTGTTTGTAGATGGGGGCGGATCTCCGGGAAGCCTCACCAGATGTCACGCCCAGATCAATTCCTCTTTCTTTTCTTTCTTTCTCATTTCTTCGAGGCTTTGGCCTCCAGACTTGTTTTCCTTTCCACCGGGACCTTTCAGCAGTGGATCCCTGAACATATGGTTCAGGTGTCACACCCCGATGTTCACCGCGTGGGACATATCTTCTTTCTCTTCTTTCCGCCACAGCAGATAGACGTTCTCTTGACGGAGTTCTTCTGGCCTCTATCACTAAGGGCCGTTGGAACTTTTTCTTTTTCAGACCTTTCTCCTTTACAGTCTTCAAGACCCGATAGACCCGGGCTAAGAGAGTTTCAGGTTCCTTTCTCTTTGGAGGAGCTGGGACCTCCTGTCGTTGCTCCCAGAAAGACTTCTTCAGCTCACCAGTGGAGCTATTCCTTTTCATCCATTTTAAATCAGAAAATTTGTTCCGGGTAGGAACATTGGCTTCAGGCACTTGGGCCGACAGATTAGAAGGGTGAACAGGGAGTTGTTGTTGCTGAGCTCGGAGTTCAGCATTTATCTTTCTCCTTTGTCTCCTTGTAGGCCTTCCTCCAGATGAGGAGGCTTCAGCATTATATTCTCCAGGCGCAGATAACCTGGTTGACAGAGTGGTGGTGTTTGCAGTCACCACGGAGATTCTTCCACCATTCACAATTCTTCTGGTGGTTAGGGCCTCAGGCTGTGATAGCCTCTCGAATACAGAAACTCTATCACGAGTATTTTCAGTAACAGATCGACGTGCTGGCAGATGCACACGACCGGTGACAGCTTCAGTAGAATGGGGCCTCCTGGCAGGCCTTTCAGCATTCCTTCCATTCACAGGAATGGCGGCAGTCCTTGCAACGACTGCAGGAAAATCAACACTACCAAATTGGATAGTAGCTCCGGTGTTTCCGGTCTCAATAATAGCATTAGCCAGCTGGATCCTGGCTCCTTGTCCCAGCTGGACAGTCATCGGCATGTTCTGTAAATCCATCTTCATAAATGAAAGGCAAGGGTTAGTAATCAGATTCTGATACATCACCCCGCACTTTCAAAATGCAGAGACTTACACAGAACACAAAAATAAGAGAAAATAACATTAGCAAGCAATTAAAATAATATAAATTTAAAAACTGCCAAATGCATATAAATTCGCTGAATGATCATTTTAGAAAATTCAGGGTTTTGAACTGTTAAAAGATCATTTTGATAGACTCAAAATCTTGAGTATGATTTGAAATAACTGCTACTATAGCACTGAGACGACTAGCCAAAGATGGAAAGAGAAACCAATCCCCAGCGGAGTCGCCAGAAATCTGGGGGCGACTCCGATTGTTGGCTTTTAGCTCTATCGGGACCTTTCAGAGATGGATCTTTGGATATAGGGACCAAATGTCACATCCTGATGTTCACCGTACAGAGCTCAATATTATCATTATACTACTTTTTTTTTTGCTACTACTATAACACTGAGACAACAAGCCAAAGATGGAAAGAGAAACCAATCCCCAGCGGAGTCGCCAGAAATCTGTGGGCTCCGAAAATTCGGCCCCGGCCTCCGCTCGCTTTTCTTATTCGGCGAGGGAGTTTTAACGAACTAAGTTCCGGGGTAAATTTTGGAAGGCAGATGGGTTTGTAGATAAGACACTACCCAGAGATTTCGCCCTCATTTTACGAGGACTTTATGATCTGAGTTCTGGTTTCCTATAGGCGCAAGCCCCTATAGTTAATTACCCCTCTCGATCACGAGAGAGAACTTTCGATTAAGGCTAGTCGTCAATCAGATACGTAGAGTATACGTGTTATCTGGCATATAGTAGCAGCAATGATTGGATTTGGAAATATTTGGAAGTTTGGGAATTTGAGAAAAATTTGATATTTGAAAACTTGAAGGTTTGTGATATTTAAAATAGAAATTTTCACCATCTAGTACTTAAAGCAGATGGTGGGGGAATGGATGATAGACCCGATCAAGATCCCATGGTTCCGTCGTCCCGGGCCATCGTGGTCCCTGGTCTACTTAGTCAGAGGAGGTAGTCGACCCAACCTGACAGAAGGATCCTTGTCGGCAGCCATGGGTTGCTTCGTCCAAGGGGACCTTGTAGACCGGGGTTGAATGTTTATCTAAGGGGACAAATTTAAATCCACCTTAGCTAACAGAGGGCTTTGTGCCCTATCAATCATATCCTATTGATTCATATCTCAAGGATTTAACGCCATTAAGGAGCGTATTGGCTCTGGCCATAACCGCTATCTGTGGTGCCATTTGGAGGCAAAACCACTCGGTTCAGAGGGCCCCGGGTCATAACCGTTTACCTGCAGTGCCATTTGGCGGCGAAACTGCCGGTTAGAGGACACGTACCACGCCCTTACTGGCAAGAGATTGTTTGAGAATGGATCCTAGTGATATTTTTGACTAGGCATTTCGCTCTTTGTGAGCTGAAGTAATATTTCATATTTGTCCGCCTCGACAAACTTTTGCGGAGGGCGGGTGATTTTTGCTTTAAGTGCGTTGATGGATTTATTTCATTTTTAAATATATTTTTGGGATTTTGAATATTTTTGGGATTTTGGTTTTTTGAGGTTTTTGTGGAGTTTTTGGATGGAGCTTGAAAGACATTTGGATATTTGGAATGGCATTGGAAATTATTTGGGAACCCCTCCGGTTGAGATCTGCATTCAACACGGCCATCATCGGGGTGTTTGGGGGTCATTTCTTTCTATGGATTGAACCTTATCAACTATGTCGGGTTGTCGACAGAGGATCGGGTTTCGTAGGTTTTATGCCATTATTAGTGAATTCTTATTGTTGTAGGCCTTGAAGGCCTAATATGAATATTTTTAAAGCAAATATACAAGTCGCCACAACTTTATATTTGCTTAATGGTTCGAACCCTGTCGACTTCTATTGACCCGTATAGAAGGATCGGTTTCGAATCTGAATTCACTTGTCAACCCGCGCAGCATCCCTAGACGTCACGTGTGTACCAATAACACGCTCGCCGGGGCCCATGCGGGTTTGGATTGTATTTTTCCCCTTAGTGTACCTATGTGTATACAAATTACAGTGCACGTGTAGGGGTATTCTTGGAATAGACGCCTTCTGTCTGCTTGTACGGAGGTTGCAGATCCGGTGGCGTGGCGTAGCAGCTTTTGAATCAGTTATTTGCTGCTTTGTATAGGTAGACTGTCGTGCACTATTTGTTGATTTTTGTAAGCGGACCATAGTGCACTAACTAATCTCCTGCCCCAGGTTGTAGAAGCTCGTAGGAATTTGTAGTCTTTATGCATTTTGTTGTGTACTCGGGTCCTTTCAGTACATCCGCTACTGCCTTGCTTGTAGGATTCATCAGATGCCATCGTTTGTAGGTGATATGTTTGCCAAAGAACTTTGCTCCTTTAACTCTATTTGTCGAAGATAGATGCATTCAACTATCATTGCGTAGTTCATGACTATAAGGGTATCGTAGCATCTACTGCTTGTTATTGATTAGCACTTTCAGACTTATTATGTATATGAAATATTTTTTTGCCGTCGTTGCAATCATTTCAAATCACCAGTTGCATGATCCTTGATATTATTCATTAATAGTTTACTACACACATTATAGATCCTTTATTGATCAATGTATTTGCTTGCAAGGTTTGATCACTTTTGCTTGTATTTTGACATTGCTTGTAAGGAAGATGTATCAGTTATTGCCTCATACTACATGGTTTGTAGTGCTTGTATTTGTCGCATGTCTTTTGATATTCACAAGAGATTGTCACATGTGTCTGTCAATTAATGATTGCTTGGTGCAGAGGAGATTATTTCCTTCACAACTCTCTTGTTTCATTTGTGAGCATATATGATGGCTAGCATGTCATCATATCCATCATAAGCTTCTAATTGCATGCATCCCCTTATATGACTGTTGTATTGATTGTATCAATTTTATCTTTATTATTCACAAAGCAATGGTTCACATTCATGATTACCCTTGTCAATTTCATTGCTTGTAAACTTGGACACATTTGACTGCTAGATATGGAGGAGCCATGTTGAGTTCTACAAGTCTTCAAGTGTTATATGAGGATGATTTAAATCTTGCATGAGTTTGCTTGACAACTCGTACATTCCGATTGGAGTAACAATTCCTTAATATTCATTGAAATTTTTGAATTTGTTAACAATGAAGATGCCACTGTATTCTTCATTCGCTCCTCGTCTGCATGCTACCACTTTTTGTTTTTTTGAATTACACTAGGTCCAAGTTCAACTTAGGTTTCATGCTTTTTGAGTTCAAGCTTATGTATTCCATTTGAATTTGAGTCTGCAAGTCTTCTATTTATCTCAATTGTGAGCTCATATTCAAGTTCATTCAGTCTTCTATAGTTTGATTTGAGTTCAGGTTCTAGTCCACTCAAGTCTTTACTTGAGTTTAAATGTCCAAGTCAAGTTCTTGTAGTCATATTGTGCCACTTGCAAGTTCAAGTTCAAACTCATGTTGCTTGATTCAAATCAAGTACAAGTTTGTTCATGCGGCGAGTCTAAGTCCTCACTTGGTTCAAACCAAGTTCAAGTGCATGTTCAAATTCAAGTTCTCTGTGGTCCAAGAATGATTCAAGTCCCCTGTTGTTCAATATGAGTTCTTGTTCTCAGATCCTTTAATGTTCAAGTGCTTACAAGTTCAATTTCAAATTTTCGTGGTCTTGTTCAAGTCTCAAATTCATCCTTGCAAGTTCAGGATTGATTTTAGTTCAATTTCATTTCATTGTTCATTTAAGTCCGGTCCCACAAGTCCACCGTTCACAAGCTGAGTCCCAGTTCGATCGTCCTTTGAGTTCAACCAAGTTCTAGCTCTTTGTTCTTGCATGTCATTCGAGTGCAATCAAGTCCAAGTGTAACATTGCGTTTACCCGAAATTTCGGCAGCCTCCCGGCGTCTCCCCCGTTTAGGGGAAAACTACGGAAAACTGGGCCTTTCCCACCACGCTAAGAAAAGCGTGCATGGTAGATGCCCTCTTTCGAGGACACCGTGGCCGTATTATTTTCGATCCCCCACCACGCTAAGAAAAGCGTGCATGGGTATTTTTTGTTTGTAGAAAAGTATTTTTTTTATTTTTGAAAATATTTTGTAAGCATAAAGGCAGTTATTTCCCCGCAAGCGGGTACTTAAGGGTATCCCCGCTTCGTCGCGCGCATCGCACCGGGATCCCTTCCCACCACGCTAAGAAAAGCGTGCATAGGCGGGGTTTCCAAGGCGATACGAACTTCGAAGAAGGAATTAGGGTGATTACCCGCTTCGTCGCAAGCGTCGGGACGCACTCCCTCCCACCACGCTAAGAAAAGCATGCATAGGTGGTCGTTTTGTCTCGACGTATGCGATGAAACGGGTTCTCGGAGTTTTCAGGTTTAGAATGTTATACCTTGGCGGTTGTCGACGTTGGTTCGAAGATCGAGGGAAGGATTTCATATGTGCTTTACCAATTATAATTAATTATAAGTTATTATAATTAATTAAAATAATTAATTATAAATAACCCTAATTAATTTTAAATAATTAATTTTAATTAATCTTAATTTAAAAATATAATAATTAATCATAATTAATTAATATTAACTTCGATTAAAATTAATCATAATTAATTAGGATTAATTATGATTAATTACTTAAAATTAATCACAATTAATCATAACAATTATAATTAAATTTAATAATTATAGTTAATTAAAATTGATTATGATTAATTAAAACAATCTTTAATTAAAATTAATTAAATTTAATTAATCATTAACTCTAAATGATTATAATAATTATAATTAATTAAAATTAATAAATATTAATTCTAATTAAAACTAATTAATATTAGTTTTAATTAAAATTAATTAATATTAACTTTAATTAAAACCAAATAATCTCTCCTCCCTCCCTCTGTTTCGGCAGCATACTAGGGATTTGGCCGAAAAGCACGTGAAAGGGAGCAAGTTACCTTCAGAGCAAGTGAGCTCTTGCTCTTGCTTCCGATCCAAATGTTATAACTTCCGATTCGATATCGTCAAATGAGCGAAGTCGGATGACAACAGAGGAGGCGGGATCGGGAGGAGTTCGGCAAGGTGTGGCTTGCGACAGAGAGGGAGTTCGGCGAGGTCGCTGGATTCGGCTTCAGGTAGGAGAAGATCTCTCTCTCTCTCTCTCTCTCTCTCTCTCTCTCTCTCTCTCTCTCTCTCTCGGCTCCTCTGGATCGGACGAACCCGCAGGAGTTGCGGGTTGTTGGAGTCGGACGGGATGGAGCAGGAGGTCGGCTGGGGGTTCGGCACAGAGAAGGTGGACGGGAGCAGGGTTTCGAGAGGAAGAGGCTTCGGTGTGTGGAGATTGGATCGGGAGCAGTGAGGAGGCTGGCTTGAGCTCGGCAGTGGGAGAGGAGAGGGGCTTTGGTCGGATGTGGGAAGGTCGGAGCAGAGAGTAGAAGAGCCCGTGGAAGTAGCGAATGGGGAGCAAAGGGTTCGGCTTCATTTTATAGAGGCGAACGGGGCTCGATCGAGGAGAGCATCGCAGAATTCGCGCAGGATTCCCGGGACGGCGCCGACTGCACAGCGATTCGGCGGGATTTCGGGCGGGATTCGCGCACTTGGACGGCTTTTTCGACGGATACGAGGATTCCAACCGGGATTTCGGGCAGATTTGCGGCAGGATTCCGGGATCCGTCGGGCACAAGGTATGTACACGGGATTTTTGGTTTTCTCTTTTGCTCTTTTGGATTTGATCCAGAGGTCAACAATGAGCTACATCTATTCATCCCGGTTCTCAAGAATTTAGTTCGTATGGTGGAAGAATGGATGTATATCCACATGTTTTACCCATTCTTGGACCATTCATGAATTTTATGCAATCCAGAGATATTAGAGAGCTCTTTTATAGCTTCTATCGAGATGATGTCCCAACCAAGTCTGTTATGCATAAGTGCATCATACATTTTGTTCCCCTTAGCAAAAAGCTATCAATTTGTTCTCAGTCTTATTGGTTTATTGTTCTAAAGGTACTTATCAAGTGGAAGGATTTGCTAGAGTACGAAGTTACATGGGAACCTTACAAGCTGATCAGAAGATAGTTCTCATCCTTTCACCTTGAGGACAAGGTGCAGTTTTTTGGGAGGGAGTATTGATACGCTAGGGGCCTACAACTAGGAAGGGGAAGCTGTTTAGGAAGGTTCCTAATCAAGCGGGAGTTATTTAGGAAAGTTCCTAATTAAGGAAAATTATTTATGAAGGTTCCTAATCAAGAGGGAGTTGTTTAAAAAAGTTTCCTAATTGTATTTATGCTATTTAGGAAGTCTAAGATTAAACTAATTACTTAATGATAGTTCTTCACATCTAAATTTTATTATGATGATTCTATTGATCAATAAATATAACCACTGGTTGCCAAAACATAGCCTTTGATTCATTCTTTTTAGTTACCAGACTTAACTCTATTTGAGTTCTCCTCTCAATGACTATCAATCAAAGATAGACTCAACTATGAATGGATATGAGTAATGCCTTTCTTATGGAGATCTTCAAGAGACTGTTTATATGGAGCACCTTTTAGATATGTTACTTAGGGAGGAGAACTACGTATGCTAACTTAGGAAGGATATACATGGCATTAAATAGAATCCACATTTTATATGGTATTTGCTGAATTTGGCCTACATATTATGGCCACATATCATTCCATCTTTTATCTTATATGTTTATATTGATGACATCTTGCTCATTGATAATGATCATAACAATATCTCTAAAATAAAATATCACCTATAAAAGTGTTTTATCACTTTAAATTTGAGACGACCGAAGTAAGTTCTTGGTGTTGAATTTTCTTGCAATCAATGGAGGTTAATATCTCAAAGAAAGTATGCTATTGAATTTTTTAAGAAATTTATTTTCTTGTTTATAAGATGTAATACTCTTAAGGCGTCTTAGACCATATTTGATAATGAAGAGTGATACTGATACCCTACACATCAAAGGCTAATTAGCAAGTTAACTTTTTTTATTATTACTAGGTCTAACATCTTATTTGTTGTGGGTTATTAGCTAGCACGTGCCAAGCTAAGCGTTTCCCGAAAACCCTAAGCACTCAAGAACAAACTGCCGACATCCTCACGAAACCGCTATCCACTTCAAGATTTCAGCTTCTTCGCGCCAAGCTAAGCATTTCCCGGAAACCCTAAGCTTGAGGGGGAATGAAAAGAAAAGACGAGATCAACTGCAGTTCATATAGCAAGACAAGATCAAAGCCAATTAATTAATTATACAGATCGCAGCCATTCAGATTGATCAAAGTCATACACTTGTACTGATCGCAGACGTATATTTGTACAGACCGTAGCCTTCCACGTGTATACATTGTTAGCCAAGTATTTACAACTGTTAAGATAAATATCAACCACATGATTAGTATAGGAAAACTATAAATACATGTACACATGACATTGAGAAATCAAGAAAAGTTTTCTCTCCACTTATCTTCATCACTTGTTTCTTATTTTCTTTAATATCTTGACATCTAGATGTCAAAAAAATTTCATGAACATCTTGATATTTTATCAAAATAGGACATAATTATTATGTAAATATGTTAGTGAACAAGTAGTTATATATACTAATAACATAATATTACGTAGGTGCTGACAACAAACCAAATAATCTCTTACTCTTTGCATAGGCCTTGTTTATGTATGTACATTTTTTTGAATTATAAGTTAATAGAGTATTTTTTTTTATATGTTGATGGGTTAGATATGTATTTTCATAGTATAAGATCTTTATAATTATTTCAAAAGTGTAGGTGCCATTTGGGGTCACTTTTTATTTTTATTTTTTGTTATATGTTGATATACAACAACAACATCAAGCCTTTATCACACTATGTGAGGCTGGCTACATGAATCCTTTTTTTTCCATTATGTCCAGTTAAGAGTCAAATTCTCATTTAAATATAATAAAAAAGATCATTTCTGATATTTTCTAACCAAGTCTTTTTAGGTCGATCTCTACCTTTCTTAGCATTATATGTTGATATGAAATAATAAAATATTTGGTATCTTAAATATTGGTTAAGTTTATTTTTGTTTAGTATTACGTTAAATAGTGGCAAAGGTGGCAGTGGCAGGGCGACGACATATAATTGTGGTAATGGCAGAGGGATGGCAATATTCGTGGCAGCTAGTGGAGCTATTGGTGATCAGCAATGGTGGTTCTTGCGGTGGTAGTGGCGATGGCTAGTGGGGCTATGGTGGCAACAAAGTTAGTATGTCATCAATCGGTAGTATTGACAATGGTTGTAAGTGTCGAGAATGGTGGTGGCGGTGGGTTGGTGGCAGTCGATATGGGGTTGATGACAATACTTAAAAGTTATATTGGGTATTTTTAAAATCTTGATTTATTGAAAAAAAAATATTACAAAGCAATAACCAAACATTCTTTTTAAAGACGGACAAAAAAGCAAAAGCAAAAAGTGATGTGAAATATGCCCTTAGTATTATTTATAGTATTTTTGCATGGTGATGGGGTGATATTAATACTTTCATAGCATTAAGATTCTTGAATTGTGTTTGAATCAAGCCAAATGAACTAAGTCATTAGCTTGAAATATTAATTATTTGTATATATCATTATATTCAATATATATTAAAAATTAAACATAGGCAAAATAACTTATTTCAAGTTGTCTCAAAATCAGACTTTATTCGAGCCAAGTTGGCCAAAATTTGAATTAGTTCAATTCATGAGTCAACTTCGAGCCGGCATATGTATGTCTAACTTAAAAGTGGATTAAATTAGAATCAGATTATTTTCACCCCTAATTAAAGGGTTGAAGTTTATAAAAAGATCAAATCAAATTGAGCTCAAATCACAACTAACTTGTCAGGCACATGCCAAAGTTTTGGATTGATATCTTCAAACCAATTTCTAGTTGAGACACGTTCAGATTAAGTTAGTTCATGGTTGGATTCTATATATATATATATATGAGTATCATAATTTGTATATTATACATATAAAATAAATTTACAAAATTTAATAGATTTCAAATATTAAGCTCATTTGTGTTGGGCCGGCTCGAAACCATATTGGTTTGGGCATGAGTTGACTTTGAGCTAGCTTTTTTGGATTCAAATTTATTCGTGGGAAACACCCAAACCTTGTTCACAAGAATAATTAGAAAATAAGAGAAAAAGGAGGCAAAGGGAATTTATAATGTTAATTTTGGTATTTCTCTAGATTGTTAGTAGTATAAAACTTTTGTAAATGATTCGATATTTTAGACCATTCTTAGACCTATTCATAGGCTTGGGTTGAGGCACAATGCTACCAAAAAGGCTATATTTAAGCAATACAAGAAAAGTTGTCTAGTTAGCGAATACTTCTCTGTAAAATGAATGAACTTTGCTTGTTTATAACTATGGTTTACCTAGAGGACGTATGCTGATTTCTAAACACGATGTGAGTTTACATGGATTCACCTGTTGTCTTCATTTAAGCTTTCTGAGTTTTGGTGAGTAGCTCTAAAATCTTGGGCAAATAGCCTTGGTAAATTGGGCAAGTAACATTGGTGACTTGAGCGGCTTGAACGGTTTTGTGTAGTATTTGGTTTGAGTATGATCAAATAGACAGCTTTGAATTACTTGATCTTGATGATAACTTCATCATGTTTCTTGTGACTTCCATTATTGATTCTTCTTTCTTTATCGACTAGCCTTGAACTGGTCCATGCTGTTCAGCTAGTTGTACTCGGGCTTGGCAAGTACTCGGCCTTGGCGAAATTTGGGTGCAGATCCCTGTGTATGATTATGCTGATTTCTACTACTGATTGGATCCGCTCAAAATCAAATTCTTTCTACTTTAATTACATAAAAGCATTGGCCACGAAGTATTCAATATTATTTCAAATTCTTTATAAAATTGCAGAAAGGGCAATAATAACCAGGTAATATGACTGATGTTGGCGACATGTTTATTTGAGACGAAGCATCCATGAATCAAGCTTATAAATCGGATTTATATCTAATATTCTTTATTTATTTTTTTCTGAACCCTGATCTGATAATTTTTCTCTTATTAAAAAACAAATTCTCTCAGGATGCACATAGCTACAAAACCATTTGCTTTTAGTCTTTAAAATCAAATACTAAAATTGGTTTTTACATGTAAATAGCAAACCAGGTTGCACAGTTGAGTTGTGGTCATTGCCGGACAACTCTAATGTATCCTTATGGAGCTCCATCTGTCAAATGTGCAGTATGCCGCTATGTTACTAATGTTGGGGTATGCTGTATATAATTATCTGTATCAAACTCATTTCAATTACCATATTTAATTGTGTATCCTGCTGCTTTATTTATTCATTCATTTAAATGTTTTATTTTCAATATTTCCTGCAGATGAGTAACACTAGACCTTCAACTCCCATACCCCCCACAACCGCACAAGTCTCTGTTTCTGCTGTCGGTTCATTTCCATTGATTCTTTAATAAAGCATCAACAAGTTGATATTATTTTTTTGTGGGATTTACAAACATAAATAATAAATATATTTACTTATTTAACATCTAAAACTTCTTATTTACTCAACTTCCACCCTTCTTTTACTTCCTGCCCCAAAGTCTTCGAACAGGCTCCACCTCTAGCAGTTGCCACACTCAACCTGCTCTGTTGCGCAATACGCCTCCAACAACTGTTGCCTGCATCCGCTTCGTACCCTCCCACCCATGCCCATATTGCTCGCACACAGGACCTACTTTAATGCGTGTGCTCCATCTCTATCAGTTACTTGCCTCTTTGTTGCATCCACCCTTTGCTCTATGATGGGGAAATTAACGGGGAGGGTGAGAGAGTGGCACTTCTGAAGTCATTTAAAGAATTGCACGATATGTGAGTAAATAAGAAGTCTTAAGTGTTAAATATATAAATAGAATAGAATCAAGTGTTATGTATGTAAATCCCCTTCTATGATGATTCTTTTAACCTCTCTACGGCACTCTGCAGACTCGCAAGCCAAGTAATAATGTGACTGTTGTTGTTGAGAACCCAATGTCAGTGAATGAAAATGGCAAATTGGTAATGTTTGAACATGTTCACTGTGATTATATACTTCGCTCCAATGTATTTTGTTCATATAATCTCATCAACATTCTCTCTTTTCACTTTAGGTGAGTAATGTTGTCGTTGGAGTTACCACTGATAAGAAGTGACATTGCAGAATTGCCAATGAATGAGCCACAGCTTCTTCTGTTGTAAATTGTAACTTAATTAATATTGGTGAATGTAATGCGATGCCTTTGTTGTCCAAACGACTGTGTACAGTGAAGAATATGAGGATTTGTTGATCATTTACAGGAAAAAAAAAATTGTTTTGAGTTTGGAAGCCTTGCCTTTTGTTAATGTACAAGGTTTAGGTTGAAGTGCCCAGGTGTTTCTTTGCACGAATTTCGAAGTATCAGAGATGAATATTTGTTTTGGGTCCAGGATTTGGTTTGATTCAATTATACATGATGGTTTTATATTTATTGTGCTTTGTACATTGCTGTATTGAAAGATTTAGACAAAGATTTTATTAAATCTTCTATCACTTTACCAGCCAGATTGTAATTTTCAATCTTTACAGATTTATAAAGAAATTGAGCTTTTGCTTGTTAGTTGGACAACAATTTCTTCATTTCCTATGCTTTTGTGCATCTATATAGCTTTGTTTGGTTTGAAGGAATTAAAAGGGAAACTGAAATGGTAAAAGAGAATTGTATTGAAATTAGTTTTCTTCCAATTGTTTGATTGAGAAGTTTCTTCATGAGGCCATTCATCTGCTACTCTTCCTTCATATCTGTAATAACTTCTGTTATGTGCCTGAATAAGTAGGTAAGAAATGGAGAAATCAGCCATCACAAGAAATTCCCTTAGTTTCTTGGACTTCACCTTGCATGATTGTTCTTATATATTTGCTCCAAATAGTTCATTCTCTCCTCTCTCCTCTCTCTTGCTCTCACTTTCTCTCTCTAAAAATGGCCATGGAAGATGGCATGAAAGCAGATACAGTGCTGCTAAGGCCAAAGACAGATAAGAAATGTAAATGGATGAATGTACTGTTACTCCTACTGAGGATGACAATAGTATTGTTCACCTTAATAGCAGCACTTATGATGGGATGCAACAAGCAATCAATAAGCAAGGCAGTGGCCATAGTGGGAACCACTACTATCTACCAAACTTACACAACAAAGTTTCAGCAAACTCCTGCTTTTGTGTGAGCTTCCAACCATATGCTCTTCCTCATGCACTACTATTGGAATACAAACCACTTGTGATGGAGAAATTATTACGTGCGGTCACCGGATGTTTCTAGAGGCGAATCGGGACTCACTACATCACCATTTGTTGTGTACCGGTTTTGTATACTACTGTATGCTGGAGTAATGTAGCGCTTCCTGATTCGCCTCTGGATCGTCTGGCGACCGCACGTAATAACTCCTCGTAATGGGACATATCATTGTAAGTTTGATGAGTGATTGAGTGAGCTAGCGTGTGTGCGCGTGAGGCGAAAATGGCTCACAAGACCAGGTGAAAAAGGATGAGAGTGAAAATGTGTGCTAGTAATCATAATTTTAGAAGAAATGATATGCTATAATAGCCTATGTTACATGTGGGCCCATCTGGTTCCACAAGTCTTTTATTTGCCAAAATTTTAGTATTGATTTTGTTTAGTGTTTAATGTTGCAGGTTCTTTGTGATAGCTAATGCAATAGTTGGTTTCTACAACTTGGTGGTGCTTATTCTTAGGCCTTCTTTCAATAATTGGAAGGCCTTTCATGTTGCAGTGAACCTCATGGACTTGGTAAGAAATCTCTATCCTCCCTTCCTCTTCTCCACGAGAGATTATTATATGTAGAGTTTATAAACAGAGAACCATTCGGTTTTGTGACTGTGAATAGTAAAAGCGCAGTTACTTTTCACCATTGCGTTTTTACTGCACTTCATTGCGCTTTTACTATTTACAGTTCCAAAACTGAACGATTCTTTACATCCGGATTCCGCACATAATAATTTCTCCTTCTCCACAACAATTGTAGCTTGCTCCCAATGAAATGCTAAAAATACTTATTTAAGAGAGAGAGAGAGAGAGAGAGAGAGAGAGAGAGAGAGAGAGAGAGAGAGAGAGAGAGAGAGAGAGAGAGAGAGATTTATTTGGCACACAAGATGTTAGATGATAATTTATTTGGCTAGCTCAGTTTGTTAACCTTTTAGATAAAAACAAATGAGCTCAAATTATTAATAAACTGAAAATTATTATTTGTGTTCTATTTATTTTTTATCAAGCAAAACTGAAAATACATAGAACAAGCTCAATCAATGATCATTAATTAAATCATTAATTTTTTTATTGATGATACTAATTGCATGAATTAATAGTTGTGATTTTCTTTTAGTAGACTATCCTTTTTAAGATTGATAAAATGTAAAATATTTCGTTTTTTTAGAGAACCCATCTGAATCAATTGGAACCCGACCGGTTCGAGTATAGATCAATTTCCGACCTTTTGATTTTGATCAAATGACTATATCCACTTCGATTTTTAAAACCTCGATATATCCGTTGAATTTAAGCCGTAAATACACAAATTAAATGAATTATTTTTATTTATATATATAATCAACTCATTTACTTATTGCATGAGCTAGATTAAAAAATAAATGATTAGCAAAGACAAGTACACAAGGTTAGTCAATATTTTATTAATATAATTATAAGCATAATAACAAAACCAAAATCATACTTAATTCTTTCTTAAAGTTAAGTTCTTAGTAACAATGTTATTATTTTTAAATGAAGCAATTGGATTCTTATATCATTAAGCATGAATAATTAATGTCAAACACCTTAATAAATATGCAAGCAAAGCAAATGCAAGAAAATAAGGATTTGTATAGGACGGCTACAACGTTTTATAAAGTTGATTGTAAAGTTATTATCGAGAAAACAATTTCGCTATTATGGTTGCAGAAATTAGCTTTGCACCATAATTTTTTTGAAAAACAGTAAAAAAAATAGTGGCGAAATGAAATTATAGTTGTTGTCTGAAAAGCAAAGAGGTCAAAAAGCTATCCCAAACAAACTCTAAATCCAAATCAAAGTCCCAAGAAATCCGAGCACTGACGATCATATTATACAAATTCAATCATATTGTACGATCAGTTCAAATCTAATCGTATTTCTTTTGTGAGATAAATTCTTTAGGGGCATCTTATGGAATAAGAAAGAAAATGGAAGAATGAGAAGATTAATATCTTTTGAACAGGCTATGTTTGCTCTGTTGGCGACTGGCGCAGCTGCTGCTACTTCCATAGCAGAGCTCGGCAAAGATGGCAATTTGAACGCAAGATGGAGTCCAATTTGCAGCCATTTTGGCCAATTCTGCATCCATGGCGGTCTGGCCATTCTTTCCTCCTTCATTGGCGCTTTGCTGCTTATGATTCTTAATGCTCTTTCAGTTTTCACTTTGTACAGTAAAGTTTCAGATTAGGATCAGTTAGATCCATTTAATATTTATTAAGTGCCTTTATTACTGTTTCTTATGTCTAAGGCTTCGTTTGGGACATCCCTAAAACGGCTTTCTAGTATAAAATTTTCTAATTCAAGAAATTTTTGTGCTACAAAGCTGTTTTAGAAAGCAACAACAAAGCTGTCCCAAACAAAGCCTAAGTTGTGATATATGTTTGTATCCACTATAGCTTTATTTGGTATAACTTTCTTCCAGATTACTAAAGTAACTTTTTAGTACAAAAATTTTTTAACTTAAAATTTTTTGTACTAAAAAACTATTTTAGAAAGCGACAAAAAAGCTATCCCAAACAAAGCATGTGTAACATGTTGATCATATCTATCTTCTTCAATTTGGTGTGAAAAGGCGGTTGCATTGAAGTATTACTATTATTATTGTTTTTTTGAAGTATATATTCATATGTATACTTTTGAGTATTTGCATAATTCTCAGTGCATTTGTTTTTATCATAAAACGTCGAAGTATTTAAATCAGAAACTTTAATAATGATTTCGATATTATCTAAATTTTATTTTCAACAAATTTATAATCAAAATGAATCTCTCGATGAGACAAACCTAATGATACCAACAGCTCGCAAATACAATTTATTGTTCGCTTGGGACGGCTTTTTTAGTGCTTTTTAAAGTAGCTTTCGAAAGAGGCTTTAAGAAGTAGTAAGAAAGCCGTCCCAAACAAGCCTTCAGGTTTCATCAAAACTTATGTCTGCCAACATTTCTTAATAGGAAATAATTGGCTATTAGGCTAATTAACCCTAAACATATTAAGTTTTAAAATTACATTGCAAGTTTTTATATGAGTCCTTCATCCCTTCTATTTGAAATATAGCTAAAAGATCTGGTTTTGTTGTAAAACAACAAAAATGTTTGGTATAAAGGTGCTTAATAATCTTAAACTAATTCATATAAAAAATGTGAATTTGGCTGAATTATGAAGTAGATTAGTTGAGCTATTTTATTATTACTATCCTAAAATTAAGGTTTTATTTTGGACGACTTTCTTACAGCTTTTTAAAGCAGATATCTAATACAAAAGTTTCTTGAACTAGAAATTTTTTATATTAAAAATCTGTTTTAGGGTTTGATTGAGATGACTTTTTTACTGTTTCTTAAAAATCAATTTTTTAGTATAAAAACTAAAATTTTTGTATTAAAAAGCTGCTTTGTGAAGCAGTAAGAAAGTCGTCCTAAACGAAGCCTTAGAAAGCAGTAAGAAAGTTGTCTCAAACGAATTCTAAGTTCAATACTTTATGGATTTAGCTAACTATGGTGCTTGAATAGGAGTATATATATGGATAAAATACAAATTAAATGCAATCAAATGCTTTAAAGAAGAGTGAGAATGCAAATTATTAAAGTAGATACTCTAAAGAAAAGGCTCATGAATTATATATTGTATCTATGTGGTGAAGGCATGTGAGAACATCATCATAGAAAAGAAATAGGCATATTAATTTCATTTTTTTTTCTAATAGGGCAGGTGAAATTGTGATTTGTTTTGATAACAAAATGTTATGAATGTCATTGTGACTGTTGTTGTTTGAGAAGGAAATGGAAGTTGGTAGAGAGTTGCTTTCCAATCATGGCTTCTTAATTTAAGAGGTAAGTAAGATTTTGAATGCTAACTTATTCAACATTTTAACCTAATAGTGGAGGCCTTTTATTTGTTTTGATTCATGTAGATTTTTATGTTTTGTTGTTGTTGATGATGGGAGTTTATTAAATTGAAATGATTTGAATGAATAATTCTATGCGGACACCAACCAGAAAGCACAATGTCACTTTTTTACTCGGTACTGGCATTGGGTACTGCTGGGTGCCGGGTGATGTGAGTAGTCGAGTTTCCAAGTTTCATACATCCTTACAGGTTGAGTTCTTCAAGTCCTTGTGGAATGAGTTACCCAAATAGATTTTGAGGTTTCAAATAAAAAGATCTATTGAATTCAAGTGTCAAAGTAAAAAATCCTAACTAAGATTCTTGAAAGTTATTTTTGTAAAAACAAGACAAGTTAATGTTTAAGATCTTTCTTTTAATTTATTTCAAGCAAAGAAAAACTAAAGTTTTTTAGAACATTTCCCTTATTAATTTAATTACTTGTGTTGGAGATGGTTTATTTCTCACTTCTTTTTAGTAGTTATGCCTCTAGAATGACATCTAGAGTTAACAACAACAAACTCTTTTCTCAATATGATTTTTCTTTTTTTTGTTTTGAACGGGGGTATCTACCTGCTGTCACTCCAAAGGGAGATCTTGGCGGCGTAACTAATTCCTCGGTGGAACCTAACGAGGCCACCCACCTGCATCGAGTCCATACTTTCTTTGCCCCACTGAAGAGGCGAGACCGTAGTAGAGGGGATTCAAACCCAGGATAGGGGGTTCCCCACCGTGCTCGCCCACCAGCCACCCTAACCTCGATAGGTACCTCAATACGATTTTAGATATGTTAACAACCCTTTGTACCATAGTCTTGATCTTTATGAAACATAAAACTTTTTGAAGGATCTCAAAAGAGAAATAAAAGAATTGTTTATCTTGTAAAGTATTTACCAATTCTATATATGACACTCTTAAATGAGCATGAGTAGAAAGCTTGTTTACTATCTTTAATATACTTTTAACATTAGGCTAACAAGTCTAAGGATTTCTTTGCTCATTTCAACATTGATGATGCTAATATTAGTATTGATAATTGTAGTGAGTTCTTGCATTTGCTAACTTGAAGTCATATGATATTTATACATATGATTTCGATGATGTTGTGTTTAGTTCCATGAAAGTTTAGGATATTTAATGCTTGAAATTGAAGCCCTCATATTATTACACAATTTCACATTAATGTGATTATTGGTTAGTTCCAATAACTCTCCTAGAGTTTTTGGCTACTATAATTTGTGTATATTTACAAGGAATTCATGGAAGTCTAGAGTAAGTATAGCCTAAGGGATTATATGTTTTAAGTCTTTGACATTTAATATTTCTTATTGAGATGAATAATGAAGAGTAAGAGAGATTCACCAATATTTTGTAGCATATTCAAAGAGAATTTGTGAGCTTTTCAATAGCTTCTGCATGATAGGAAGTTAGTTGAATAAAAATTTCTTGAATTTCAAAAAATTGCTGACTCTTTTAAGAGAAAGCTCAGAGAACTACCATAGCAGTGATTTCCTAAAAATAATGAATAAGGTCAATATTTTACAATATCACTAATAATAATAGAAAATATTTATTCAAATTGGATTATCAAGAGGAAAATGAAAAATCTCCTTTGGTGGAGTAGTAGAGTTTTACTACGACCCAATATAGATCCAAATATATTATAGGTGAAACTAATCAAAACCCTGTATACTGATTAGATTCTTAATAATACGAATGTACTAAGCCCAAGAGAAAAAGATAAGATATAGAAGGAATCTAAGAAAGATGTTCTAAGATTTTATTAGATTGTTATTTGAAATTAATTATAAATTCATTTTAAGATATGAGTTAATATCCCATACTCATCCTTTGAATTTTTATTTATAAATTCAAGTCTTATCTTTAATGCTATATGAACGTCTATTTATAAGAAAAATAAAATTGCAAAGCTTATCAAGTGCATTTTATAAAATAAATAAACTTAGCTAGCTTTTACCTTTCAAAAGTACATAGAAGACTTATTTGATCTCTTCTAAGTAAAGATCAAGCTAGTGAGTAGCTTTTTTAAGCTTGAGGGCAGGACAGATAGTGTTTGGGAGTGTTGGAGGATCTGTATCAGTTAGCAGTTCACTCATCTGTATTTTCGACGTGCATTTTATCCTCGACCCGTTTTCCATCAAAAATCCGCTGGAAAGTCAATATTTTTGACAAAAAATGTACATTTCCGATGGCTTTTGTCTTCCAGAAATATCAGTTTTTCGTATAGTGATCCAATCTTGTTACCAAATCTAATGAAAAACTAAAGAATAAAATAATTCTATCACTAAAATATTCAAATAGAATCATCATTTAAAAGACTTTAATTTGTCAAAGAAAAGCACCAACCAACACTTTTCATCTCTCTCAGACTCTCACATTCATCCCAATCTCATAACTCTATATACATCAACTCCTAAATGCTTAATATCCACAAAAAACAACCTTCAAATTACTACAACATACTATAATACTTTATTACAAAGCTCAATTCCAACGGATATATTTTCATAAAATTACATCAAAAACTAGCAAAGGGATTCCACAACGTGCGAATTTCACTTTCAGAAAAGCAGCTTTCATTAATCTGTTGGTTCTCTTCAATCTTACTGAGTTGGCTCAGCAGTGCCTTAAAGTCTTTCGCATCACAAGAAACAGTACTGTTGAAGGATGAAGAAGAGAGAAGACCAGGACTTTCTTGGCTTGTAGAAAAGCTGGAGAAGCAGGGCACCTGCTCAAGTCCCTCAAGGTTATTGAGAGGAACAAGATTACAACTTGTAATATGAGAGTCTGTCAGAGGTGGAAGAGAAGAGGAACCATTGTCTTCCTCGCAAGTCTCAGAGCTTATTCTTGGACAGAGAGGTCTCCTCTTATAAAAAACTCTGCAGAGAACCCAATCCTCCTGAAGAAAAACGAAAGAATGAGTGTACTGACAGCCATTTATGCTCATAATCTGACCTCAAAAACTTACCTTGAAGGAGAAGTTGGGAGAATCAGAAGCTCTGGGAGATACCATTCTGAACTCGTGCATCACCCACTGCGTCTTCTTCCCCTTGGGAGCTCTCCCATGGTAGAACACCAAGGTCTTTCTCAAGCCAACAAGCTCTCCCTTACGTAGGATCTGTCGATCCTTCCCTGTCGCCTTCCAGTAGCCTGAAGCTGTTGCTCTATTCGTTCGTTGCCCAGTGGAATACTTCTTGTCCTTGAGACTGAAGAAGTACCACTCCTTCCCCCTTACACAGGCTGTCTCTGATATCCAATGAATAATATTCATATAAATATTAGATACATAAATAAATAAAAATTTTCTTTTATTCTGGATTAGCATCACTAATTACATGATTAATTCAGGATGGGGACGACTAGATTAGCATAGTTAATTAGGGGTGTCAATTTGGGTTAAAAGGTTGGGTTTGGGTCGAACCCGACTTGTTCCGGCTGTAAACGGGTTGATCCTAACCCGACATAGTTTTGCAAACTTGTAAGGTTTGTTAACCCAGACCCGACCCATGCAGGTTATCGGGCTGACACGACCCGACCCGTGCAGGTTATCGGCTTGACACGACCCGACCCGCGAACAGCTACAGAGCAGAGCGGATCCGCCGAGTCTGGCGGAGCGGAGGCATGCATCAACAGCAGGCCAGCGAGTGCAGTGTGCGGTATGGACGGCATCAGTGGTATCTCAGCCTCTCGAGGAAGACTCGGATGCGGTTACGGTGTGCGGATTGGACCGACGGGGGTGCCTCACCGACATACCCACACCTAACCAGTGGACGTGACCCGACACGGACGGGACCCAACATGGCAACCTCTGATGCGACAACACATGGGAAGACCAATGGGGTCAATCCAGGTTGACTTCCGATTGTCAGGTCAATCCGAACCCGAAACGGGTCAGAAATTCGAACCCTGACCCTACTTGTTTCACAAATGAATTGACCCGAACCCGTATTTTTCCGGTTCGGATCAACTTTTGACATAGATATCATTAATTATATCATCCAATTAGTCTACATCATCCAAGTTGATTTCAGAGCAAACCAGTCATGAAAATAGGTTGAAAGCTACTACAGATTAGCAGCTTGTCAATCATTTTGTTTTTCTTTGACTTCAGAGATCTTTTTTTACAGATCAACTACTCCATCAATGGCTGTAGCAGAAATTCTTCAATCTTATAAAGGGTTTTTTTGGGATAGATATTTTTTTTATTATTAAAAGTTTTTTATTAAAAAAATTATTTTAAAAAACAGTAAAAAAAAAAAAACTGTTACAAACTCAATTAATTTGACAATTTTTTCTGTGTTCTTTAAATTTTTTTAAATTTTTTTATGTATATTTAAATTCATTTATTTGAAATGTAAAAACATTTTTATATATTTTAATTTAAGATGGAATTCGCATATATTTCATACAAAAGTTATCTAATTATATATTTACAATTTAAATTTTTATATTTATTTAAACTTATAACTTTATAATTTTAAATTATATAAAAAATATCACTGCTAATAAATTATATCATATATATATTTTTGAAATGATCTAAACATCAAAATATTATATAAATAAATAAAATTTGGATTAAAATTGTAAATAGATAAGAATTTTGTGATAAAATTGAAAAATTAAGTTGTACAAAAGTCAAAATAACTTAATTGTTTTGGACCAAATCAGAACTTTGCTATTAAGAAGAGAGATCAACCTTTATGGATCAAGAGAAGAAATTAAGAACTTAGATTATTGCAGAAAAAATCTCGATTCAAATTAGCATATAAGCCATTACAGAAATTTAAATTTCTTTGCACCAAAGATTAAAGGATGAAGGTAGGTAGAGAGAGTGATTAGGTGCACAGAATGGCTCACCAGGCAGGTCCCATGGCTCACACCTGTTGAGGTCGACGTCGACCATAGCCGGAAAGCCATAGAATTCTGCACCTTCAGCGGCCGCGGAGGCTCGCCGGCTCAAGTATTCGCAAATCAGCTCGTCGTCTCTCGGATGAAATCGGAATCCCGGAGGCAGCTTTGCCTCCACCATGCTCAAGATACTCATAGCCTCCTTCACTATAACCAGTACTCTTTCTAGCCTCCTATCTTAACTGAGAGAGAGAGAGAAAAAGATAATATGAAGAAAGAGAGAGAAAGATAATATGAAGAGAGAGAGATTAGCTCAATCAAGCAAAAGTGACAAATAGAAGGGGTATTAATAGGGGCATGAAATACAAGAAGAGAGAGAGAGATTAGTTCAATCAAGCAACAGTGACAAATAGAAGGGGTAGTAATAGGGGCATGAAATAAAGAAGAGAGAAAAAGAGATTAGTTTAATTAAGCAAGAGTGACAAATAGAATGGGTATTAATAGGGACATAAAATACGAGGAGAGAGAGAGAAAGAGTGACAAATAGAAGGGGTATTAATAGGGGATGAAATACAAGGAGAGAGAGAGAGAGAGAGAGAGAGAGAGAGAGAGAGAGAGAGAGATTAGTTCAATCAAGCAAGAGTGTCAAATAGAAAGGGTATTAATAGGGTCATGAAATTAATACAAGAAGAGAGAGAGAGAGAGAGAGAGAGAGAGAGAGAGAGAGAGAGAGAGAGAGAGAGAGGAGAGAGAGAGAGAGAGAGGGTAGTTCAATCAAGAAAGAGTGATACATAGAAGTGGTATTAATAGGGGCATGAAATACAAGAGGAGAGAGAGAGAGAGAGAGAGAGAGAGAGAGAGAGAGAGAGAGAGAGAGAGAGAGAGAGAGAGAGAGAGAGAGAGAGAGATTAGTTCAATTAAGCAAGAGTGACAAATAGAAAGGGTATTAACAGAGTCATGAAATTAATATAAGAAGAGAGAGAGAGAGAGAGAGAGAGAGAGAGAGAGAGAGAGAGTAGTTCAATCAAGCAAGAGTGATAAATAGAACGGGTATTAACAGGGGCGGAATAAGCCCAATTTTTTAGGGGGGGCAAACTTATAAGATATATATGTCAGGGGTCCAAGGGCACAGCGCCCTCGAAACAAATTTTGGTTCGAATAATATTTTTAGAATTCAATGATGAATTCTCTTTACTATTTGTTGTGAGCAATTACTTAAAGGCTATAGTATTTTAATTTTTTTAGGGAAAGAGAGAGAGTGAAAAATAGAAGGGGTATTAATAGGATCATGAAATATAATAAGAGGAGAGAGAGAGGGTGCAATGGAGCAGGGATCACGTTTTCTCTCATGGGGTGAGGATCGAGGGTGACCTGGATGACAGATCACACTCTGCCAACTCTCACCACTGGTTGATGATTTGGCATTTGGTTTCTAGTTCCCCTCCACATCACAGCCTGACGTGGCACAACTAAGCACACTCGTATCTCAATTAGCTACGTAGCTGATCCGCCAGATCATCAAGGATCAAAGGAAAAACCAGTGAGCCTGTGCGGTGTTTCTTTCTTCAGCTATCAGAACTCTTCATGCTGATATGTGCAATGATTGCAATGCATTATATGAAAGAGAAATTATTATGTTAGGTGGATGCTGATTAGTTTTGTTCATTAAACTTTTAAATTTTAGTGTTACAATCCTCTGATTAAGAGAGGGAGAACTTACACAGGAATTAAAAACCTTTTCCTTTATTTAATGTGAGCTATTATAAGGAGGCTATATATTCTTACATTAAATGCAATGCTATTTATAAGGAGCGTGATAACTTGAGAATCAACTTATTCTAAAATCGGACCATTACACAACACATACTATGATGCAACGACTTTTTTCCTTAAAGATGTATGCAGTGTTGAACATGACACATGACGTGTCCAATTAAAAATATATATTAAAAATAAAATTACACGCATGTCTGCCTTATTTGCTCTTTACAGCCCAAATTCAATCTCTCGTATTCAATATCTCATTCATCGATATTCTCATTTTCATTTCTCTTGTGGGTTACTACTAAAGTTTCACAACAATGCATGATATCATTTGTTTGATGCCGTCACAACATTAATATTTTAAAATCATCTCAACATTGAAGTCCGATTGCAATTTCTATACCCATAATTATGCCCCAAACCGTCTCAAAATCTCATATTTGTCCAACGTCATCTCAACATCGACGACCGACATCATCTCATCAACATCGAGGGCGGACGTTGTCATGACATCGATGCCCAATGCCCATCCCATAACATTGATGATTGATTTTCGACTGCATTGTCGTCTCCTCACTCATATGCCTAACACAATATTCATGCCCGATTTCAACATCCTAATATTAATTATGTTAAGCATATATTTTAGTTAAATGACTTATAATTTCTCAATTATCTTTATTATTCTACTTGTTTAATATATGCACACTAATTTCTCAAAGCATATATATATATATGCTTTGAGATTGATGCGAAAGTATATAAAATATTTTTCTTAAAAAAATATTATTATTAAAAATTAATTTTATCAAATAATTCCATGAGAGTTCCAAGCAAATAGGAGATCTCAATTCATGGAACCAAACACAACATCATTAAAGGACTCGTTATCTATTAATTAAAAAATTTATTTATATCTAAAATTTATAAATTCAAACCACACAATTTATTAAGGAAAAAAAAAACCCACAAAGGATAAGATATAGAAGGATGTTGCCCTTAATGGTGTAAGTGAGACAAGCTGATCACTCTCAAGCCGGCTCGAGCATGGCTCGATAAATGCATGGCTTGTGAGTCATGCAAGTTCGATGAGCTAACGAGCAAAACATGAGTCAGGCTTGACTTGACTCGTAAGCTCGTGAGCCAGCTTATTTAAAATATATTAATATAAATTACACTTAAAATATATTAGTATTCATAACTTTAAGTACAATATTGTAAAAAAAATGTTTAAAAAATATATCTTACTTTCTTATTTATTATTTTACCTCTAAATCCTCATTAATTTTATCATAATAATTACTTGAATCATAATCATATTTTTTCTTTCATTATAAACGAGTCGACTTGAACTCATAGAATAAAGCTTAAGCTCGAGCTCAAACTCGTTTAATTAATCAAGCTCAAGCTCAAATCAGAGCTCAAGCTCAAATTAGAGCTGACTTGACCTCGACTAGACTTGTTTACTCCCCTAGTTGCCCTTCCTAGATTAATTTTTAAGATTATAAAATGATCAATTGACTTAATAGTTTAAAAATATGGGTGGATTAGTTGTAAATATGCATTTATTTTTTATTTATTTGGTGGTGTGAATCCATGCAAGTCATCTTTAAATTAATAATAATATATAACAAATAAACTATAGTGAATAAATTTTTTTTTTAATATTCAAAGTTTTTTTTTTCTGCGTTGAACTTCAAAGCATAATGCTGAAATTTATTCATATTTTATTTTAATAGATGACCTTTAGAATAAAGCTAGGGGTGTCAATATTGGACTCGACCCGAAAATCCGACTTGAACCTGACACAAAAATTTTGGGTTTGGGTTGACCCGAACCCGAAGCGGGTCGGGTTGGAGTCCAGAAAACCGACCCGTTTGCAAAACCGGGTCGGGTTCGGGTTGACCCGAAAACCTGGGAATGACCCGAAAAAAGGCTGCACCGCGTTGCCTACCTCAGCTGCCACATCCGGGTTGACCCGAAAACCTGGGAATGACCCGAAAAAAGGCTGCACCGCGTTGCCTACCTCAGCTGCCACATCTTCCCGCTGCCCTGGCTGCCCACGTGACTACGTGGTGCTATGGTCTACGTCGAATCGCATCGGGCTGAGGGTCGAGTCTAATGTCTGCGCGTCGCTTGCCAGAGTCACGTCGCCACCTGAACGAATCGCGTCGCCACCTGACACCTACTTCGCGTTGCCTGCAGCGCTGCTGCTGCCCCGCCGGCGGCTGCTGCCGTGTCCTGCTGTTAGAAAATGCCAGAGCACTGAATCGTGTACGGCCGTGTGGAAAAATGCTGGAGCACCGAACCTGAAGCAGGTCGGGTCGGGTTGACCCGAAATCCGAACCGGGTCAAGGTCAAGTTGACCCGAACCCGAAGCGGGTCGGGTTTGGGTAGAAAAAATCGACCCGTTTGTAAAAATGGGTCGGGTTGACCCTAACCCGAATAGTATCGGGTCGGTTCAGGGTTTGACCCGAACCCGACATGTGACCCGAAATTGACACGTGATCTAGAAAAAACAAAACAATAAGTAAAATATCCGAAATGAAGTCTAAGACTTCATTTGAGACAGCTTTCTTTCCGTTTTAGAAAACAACTTTTTCATAAAGTAGTAAGAAAGCAATCTCAAATAAAACCTAAATAAAAATTGAGCAGCTATGTGATGTTCTATTTATATATAATTACTACATTTTTTTTAAAATCGCTTTTGAAAAAGCAGACACCATCGTCGCCAAGATAACTATCACGTCTGCTTCTCAGGTAAGTATAATTGCGTTAGTCAAACACTCCATATGCGTATATAGAAAACATCAGCTTCAGCACTTTGCTTTGATTACAGATTACAAGTTCTAGAAGACATTAATGCTGGCTTTGGGAGCCATGCATGCCACCCACACGTGCCAGGAAAATTAAACTATTAAATTTATTTTAAAATAAATATAAAATATATTTGTATATTTAATATTAATTTAAAATAAATATGATAATTTTAGATTTATAGTAATTAAAATTATATTAAAATATATTGAAATAATTATTTTCACCTATGTAACTCAAGATAAAACGAATATCTTTATTCATCAATTACAGTAAATTTGCATCTGAGCATCAAAGATAAACGCATTGTACGTTTTCTCTCCACTAAAAGCAGTGCAACGTCAATATTAGCACCGCACTGTTCAAATAGAAAAAATGACGTTCGAGTTTTCGTTCGATTGGACGTTCGCAACTACTGCAAAGCCAAAAAATACCGTTGGATTGGAGATAGCCTAACACTTTGATGAGAATATGGTGCACATAAAAATAGATGTTTCGTGTATCTTAAGCAAAATCTAGCTCCAAATTTTCTCCTCCAAATTATTTCCTATTTGATTTTGCTTACACGTGTGATGCTACGATGTGACAGTGTTCATTCAGCTTCGTAGGTGCTTTGTCGTGTCATGTGATTTTGATTTGCTCGCATGGCTTGGATGTAATTTTCTATTTTCTTTTGTTACTTGGAAAAAAAGAAGTTTGCAAAATTAGAATTATGAGAATAGAAAAAAACTTTGGTTATCTCATAACATCTAAATATTATTACTCATCATATTCTAATCATTAAAATCATTTTTTTTAGTATTATTTTCTTTACATTTAAGTTTGATATATCATAAAAAAAAAAATTTGATTGGGCGCGAATCTTGAGGTAAATTCTCGTTAGAAGTTTCTGAAATTAAATCAGGGAACATCCAAATTCCGATTTCAGCAAACTTATAGTCAAACAAAAATACAAAATGTCTCGAAAAGACGAACTCAACGACTCCAAGGCCTTCCCGCCAAAAAAGGGCATCATTTGTAATTGCTGCAAACACCAGTGGATACATTTAAACAGGTCAAGATCCACATGAAAACTTTAGTGTCACATATGAATGCTACACCCCTATCTTTCATATGTTTGTGTGTTGCATCTTCGAAAAATTAGAGCAATAAAATTTATATTTCTCTACCGCCGCGAATATTTCAGGACGCCAAAAAGTTTGAAAATCATTTATGATCATTACATTTGATCCATCAAATCTTCTTAATTAGATGTGCATGCTTTTATTTGAAAAAGCAACAATTAATTTTTTTAGGCTTCATTTGAGATAGGTTTTTGCCACTAATTATGATTTATGATCTATTTTGGGACAACTATAACTTTTTATAAAGATTGTCCTCAAATTATTAAAAGGAAAATAACTTTTTTTTTTTAAATTGTTGTGAAAAACTTCCTTACATAATTTTTTTTAATATGTTTATTATATGATAATATAAAAATAGTAATAAAGTATATGTATAATATCTTTTTAATAGATTTAAAAATTATTAGATTTGTATTGAAATATTTTGATATAATTTTTTTTAAGCTATAATTCTATAATATCTAGAGAATTGAGATAATGATGATGATATTTTAAGCTTAAGTGGAATTTGGATGCCTTATTGCATCCAAGAATCTATGGAGAAAAGGTCAAATATTTAGTTAAAATTAAGTGAATGGAGCTATATAATCACATCACCATTACTCTCATCCTCAACCCATTTAGAAGAGAACTTCAACACTTTTAAATAATTCCACTAAGCCAATACTAAGAAGGGTGATAGGCAAATACATCTTTATTGTTGAAGATAAGAGCCCAATTCCATGATCACATTGCAAATCTCATGAAATAAAAAATCTTACTTTCAAAGAAAAAGAAAAATCCTTTATTTTTATTAAATAGAACAAATACTTTGCTATATCACACACATAGCTTTCTTCAAATATATATTTTGCCATAATAAAAAAAATCTTATCTTATGCTGTATTTATGACTATAATGATTGAATTCTTGAAGTCTTCTATCCACACACTTCTCCCTGTTTTGTTCTTTCTTCTTTTTTTATATAAAATTTGTAAAGTAATAAACTTAATTAAAAATATTGTAATGTGGCAATTTCATCATGATCCTCTTAGAAATTCGCCTCTTTGCCTCACATGCAATTGATCATGTCAAAGAACCCTAACAAGCTCTTATCATGAAATCCTGCTCTTCGCATCATAAGTCATAAACCTCGCCGACAAGCTCCCCTCGCAACAGATATCTCTTCACAAGCCACCAATCCCATCACTGAGCTTACTGCTAGCTCCCTCTCATCTCATGTTATCGATCCCATCAATGAGTTTCAACAAGCTCCCATCGCAAAATTCTCTTCTCACACATTTCTTTCGTCGTTGATATAAGCATTTTCACTAATTCTCCTCTCACGCATATAGTTGGTACCCCAGCAAGATTAGAGCTATCAAAATTGGGTCAAAGGTCGAAACTAACACATCACTACTTGACTCAACCCATTTTTATAGACAGGTCAAGTATTTCAACTCGAACCCAACCTGCACAAGTTTTCAGGTTGACCCGACCAAACCGTGGACACATTCTCATTCAAACAACATGACAGGGACGACGAGCCAACAACATAACAACGCTAACAGCAGCATGACAACACTAACAGTAACAAAGCAACGCCAATATTGGCAATAGCACGGGTCATTTTTTAGTTTCCAAGTCAATTTAAACTTGGCCCGATTTTTTAAACTGGTCATTTTGAAGTTAAATTTTTAGGCCGTATCAAATATTAACACCCCAAGCACATTCAAATCATGAAATTTCATTTCACATGTTACAATCCCCTTCTTGCACAACAAAGTCCTTCAAAATCCTAAAGTTCAAACAATGTTTGGTTATGTTTGAATTCAAATTAATTGGAATGAAATTCTCAAATTAAGGGCTTCAATAAGCAATCCACAATGAGGAAAAAAACAAAAGGATAATCTAATCTAAGATAAAATTTCAATCATATTATCTGAATAAACAAATGCATTTCTCCAATCACATATATATATATATATATATATATATATATATATAATGGGGGGGCATATAAAGATCCCTATAATTTTAAGCTTTGGCTTCATGGAAAATAAAAAGGATGACCAGCACACTCTTGTAGGAGTCTTCTAGACTTGTTTGCTTTACAGCTCAAATTAATTTAGGCCTTTATTTCTCTGTCTCACATTCTTTGTTTCCTGATAAAAAGAATGGAATAAATTTTTGTTTTATGTATTTCTGTTTTAAATGGTCATTATATGATAACAAAAATGAGAGGGAGATACAATTATGACATGATCAAAGAGATGATAAACTTAGTCTTTATTTAGACTGGCTTTTTTACTATTTTAAGTAACTTTTTAATACAAAATTTAAATTTTCATATTAGAAAGAAGCTTTAACAAGTAATAAGAAAACCATTTGAACCAAAATTTTAGAGTAAGGCTTCGTTTGAGATAGCTTTTTTACTACTGCTTACAACATCTTTCTAGCACAAAAACGTTAGAAACAAATTCGTGCAATAAAAAATTTTCCTATTAATTTTTTATTGCTTCCCGTACAAAATTTTTAATTATTGTACAAAAAAATTGCTTTAAGAAGTACTAAGAAAGCTGTCCCGAACGAGAAGAAGGAAATAAATTTTAGAGGCATCAAATAAGGATCCAAGTAGCACAAAGCATTGATGGCTTGATCCACCTCTAGAGATAAAAAAATATCAAAGGGTGGCAATGAAATAGCATAAGAAGTTTATGAAAGCCATAGAAGATATTCAAATGAGTCCTCAACTGGAGGTGAAAACTTCATGACCATGAGGAAGAGGGTGGGCAGCACAATGGAAGGTCAAAGTAATCACTAAGGGTGGTTAGAAAAATCTTCCCATAGAGGGAAGAGACTGACCAAGCTGAAAGTGATACAAAAAAAACATAAAGATAGCATGAGCTTTAAGGCTTCGTTTGTGACGGCTTTCTTATTGCTTTTTTAAGAACTTTATAGTATAAAAATTTAAAATTTTGTACTAAAAAACTGCTTTAAGAAGCAGTAAAAAATCGTCCCAAACGGAGCCTAAGTTAACAATAAAGAAGTGCAAGAAAGTAATACAAGTGCTTGCGAGTAATAGTCATAACTCATAACAGATCTAATGATCTATCATGGGATGAAGATTGCGCAACCCTAAGGTGATTCATGATAGTGCAAGAAGTTCGTCGAGGTAATTGAAGATAACAAGCATGAACTATGGCTTTATTTGGAAAGACTTTTTTATTACTTCTTAAAACAGCTTTTTATTTTTGTGCTAGAAAGCTGCTTTAAAGAAAGCTGTCCCAAACGATGCCTAAAAATAACATTAATGGCAATGTGGGGTGGTCACGAAGACACTAAGATGGTTAATTAGACAACCCCTAAAGATGGCAGGATTGGACAACCCCTATAGGTGAAGATGGTAACATACCATAAAAGGGGCACTAAATTGGTTCAAGCACATCGTGACGGTGATCAAGGGATGATTCGGAGTTGGCAAGCAATTGAAGGCGGTCAAGATTGTCCTCTTAAGCTGTGTGAGTCACACACTTAAGAATGTATATGGAGAATATGGGTGGAGAAATCAAGATAGATTTGCAACTCTCGACAACAATCAATTGTCCATCAATATTTTTACAATGATGAAACCTAAATCTTAGGAATAAAATGTAACCATGTCACTAAAAAAGAGGTAGTCTGAATGTGCCTAATAGGAAGTGGATATAATTTCTTCGAAATTAACAAACAATAATAAGAAATTAGAAAGAAAAACACATCAAAACTCTTTTTATTGCAAGATATATGAAAGAAAACAACAAGATACAATTGGATCATCAATTGAAGAGGAAGATCCAGCTCTCCCAAATCCCTAACTGATAGCTAGAGCCCTCGCAACCTTAAAAATGAGAGGGAGATACAATTATGACAAGATCAAAGAGATGATAAACTTAGTCTTTATTTGGGACGACTTTTTTATTATCTTAAGTAACTTTCTAATACAAAATTTAAATTTTCATATTAGAAAGAAGCTTTAACAAGTAATAAGAAAACTATTTGAACCAAAATTTTAGAGTAAGGCTTCGTTTGAGATAGCTTTTTTACTGCTGCTTACAGCATCTTTCTAGCACAAAAAAGTTAGATACAAATTCGTGCAATAAAAAATTTTCCTATTAATTTTTTATTGCTTCCGGTACAAAATTTTTAATTATTGTACTAAAAATTTACTTTAAGAAGTACTAAGAAAGCTGTCCCAAACGAGAAGAAGGAAATAAGTTTTAGAGGCATCAAATAAGGATCCAAGTAGCACAAAGCATTGAAGGCTTGATCCACCTCTAGAGATAAAAAAATATCAAAGCGTGGCAATGAAATAGCATAAGAAGTTTATGAAAGCCATAGAAGATATTCAAATGAGTCCTCAACTGAAGGTGAAAACTTCATGACCATGAGGAAGAAGGTGGGCAGCACAATGGAATGTCAAAGTAATCACTAAGGGTGGTTAGAAAAATCTTCCCATATAGGGAAGAGACTGACCAAGCTGAAAGTGATACAAAAAAAACATAAAGATAGCATGAGCTTTAAGGCTTCGTTTGTGACGGCTTTTTTATTGCTTTTTTAAGAACTTTTTAGTATAAAAATTAAAAATTTTGTACTAAAAACTGCTTTAAGAAGCAGTAAAAAAATCGTCCCAAACGGAGCCTAAGTTAACAATAAGAAAGTGCAAGAAAGTAATACAAGTACTTGCGAGTAATAGTCATAACTCATAACAGATCTAATGATCTATCATGGGATGAAGATTGCGCATCCCTAAGGTGATTCATGATAGTGCAAGAAGTTTGTCGAGGTAATTGAAGATAACAAGCATGAACTATGGCTTTATTTGGAAAGACTTTTTTATTGCTTCTTAAAATAGCTTTTTATTTTTGTGTTAGAAAGCTGCTTTAAAGAAAGCTGTCCCAAACGATGCCTAAAAATAACATTAATGGCAATGTAGGGTGGTCACGAAGACACTAAAGATGATAGATTAGACAACCCCTAAAGATGGCAGGATTGGACAACCCCTATAGGTGAAGATGGTAACATACTGTAAAAGGAGCGCTAAAGTGGTTCAAGCACATCGTGACGGTGATCAAGGGATGATTCGGAGTTGGCAAGCAATTGAAGGCGGTCAAGATTGTCCTCTTAAGCTGTGTGAGTCACACACTTAAGAATGTATATGGAGAAGATGGGTGGAGAAATCAAGATAGATTTGCAACTCTCGACAACAATCAATTGTCCATCAATATTTTTACAATGATGAAACCTAAATCTTAGGAATAAAATGTAACCATGTCACTAAAAAAGAGGTAGTCTGAATGTGCCTAATAGGAAGTGGATATAATTTCTTCGAAATTAACAAACAATAATAAGAAATTAGAAAGAAAAACACATCAAAACTCTTTTTATTGCAAGATATATGAAAGAAAACAACAAGATACAATTGGATCATCAATTGAAGAGGAAGATCTAGCTCTCCCAAATCCCTAACTGACAGCTAGAGCCCTCGCAACCTTAGAAATTCTAATTTCAACAAACTCAAAACATAATCTTAAAATCACCCTATTATTAGCCTTAAATAGGCTCCCCTAATTCCCTCTCAAATCAACTCCTCTTTCCCTAGATAATCCTCTCATATTTGCATTCAAATTAAATATCTTATCCTAAATAATTTCCTCATAAATTAAAACTTTTCTAAACAATTCTACTTTAATTAAGAACCTTCATAAGCAGCTCCCTCTTGATTAGAAAACTTCCTAATTCTCTTCCTATTAAATTGGCTAGTCCATCAAAGCCATTCAAATAAACACTAGGATTTTCTAGCTGGGCTGTAGTCGTCTCAAGGAACTTTTATTTGGTCAGGTGACCTGACGTAGCTCTATATTCGGACACCAGTAAAATAGTATCACGCGTTCTTACTCTTTATCGCACGGCCCGACAACCCGACCCGGAACGGAACTATGATTGTTATGTTCGCATATTGCTCGGGATTGCTCGGTATTGGTCGATTTTGCTCGACAATAACGAGAATTATCATTCTGTGAAGACCAATACCTAGCAATATCGAGCAATACCGAGTTTTGCTAGATATTGATAGGATTGCTAGATATTGCTAGGTATTGATCTTGACAGAGCAATATTTCTCATTATTGACAAGCAATACCTAGCAATACGCAAACATAGCAATCCCGGGTTCCAATCCAGATCAGGTCGTCGGGCCGCGCGATAAAAAGTAAGAGCACGTGGCGACATGTTATTGATGTCCGAACGTAGAGCTACGTCAAGTCACCTAACCTAATAATTGTTCCGTCTCGAGCCACTCAAATGAAAACTCTAACCGACCAACAAGGTCCCAAGTCAACCTAACATATATGGTATAAAGATTCATGTGCAAGTCTAAAACAATCAAATTCCCAACATTAATTTTCCACAGATGTAACCAAAGTGAAGTCTCATGAATAAAATGAAAAAAAAAACTAATTAATTTAAAGAAAAATTTTGCATGAGTATCTAGATTTCGATTTAAATATTGCTTTTATTCAAGATTTCTAATATGACAAGTATCTACCATCCATAAAAAAAAAAAAAGAAGAAAACAATCGCTCAATTTCTAAAAAAAAATTCCCAGTCAATTCACGATTTCCAACAAAATAGCAACAAATGAGCAAAGTGAAAGAAATTAAAACTATATCAAAACAAGCCATATGAAGGAAGGCAGCCTAAAGATAGAACAATTATTACATCCGGTGAAAATACCGAGCATATCGAGTGTACCGAGCACGTTGTACCGAACACTTTAATGACGTGACGTTTTGTTATTGATTTCCGGATGCATTCGATAACTTGACGGAATAATTACTCCTAACGATAAGCTATAATTTTAAGAAAAAGAGGTGCTCCCATTTATTAACACACACCGAGCCATCTCAGGCTTAAACTAATTATTATTTTCTCATGTATATGAGGTGGCACCGTATGAGTGGTTAATTGTAAACGGGCCACTCTATCCTTTTCCATTTAAGCACGGCACCTGTAACAGAGAAATCAAGATATATAATTCCATTCATTTCCTCTTTGTGTCTCTATGTTTTCCCTGTTCTTCTTGATGTGCAAAGAATCAACGGTATCAACATGGTATCAAGTGCGGGTTGAAGCAACACAATCTTGCGGTGCATTTTTTTTTTGATGGCGACCTACTCCAACACGTCTCGTACAGGCGAACAGATCGATCCGATCATCGGTGAAGCTCCGTCAATCCCAACGAATCTGAAATTCGTTGTATCAATCTAAAACATATCGTTCCAACTCAACTTTCCGCCAATAATTATGCTCTCTGGCGATCCCAAATTTTCAAGATCCTTCGGGCAAATGAATTTGAGCAGTTTCTTGACTCCAATCTTTCTCCTCCGTCTCATTTTTGGACTCAATCGGATGGATCTCGAACCACCAACAACAACTATGCACAATGGATGTTAACGGACCAGAATCTTGCCGCTGCAATTTGCTCCACCATCTCACCGGCGATTCCTCCTTACATTAACAATCTCAACTACACATCTTCTATTTGGTCTACACTTGAAACACGCTTTCAAACCACAAATCGTTCTAAAGTTATACAAGTAAAGAACGAACTTCACAATGTTGCTCTCAAAATGTCTACCATGACACAATACTTAATGGAAATCAAGTCCATAGTAGATCAGATCTTGGCTGCTGGCTGCACAGTGGATACCAAAGATATAATTCTTTACTCTCAACGACCTTCCGAGCACCTATCAATCCTTCAAAACCGTGATTCGTACAATGCAAAATCATCTCTCTTGAAAATCTTTATTCCTTACTCATTAGCGAAGAGATTCACATTAACTCCGACAATGCTTGTCTTCTAAATCCCACCGATCCAAACACTACTCTTTTTACTTATCGCGGTCATGGGCGTCGCAATAGGGGAAGATCGTCTCAATCCTCCCAATCTAAAACTCATTCCAATGCTCCGCCTATTACCTGCTAGATCTGCAATAAAAAGGGACGGCCTCCAATTGATGGCATAGGCTTAATATTCAATATGTTCCTCAACCGGTTCAATCTTCTTCCTGCGCTATGGTCACTACCTCCGACAACTCCAACTCCAAATGATTGACTCAGGCACATCTTCACACCTAACTAACTCTCTTGAAAGTCTTTCCATTGCAACTCCATACACCGGCTCCGACAACATTACCATACATTGCTAATTCAGGAACTGGTTTGCTTCCTACACCTTCTCGTACGCTTACACTATCTCAAATTCTCTGCTCTCCCTTTGAGATTCTCTATCATCAACAACCTGACTACACCCAATTAAAAATTTTTGCCTACCAATATTTTCCTCTTTCTCCCTCACATACCCGCAACAAACTCCAACCAAAGGCTACGTCGTGCATCTTTCTCGAATACTTGGATGTGTACAAAGGATACAAATGTTTGTTTATGGACTCTAACAAAATTACAATGTCGCATCACGTTACCTTTGATGAAACTATATTTCCGTTTGCTCAAAATATCGTTCCCTCTACTACCCAATTCTGCCCTCGAGTCCATTTCTTTTAACTCCTACCACCATTCCCATATCTTGCAGACCATCAAGAGCTGACCCCATCTCCAATACTATCACTAATTCTATTTCAGATCGCTCCAATGCACATCTACCCGAAACCACTATTCCTTCTTTTGCTTCCAATCCTACTCAACATATACCCGTTCCTGCTCACCTGATGGTAACCCGAAGCAGAACAGGCTCCCTCAAACCTTACGTTGAGCTAGATCTTATACACAATCAGGAATACTCCAGTCAATCACATGATCCTACTACCTATACTGAAGCCGTCAAACACCGTCAATGGCATCAAGCGATGGCAGCTGAATTCTTCACCTTACAACAACAAGGAACTTGGATTCTTATTCCTCCACCCTCTAACTCCAATGTCATCGGATGTAAACGAACATATCAAACTAAGTTTCACACTGATGGTTCAATAGTCAAATGCGAAGCGAGACAGGTTGCTCTAAGCAATCACCAGGAGTACGGTTTAGATTTTACTGAAACCTTCAGCCCAATGACAACTTCCAACGATTCGCATTCTTCTTACTATTGCTTTATATCACAACTGGTTTGTTCATCAACTTGATGTCGCAAACTCTTTTCTCCAAGGCCCTCTATCTGAAATCGTTCACATGTCGCAAACCAAAGGCTTTGAAGACTCTACTCATCTAGATTACGTATGTCGACTACACAAAGCTATTTATGGTCTTTGACAAGCCCCTTTGTCAATAATACAACACTTTTACTACCTTATCTCTATCGACTTCACTCACAGCACATCTGACCCTTCCCTCCTTTGCGACAAAATTCAATTCAAATATTTATCCTTATTTATATCGACGATATCCTCATTACGGGCAATAATAAAAAAACTCTCACTCAAATTCTTGATCAGCTCAACCACAAATTCTCAATGAAACATCTAGGTAAAGCAAATCCCTTCCTCGATATTCATATCTCTCGTGGTGATCAAAGTTACTTTCTATCTCAAAAACTATATGTCATATCCATTCTTCAGCAAACTCACCTTCAACATTGCAATCCTCTCTCCAATCCTTCGTGTACTAAACTTCCTTCCTCCATCCCGTCCGATCCTACTATGTCCAATCCTCCATCTCGTTCGATTCTACTATTTCAAAAACTCATCAGCTCGCTCCAATACTTAACAATAACTCGCCCTTTAAAAAATAAAAAATAAAAAATAAACTCTAACTCGCCCTGATATTTCTTATAGCGTCAACTTGTTATCTCAACATATGCATAACGCTCTTCTAGAACACAACTATCTGCTCAAAAGACTACTGCAATATGTCAAAAGTACGCTTGATTTTGGATTACCAATTACAAAAACTAACCTTCTACTTCAATCTTCTTTAGATGTCAACTAGGCAAGCGATCCTATCTCTCGCAAATCCACCTCCGATTACTGCTCCTATCTAGGCGATACACTATCTCATGGTCTCTCAAAAAGCAACATACAGTTGCTCGTTCGTCCACCGAATCAAAATATCGCACCATTGCTTCGCTTAACTCCGACGGGATCTAGCTTGGCATGCTCCTTCAAGACTTCGACATTGCTTCAACACTACCAACAACTATATACTGTGACAATACATCAGCCATAACACTGGCCAACAATTCAAGTTTTCACACTTACATCACATTCACCAAAATCACATTCAGATTCTTCCCATCTCTAAAGTTGACCAGGTTACCGACATCTTCACCAAACCTCTATCTACGGCTCCATTTCAAAAACTTCGTCTCAAATTGACAATCATACAATACCCATCAATTTTGCAGGGTTATATTAACACACACCAAGCCATCTCAGGCTTAAACTAATTATTATATTCTCATGCATATGAGATGGCAGTATGGCACCGTATGAGTGGTTGATTGTAAACAGGCCACTCTCTCCTTTTCTATTTAAGCACGGCACCTGTAACAGAAGATATAGAATTCCATTCATTTCCTCTTTCTGTCTTTATCTTTTCCCTGTTCTTCTTGCTGTGCAAAGAATCACGGTATCAGCACCATTTTAAAAGTGGCAAAAGCAATTTTTCACATTAATTTTGAGTTTGAACCCAGTTCATCCTCTTCTCAAATTTCTTTGAGTTTAGATAGTTATGAAGTATATAAAAGAGGAATTGCAATCAAACTGGATATAGTAATGATAAAACTCATTCTCAGTTTCTGAATTCCCGTATATATATAAAGTTTGGATATCACATAATTAAGTGAGAAGTCAGGCACAAAAAAAAAAAAAGATCAGAGCCAACCAAGAGAAAGGGGTCTCTAGTGTACTAAGAGGTGAAAATCAGGCCATTAGCTAATTAGGAATCAGACTGACGTGCAAATTCTATATTTATCTCACCAAAGCCATAGCATCTGATAAATACAATCAAAGTCATCATCTCCAAAAAACCCTATCCGTTTGTGTAAAGAACATATCCAAACAGATTCAATGTATATATGGAGAATAACCATAACAAGCGTAAAAGATCACGAAAAAGAAATAGAAAAAACTAAACGTAAAAGGAAGCACAAGTGCAGCATAAAAAAGGAAATCCATTGAGAAGAAAGTATGCAGCAAACCAAGAGTCTAACATCATCAAGAGAAAATACTATTTTTAGAAGAAAAATACAATGTTAAGCTCAATTAGTATTTTTATACCAATAAGTAGTTTCAATAATCTGATGCCGGGTGTTCCTTAAATTGAAGGTCAACTGATGGAGAACTTCAGGTTAATTATGATGATCCAATTGTAATCAAAGATTACATGACATAAAGATCAAAATCAACAAATCATCAAGCTCAAAAATGACCCAAAACATAAAATAAAGAATTTAAAAAAATTGTAATTGAATTTTAATGTTTTCTTTTTTATTTCAAATTTTAAGTTTTATTTCAAAAAAATCATCAAGTATTTTTTATTTCTCCTCTAAAATTTAAAAAAAAAACTCTCCACCAACTCCATAACCAGCTTCCACAAATTCACCTAACCATTCCAAGTCCCAAGCTTTAGAAACTCCAATATCCATCCACCCTAAAACCAAGCAAGGTGCATTTGGGTTTAGGCTTTCCCAAGGCTTTGGCAAACCACAACCACAAGCCACCACAAATACAACCCTCCTAAATAATTCTACCACTTTGAGGACATCTTCATCATCAAATTAAGGCCTTGGTTGAACATCATCCCCAAGCTAAATTATCAACAATATAGAGAGGCTTTTTACATGAACTTAACAAGTAATCTCCAAGTCATAATGGATGCAAGTGCAAAATTGTAGTAAACATATGTCATTACCCACACCTTAAAAAGGATATTGAGCAATCTTAACATTGGCCCATGAAAAAAATTAAGCCAAGTCATTAGGAAAAAAAAACAAGCAGCGGGAAAGTTTTACAAGGTAATTAAACGCCATTGAATTTGTTTTGACATTTGTGCAGCCATGAGATTAATCTTGGTGATAATGTTAGAACCTATTTTCTAAGCATATCTAAGTTTTTTGTTACCGAATCATGTCTTCTTTGATTACCCTCCTCCAACTTCTAAGAATTTTAAAAAGACTTTAACTTTACTGACATTTTTCTTTGTTTCTTTTCTTAACAAAGAACTAGTGATCTTGCTCAAGATATTAATCTCTCGCCCAAGGAAAAAGATCAAATTACACTTCCAAACTTAGTTTTTGACTGGCCTCTATATTTTCCATACTCCCAGCTTCTAAATTCCTGGTATGTTGCTTGGAATAATTCTAAAAGACATTACGTTTCCAAAAAACAAAATAAAAACGATAAATTAAAGTTTGAATATTGCATAATCAAGTAGGCATTTATGCAACCAAAAAAAGATTAAATCCAACTAAAAGAAAGGCGCCTCTGATGTCCTAAGATGTTAGGATCCGGTCATTGGCCCATTAGGGATCAGACTGACGTGCAAATCCTATATTTTAATCAGCAAAGCCACCTTAAAACAGTAGCATCTGATAAATTCATTCATCATCATCTCCCAAAACCCCAATCACTTCACAATATGCAACAAAAAAAACATTGGCTAAACAGATTCGGAATATACACCCAGAATAATAAAAATATAAGCAAAATGTTCAGAACAATATATATATATATATACACCGAGAACACCCAAAAACATTAACAAAATATGAAGAAAAGTTCCGAAAGACTGTAAAGCAAAAGAAAGCGCAACTGCAGCAACAAAAGAAATGAAATCCATCGTTCAGTAAGTTGATAAAGCAAACCAGGAATTCACCATCATCCATAAAAATGTACCATTTTTAGAAGAAAAAACTGAAGTAAAAACAAAAAGAAATATTGCCGCCGGCTCTTGGAGTTTGAGCTCGATTCCTCTTCTGTTCAGATTTCGTTTTTCAGCCTGAATAGAAGAAGAGCAGGGCAAAACCTAGAGGATTAAAATGAACAAGTTTAGAAAGAGCCGGTGAAGTCGATGGTCGTCGTCTTCCGTCGGGTGATTTCGTTTGGTGGCTGCTCGCTAGCTAGGGTTTAAAAGAGAGCTATCCTCCATCGAGATTGTTATATAGCACAATGAGAAGAAAAAAAAAATATGAATAATCTTAATAATTTTAAAAGCAAACATTTAATAAATATTTTATCAATAAAATTAAATTTAAAATAATTGAGATAGTATTAGTCTCATTTTGAAAATTAGTTTATAAAAATAATAAATGCTTTTGTATATTATTTATTAAATTAATATTTATAATATAAAATTAAATCTACTCTAAATTTGAGGGAGTAATAATCCTTGAAGTTGTTTCGTAGATCATCGCTTAGACTTAATTTTGGACAGCTAATGACCAATGATATTTTCCTTCTTTTAAAAAATTTTTGTGTAATGAAGTAATTTTAAAAAGCTGAAAGAAAGTTATCTCAAACGAAGTCTTAATTAGTGCAATCTTCAAGAAAACTTTAAGAGACCACCTAAATGTTAGACTGCGAATTAACTAAATTATAGAACTAATTAATTTATCAAGACTTAGGCTTCATTTGTGACAGTTTTCTTACCGCTTCTTAAAGCAGCAATCTAGTACAAATTTTATTTTTTTTTCATATTAGAAAGTTGCTTTAAGAAGTAATAAAAAAAATCATCATAAGCGAAATCTTAGTTTGGCTCTAAAACCTAACACTTTGGGCCTAGAAAGTAGATTCAATCCCTAACGACTCTAGTGGAGTCACCTTGACCAACCCAATCCTAAACTCGATTAAATCCTAATATAGTTATTGCATCTTGGAAAATTCGCGGCCGTAGATGTGACGACCCCAAGATTCGTGTAGCGAAAGAATTCGTCTGACATTCTGATCGAACTCCATTCCAGTTGCCTTGCTCGGACCTGAAAATTTTAACCACATATAATGAGCTTACAAAGCCCAGCAGGTCACCAAAGCCTACAACTGAAATCAAAGCACGGCGATGCTATCAATATGCATGTCAATCTATCAAATCCGTATCAGTCAATGGTCAATGAGTCAATGCAATCCGGAAATCAATAGTCAATAAAACCAGTCAATGCAGCGGCAGGCAAATCGATAAATCGACTCAATCAATCAATATCCGTCAATCAAATCGGTGCTGTCGAATCAATACGATCTATTCAATGAAATCAATCGAGAAAAGCAATACGAAACAATGAATCTCTAAAGCAGTCAATACGGTGCAGAAACAGTAGCGACAGCGAAACTATAAAATCTATAGGCAGTAATATCAATGAATCTATACAATGTTCATATCCATGCTATCAATGCAATATTTATATCTATCCATGTCCATATCAATGTCCAGTAGTATCAATGTTCGATAATCAATCAATGAAATCAATGAAATCGTACTATACAGTAAATCCGATCAAATCCAATAAAGCAGAAATCGATAAATCAATACAGATCAGGAAATCCATGCGATGCAATATCATATACATGCAATTTCATACAATGGTCTTACTCGACAAGCACAAACACTAGCTATTATCAATAGTGCTGTTGTAGTTATCAATCGTTCAATGATGCTGTTGTAGTTATCAATCGTTCAATGATGCTGTTGTAGTTATCAATATTGCTGTTGTAGATATCCATACATTGGTTTCTATAACCAACGTTCAACCAGGTTTCCACTTGTCTTTCAGAATCAATCAATCAATGCAATAATCGATGCAATAAGCAATAATAGATAAATATAGAACAATCATATCAATAGTCATACACATATCAATTCAATCTATCAATTCCGGGAAAATTAGAAATCGTACGAAAATCGGGCAGAGCAACGGCAGTCTACAGAATTTACACAGAAATCTCCAAAAATTATAATTCACCAAATTAATACAGAACGTGCACAGCAACATTATAAGACTATTCTTTTACTGCTCAAACCAATTCGGACATCATAATAAATTGCAGTCAAAATAAAACCCCGCAGAACCAAAACGAAATCTGCCAGAAAATAATCAAAACGTGCAGAATAATCACATCTACATTATACCAAAAGTTATGCGGTGAAATCTTCGCCAGTACCAAACCGGGTACGAAAATCACTTACAAAAACACAAATCTGAGTACTATTTTACAAAACCTCAAAATCTTCGAAAACAGAAGTAGGGTTCGGAGTCCTTACCACGAGATCTACACTTTCTCCAACAGCAGCGTCGGACGAAAAGCGCTCCGCGGCCTCCGAAAACCAGCTTTTCCTCTTTTTCCCTTTCTCTCTCCTCAAAATATCTGATTTTATAAAATGAATTTCTCTCTCCTCAAAACGAGCTCATTTCCTTATATCATACTCAGATCGGCCTGGCCGATCGCCCGATCGTCCCGGGACGATCAGACCAATTCTGATCGTCCTGGACCATTCCCAGGGCGATGATCAGGACGGTATTGTGAACAGTGCCGATCGTCCTGGACGATCTCAATATCGTCCTGGACAATCCTGTCCAAAAATAGCTCCAAAAATCAGCTGTTTTCAATGCACTGATCGGCCTGGACGATCTCAACTTCATCCTGGCCGATTCTGGGAGAAAAATCCAATTCAGAGAGGAACAGTAAGGGAACGAGATCTCACAGTAGAGAAATATAAAGATTAATGTCTTAGAATTGTACGAAGATCCAGAACACAAGCAGATGAAAGAGATGATGGTGTAGCGTTCATAAGATACACCAGAGTTTTTACGTGGAAACCCCTAAAAAGTGGGAAAAACCACGGGGCCTGGCTCAGTTTGAATGAATCCACTAATGCTTGCAATTGATTACAAATGAGGCTCATATTTAGGAGGAAGGCCTTAGCTCAAAGTAATAAATATACATCATATAAAATGCATTGTGTGGTAGAAGTTGGAAGAATCAATGTTGATATGTTTGTTTGGGATGGCAAAATCATAGTCGACGAGCGATGTAGAACGGAAGAACTATATTCGGCGTGTGACGGAGGTTGGAATGATCGTAGTCTGTGAGCGACATAGGTTAGAAGGATCGTTGTATTGCGACGGAGGTCGGGAGGATCGTAGTCACAGGGTGATGGAGGTCGGAAGGACCGTTGTCGGCAGACAGTGGAGGTCAGAAGGATCGTAGTCGGCGGGCGACGAAGGTCGGGAGGACCATAGCCGGCGGGCGACGAAGGTCGAGGGGACCATAGTTATCAGGCGACGAAGGTCGGGAGGACCATAGTCGGCGAGGAATGTAGTCGGCAGACGACGGAGGTCTGAAGGACCATAGTCTGCAAACGACGGAGATCGGAATGACCGTAGTTGAATGACAATGGTTGGGAGGACTGTAGTTGGCGAACTAGCGAAAGTCCTGCGGTGTTCGGCAGATTGGAGGAATTCTGATGGCGGACGGCAAACTATGAAAGTCCGACGATGGTAGGCCGTCGGGCGGATGTCCGGCGGTAGTCGGTGAACTGGTAGAAGTCCAGCGGCGGTCGGAGGAAGGGTGGAAGTCCGGCGGCAATCGGCGAATTGGTGGAAGTTTGGGGGTGGTCGACAAACTGGCAGAAGTCCGTCGGTGGTTAACGATTGGTATGAAGTCCAGCTGCGGTCGGTGAACTGGTGGAAGTCCGACGGCGGTCGACGAACTGGTAGAAGTCCGTCAGTGGTCAACGGTTGGGATGAAGTCCAGCTACGGTCAGCGAACTGGTGGAAGTCCGGCGGCGGTCGATGAACTGCGAAAAGTCTGTCGGTGGTCGGAGAACGGGTGGAAGTCCGGCGGTGGTCGGCAGGTACTCCGGTGGTGGCCGGCAGGAACCCCGGCGGTGGTCGACAGGTACTTCGGTGGTGGCCGGCAGGAACCCTGGCGGTGGTCGGCAGGAACTCCGGCGGTGGTCGATGGCAAGAGAGCTCCCAAATTCCTACATTTCTTCTCTTCTTCTCCCTCTTCCTCCTCCCCTTCATGTGAAGAATGAGGGCCTATTTATAGTTTTTTGAGAGTGGCATTGCTTGTAAATATGTGGAGGATCAAGGGCAAAATGGGAGTGTTTGAATGGACGGCCGATATTGATCCCCTTGATCATGGACTATTTATTGGTCAATTGGAGGCCTTAACGATTTCAGAATTAAATGATCTTGGGCTCGTTGGATTTGTCTCGTCGAGCCGCTCGATTTGACTATAAGCATGACACATTTGAAATCTGTTTGATAATCCAAATTGTGGTTTGAACCCTTCAACAGTGCTTCATCCCCTTAATTTGGACCCATTTGGGCTCGGATTGAGTCGAATTTGGTGTCGATGGGTTTGTCTTTCTAAGTCGTTCAATTTGACTATAAGTTTGCTGAAATCAGAGCTCAGATGGTGTTTGATTTAATTTCGGAAGCTTTCAACTCAATTTTGCTTTGAGATTCGTGCCTGATCAAGATAATTTTTTATTGATATATCAATAGTAATGCTTCAGAGCAATCTTAAACCAACCCTAAGCCCTATGAAGGACCCCATCCAAATTTATTTACTTATCTTCAAACATAATTAGGTCATTCGAACCGTATTGTGCCCATGTGAATATTAATGGTTAACCTTAAACTCACATATTAATCGAGGGTAAATCTTAATCGATCTGCCTTAGTTCTAGCTTATTCTAAACCTACTCTAACACACCTAAATGACCCCATGTCGACTTGACACATCTAAGCTTTTGTAATGCTTTCTAAAACTGTTCTCTAGTAATAAAAAAATTTTCGTTCAATAAATTTTTGTACTAAAAAATAATCTTAAAAAACAATAAGAAAACTATCACAAAAAACAGCTTTATATATGAAATATATCAAAAATAGACGATTTCATAATTGTCCACCTAAATTGGATTCAAATATATGAAACATGAGAAGAAACTAAGCTTTTGGATAATCTATATATAGCTTATAAGAAATATAGTGCACAAGCTTAGATTAATAGTAATACAAAGCACACAATAATTTGTGCACCCAAAATCACCTCAATTGAGTTCAAGTTAACTCGATCATTATAAATTTTATTTAGATGCCATATGTTTAATGATTTTAATTGCTAATTTTATTGATTATATTTTTATTGTAATGACCAAAATAAAAATTGATCGTAAAATGATCAACCAAATAAATCATATGCCCCATCAATTTAATGAACTGTTGATATTTATGGATATCTATTTTGGTAATATTTAGTAAAATTTGTTGTTAATAATAGAGAAATAACATTGATTTTATTACCTTGAGGTAACGAAAATAAAAACTATAGAATCCAAAAAAAAAATTCATTCATCAATATAATTCATAATGATTTGATAAGAGAAAATGGAAATTATATTCATTCATATACTTTTAAAAATATATCCATAAATTAAAATATAAAATATGATTTCAAAAATCATACTTCATAAAATTTTATTTCATACAAAATGATCAGAAAAAAGAACTAGTTAACATCAACACCTTTTTAAAATCAAAAGGGGTTACATCAAATAGGGTGGTCACATAGTGGAATTTATGGCGATCATTTGACCGCCGGAAATTCCGGTGGTTTGACCACCGCTATTAGCCGGCAGTTGGATCACCGGTAAAAAAGAGTAAACCGCCAAAAATTTCATCAGTATTATGTTTTCATGAAGGTATTTACCGGCGGTTTATCCGCCGGTTTTATGTGAAAACTTTCCAGCCATTTAAACCTTTAGTATCAACTGCTGCAAAATTAAATAGCTATTGAAAATAACTTTAAATACTATTAAAGTAGATATTTTTAGAGGGAAAAATGTCAAAAAAAGGAAAAATTATTAGGTCCAGACACCGGACTTAGATATAGGCCTGAATATCCAGTTAAAATTTGACCAACGCTTTGATGTGTTTTTTGACTGCTCTTTGAATTCGCTTTGGCTGCACTTTACCTGTAATTTACGTGCACTTTACCTGTGATTTTGGCGTGCTTGGCTTAAAATTTCACATTCACATTTAATTTATAAAGTAAAAAATAAATTGAATTAAATATCCACATGTCAATATTTTATTGGAGTGGTGTTCAAACCGGGGAATGACAAATCTAAAAGAAGTGCAGAAAATTAATAATATTCTATTTTAGGCTAAGTCATATTGATTATGCCTGCATCATTAAATTCTATGAAAAGTACTAGAAACTAAGGTTCTTAAAGATGAATTACAGTCAAGTAACCAATAATCTTGATATATTGTACTCTCCTAAATTGTGAACCATAACCATAAACCAATAATTGCTAATGTATTTGATGAAGGATAAATAATATATCTTTTTTTATTTTATGTATTTTTAAATTTCATCTTATTTTAGAGAATTATTATCTTTTTAATGTCAGAATAATTAAAAGAAAATTTATGTATTATAGCCACATATCAAAATATTAAATATCATACTAGTGAAATAGACTTTTAGTCCATAAATTAAAGTCAATTCAACTGGCCACCTCACCATTTCATCTCATCAAAAATCTACCTTGCAAGTTTGTCAACATATGAAGTAATTTACATGCATGGAGAACTTTGTCATGGCTAAATTTATCATGAAAAGTAATCTAACTTCATTTATATGTATGCTTAATTGGTATGGTGCTCTTCTATGCATAACATAGCACTACGTACAAAAAATTAACTTTTAACGACACATGTATTAAGACATTTTTATTTAAATGTTTTTAAAAAAATATATTTATTAGGGCATATTCTAATTTGGCGCAAACATAACGATTTGGTAGTAAAAGAGAGAGATCATGCAAATAAGTTTTCGTGTCCGCTTCTTGTTCTTCTGTCTAGGCCATATTCAAATTTATTCGCCTTTTTCGTCTGGCGCGCGTTCTCTTCGTCTATCCTTCTTAGTTCTTGTTGATCGTACGTTGCTGCTACATAGACAATCGTGATCGTTGCATCAAGTAATTATTATTATGGCTTTCAATCGCTGGCCTTAATCCTTCTTCTAAAGCCGATCGACTGCCCGGTGTCTAGGGTTACATAAAAATTTCTTCATTTGATCTTCTTTATATTTTTTAGGGTTCTTGTGGTTCTCGCAATTTCTGAAGTATGTATAGAACGCCAACTTGTGGTTCTCACAATTTGTGAATAATTTTTTTATCTAAATGATTGCTTATATGATCCAAGATTACATAAATCAAGCCTTTTAAGGATTGATGATCGATAGAAATATGATAGAGTATAATTAATTTTAGTACACATTTGAGAAAATGAGTCAGGATGACTCGTTAAAAAACAACATTCACTTAGTTGAATCATAGTTAAAATATGATTAATACATGCATCATGATAAAGAGCATACATTAGACTATTTTCATTTGGATCTCCTCCAAAACAAAACATGACCCCAATGACTTGTAATAGTTCACTACTTATCATCTCCATCTTAATGCTTGCAACATTTACTAATTATAGGAACCATATAAAAGCACTTTCACAGGAGAGCCAACCCACAGGATATGTTATCATTAGCTTCTTTGCTTTTGGAACTTGTGAACCTTATTCTCTCTTTACAATAAGTAGAAATAATTGACTCCTCTCTCATATAAGATGTAGGTCAAAAACCAAACCAACATAAAATCCTCTCATTTATGTGTTTAGTCTTGTAGCTTTAATTAGATTGAATCGATCTCATATTACTATCATACTACCAAGATTTTTTTTTTACCATGAATCTCAGAGAAAGCAAATTCAATGTACAATCCTATAGGTATAATATAAATAAATCATCAAATTACAACAAAAAATCCCATACATTTTTCATGTATATAACACAAAATAAGATCATACATCACAAAATTAATAACAATGGAGAAAATCATGTAAGCTAGATCTTTAGTTCATAAAAGTTAACTTACCACCTCATCATACCTCCTCATAAGTAGTCGACCTTGAAGGCAAATCTACCTACGAAGCAATTTATATTGAAATTTTTATCATGACAAAATTTATAATATAGTTTATTATGAGAAATACAACATGCAACATACAACATACAATAAAGTTTGAGAAGATACAAAAACAAATCAAGAATATTTTCATTATTCAACCACTTGTGATTGGTCCCCCTCCCTTCTTTTGAGTTCTTATTCACATGTCTTTTGAAATTCTATCATAATACATGTACTTCAGAGCTTATAAATACCCCTGTAATTCTTCATTTGAGGAAGTATAATGAGATGGAAGTTTAAAACCTTACTTGTTTTTGAATCTTTAAGAGTTCTACCTTACTTATTTGTAAGCCTCATTGACGCGATACTCTCATATGCAACATACATAGTGTGCATACAATAATTTTTCTCTCATAACGATTGCATAAATTATTTAAAATCCGGTGCACAATCAAGCCAATTAAGTTTTGTATGATTCAATGAGATATATATATATATATATATATACAACATAATTAATATTATTATATTTGTTTTTCCAATCTGGGATTGTTTGGTATTGATTTTAGAAAGAAAAAAAAGCTTACAAAATTCATCAACAAACAACTTTCACTCAGCTTTATCATACTTGAAACACAGTAAACTAGCCATCAGACCTCATAAATGAACACTTCTTCAGCCATTTCCCTCACATTTTAGCTTCTGGCCGCTTTTCAAAAAGCAGTAGAGAGAGAGAGAGAGAGAGAGAGAGAGAGAGAGAGAGAGAATTCCATTAGCAATCTCATCATTATACTACATACACATAAAGCTACCAAACTACAACAGCAAACAAAAAAGCTGATAAATTTCATTCAAATAACACAATACGATAATACATTGCTGCTCAGAGAAAATTCTTACAGCAACACACATTACATCTTGATGACCAAATCATGCAAACCACATATATTAGATATCTTTACCTCAATAAGCCTGCTGTGAAGTTGCATTTATATATAAAATATATAGTAGTAAGTACTGGCACATAGTAAAAATATATTTTTTAGTTACTACATTAACGACCACCTCAGGCAGCGGGTGCAACCTGAGAGTCATCATCGTCGTCGTCGTCATCGTCCCCGTCACCTTCCCTTCTCTTTCTTCCATCAATGTAGCTAATCACATAGCTTACTAGATTTTGAGCCAAACTTTTCTGAGCTACCATTGCAGTTGAGAGAGATTGAAGATAAAAGCAAAATGAGATCTAATGAAGCAGGAAACTAAGCTAGCTTCTAGCAATATGGTTTTGTTGCAGTAGATATCTCATGTATTTATAGTGCAGGGGAGTGGGATTCTTACCTGCTAAGTTCAATATTGATGGATTCTTAAACTGAGAAGAGAGAGAGAGAGAGAGAGAGAGAGAGAGAGAGAGAGAGAGAGAGAGAGAGAGATTCCAGCTTTAATTTCTCTCTGGTTTGGGGGAGGAAGTAAGAGAGGGAGGGAGGAGTGGAGGCTTCCTGTTCACAAGTTTGTCCAGCGTGGCAGACAGATTGGCTGGCTCACGATGGGCGGCGGCGCACCGCATTTCACCACGTGGCTGAGGAATGCTTGCTCGTTCTTTAGGGTTTCCTTAGTTTCTGATGTGGCTTTTAAGGTTTCTTTTTTTTCAAAGTGATTTCAGAGATATGATTTGTGGAGTAATTTTTTTAATTTTTTTAATCATGATTTAAGTAAGATTAAAATATAATTAAATATATAGTATTTTAAGTTACTAATTAGCTTATAATTTAAATTCTAATAAATCTATCAAGTTTACAAAATCATATATAATATATCAAGAATAGGATTTACTTAGAAGGTAGGAGGCTTTTTGAGCATATACACCGATTATAACAACTATTGATGAGGATTAAGGCTTCGTTTGGGATATTTTTCTTATTGTTTAGGGTTTCAGTGTTTTAGTAGTACAAAAAATTTTTAAACTATAATTTTTTATACTAAAAAGTTGCTTTAGAAAGCATTAAGACGAAAGTTGCCCTAAAAAAAGCCTAAATCAAGTCCAACTTGAGGGTAACTAGGTAGTTATATACTAATAGTTTCTAATAGTTGGCTTCATATTATGTGGGGGATTGTTCACATTGCATTAAGGGTTGGTATGGAAGACACTAACTTGAGTTGAGAGCATGTTTTAGCTTGTCATAAGTCTATGTTAAAAAGGATCATGCACTAAGTTTCATTTAGAACCCTTGATTAAATTCAATAGAGGAAAGGATCAAAAAAAGACACATGCGAGATTGATCTTTATATCATTTTAATGATGTATACATGATAAAAATTAATTAGAAAGGGTGGATATTTCTCTTTTATCTCAAATTTCATTATTTATGACCCTTAAGATCCCAAGGTTAAGTTATCTCCCCACTCAATGGTTACTATGCAAGTCCTTATAGTAAAATACACAAAAACCTAAAAACGTTCTCTTTTCGGTCCCTTGCCCACACACTCAAAACTTATTGAGTCAAAGTGGATCCATAGTCAACAATTCATAGCAAGAGATGACACTACAGGAAAATCTCTTCTTTCCGGCGGAATATTTGATAGTTTTCGGCGGATTTTTAAAGTTTTCGACGGATTTCCGGCGAAATTTTGTTCGCCGGAAAATCGAGCGTCGGAAACTTTTTCCGTTGTAAGAAATCCGCCGGAATGTTTTTTCGGCGGAAAAAATCCGCCGGAAACAAATTAAAAAAAAAAAGCGTTATGCAGGACAAACCCGCGCCCGTCCCCGCTCCGAACCCCGCCGCCCGTCGCTCTGAACCCCGCCTCCGCGTGCGCGCAACTAGCGCGCGAACCCGTCTCCCTCCGTCGCCCCGCCAGCACGCGAACCCCCCGCTGCCCCGCTAGTGCGCGAACCGCCCAGCCGCCCCGCCAGCGCGCGACGCCGCCCCACCAGCGCGCGAACGCCGGCTCGCCTACACTCTAACAAGCCCGCGAAGCTCCCGTTATTCAAACCCGCGCCAGTCCCCCCTCCGCCTCGAACACGCGGTGGAACAACCACTTTGATGAGGAGTAAAATATGTCATGAATAAAACTATTTTAAGTTTATATATAAAATTGAGAACTTAATTTAATTATTTAAAAATAAATAAATTAAAATATTTCAGTTAACTATTAAATAAATTATTAAAATTAATAAATAATTAAAATAAGTTATTAATTTTATAATAAATTAATTATTAATTTAGTAACTTTTTATATTATTATTTTTTATCTTTTTATATTATTTTAAAACACTTTAAAATAAATTATTGAAGTTATTAGTAAATTATTTATTATATTAAATTTGATTATAATAATTTATCAAATTATTCATTTCTAAAAAATTTTAAATCCGCCGGAAACTCTGCCGGAAAAAATCCGCCGGAAATTCTGTCAAAAAAATCAGTCGGAAAAATTTGGCCTTTATCCGTCGGAAATTCGCCGGGAAAACCGCCGGAAACAATTCCGCCGGAACTCCGCCGGAAAATTCCGCCAGTAATGGGCAGTTTTCCTGTAGTGTGAAAATATGCCACGCACTATAAGAAATTCAGCCTTTTGTGACTAAATTGAATCCATAGTTAAAATCCATGTCGCAAAAACATCTGGGGTGGAAGTGTGATGGAAACTCTTTTGCAAATTACGATGAAATATTCATCATACATCGTGATGAAAAATCCGTCGCAAGTTCGCTGCCATTTGTGACGAATATTTCTATCAGAAATAATGATACTAAATTGTCATATCAAGATTTGCAATGAAAAATTTTTCAAATAATTGTCGGAAACCTATACTAAAAATTAAAAAAAAAATTAAAAATTTATTCTTAACATCTTCACAGCAATAGATAACTCTGAATAAGTAGTGCACCCATTCTAAATTGGTTGTTATATAGCGTGCAACAAATTGTAGAAGTTTTATTTCTCCTTATTCGGGGGATTCTTCTATATATTATTTATATTATGGACTAATTGCATCGTAAATCAAGTCCTCTAATGTCCTAACTCTATCTTCCTCAACTATGTTGGAACTTGTAAATGGGCCGCACTAAGAGTCAAAAGGAGGCTCGTACTCACCATGTGAAGTCTAGTATCAATATTCTGACATGAATCCTCTACGATATTGATCACTCATTACATGAAAATAGCATACTACTGGTGAATTTTTTGGCAGAAAAGTCTGAATTTTTTGACGGATTTTAAAATTTTTTAGCGAATTTCCGACGAAAGACTTTTTGACGGTTAATCGAGCTTCGGAAAACTTTTCCGTCAGGAAAAAATCACCGAAAAAAATTTTCCGACGAAATTTTTCATGTGGAATAACTGTCGGAATAACAAAAAATAATAATAAAGAAAAACAATAGAAAACTGCCCAGACATGCTCGCCAATCGAGTCGCACTTCCAGCCCGTACGCTTCTGGCCCTTGTCTGTGCTAGCCCGCCAGGCTGCCTGCGGGTAGCCCAGCCAACACCCGCAAAGCCCACCAGTCTGCCCTTGAGTAGGGGTGTAAACGATTTGAGTCGAGCTCGAGTTAGTAGGTTTTTGAGCTCGACTAGTGAGTCAAACACCGAGCTCTCGTCGAGCCGCTCAAATTTGATTTTTCGCCCACCCGATTTCTTCATTTCCCTACCCCTGAGTGCTAGCCCGACACTATCGCCCACGAGTGCGCGTGCCCACGCCCGTGTGCTGTGTGGGTCGCTCAAGCCCGTGACTCCCAGGGGATTCGAAATGGAGAGATGATGGTTTTGAGTCACTCAACCACTTTGATGGCGTTTAAAACCTATCAAATTCCTTACTCTTTTATATTTAAATAACATATTATGAAAATTAAAGTTTAAAATAAATTTAAAAAAAATAATAAAATTAATAAATAATTAAAATAAGTTATTAAATTTATAATAAATTAATTATTTATTTATTAACTTTTTATACTATTTAAAAATACATTAAAATAAAATATTAAAGTTGGTAATTAATCAAAATTTAGTGTTATAATTAATAAATAAAATAAGTTATGATATTAACAATTAATTATAATAATTTATTATATTGATAAGTAATTAAAATAAATTATTAAATTTATAAAAAATTAAAATAAGCTATAAAATTATTAATTGCGATTATATATTTTTTTCAAAAATTTTCAAATCCGTCGAAAAATTTGCCGTAAATTCTGTCTGAAAATTAGTCAGAAATGTTTCATAGTAATTCGTCAGACTGTACTTTTTTCCTCACAAATTTGATTTATTGTTCTTTGGTAGAATAGAATTTCTTTAGGTCAAAATTGATTCTTTTGAATAGCCCAATGAAGAGAATGTTAATTGAGCTAATTATATCAATCAAAATATATATCACCTCAAAGTAGTCTATGGATACCAAGATGATGATGGCATCATCATGGATACTATAATGAGATGATAATTCATTACTCAAAAAGAAAGAATAAGAGTTGGCATCATACTCCATGAGCCATTTTAGGCTTTATTATTAGGCTAACCTATGTCTATTCCTTAGGCTTAAGTAGAGTTTATTCTTTAGTTGATTACTTGTCGACATGTCATTGGATGAGGTATTCCTTCATATGTCCCTCATAGATTAGCTTCTTTAAGAAGGCCCTGAGGATACAACATTCTTTTTATCATGCTCATAGGAAAAATCTTGATTTATCTGAGTGTCATGATCCTTACACAATGTAAGATGTTACTTATAATATTCTTCTTATGAATGAGATATATAATAGCAACAAGGGGATTATTCAAAGAATGGAGAGTGTTATCTTTGAACTCCCCATGAGGAAACAATATAAGATTTTATTGGATAGTGTGGGGATGATGGAGGTATATTCACCCTCAATAAGAGAAGTCAATCCTTGCATACTTTATGGTAGCAATGAGGATGTTGTGAGGTGTGTTATTGTTCTCACTTCTTTGCAAGGATTTGAGAAGATAAAATGGGTGATTCAACTTCTTGGATGAACTCTTCAATGCTTACAATTATTCAATAATAAATCTTTTTTAGTTTCTTATGATTTTTTATTGACTAATAACTTGAAGTTCCTAAGCTGTAACCCTAGGATAAAAGAACTTTCATGAGGTTATTATGGTCATCTATAATATTATAGGAAAGCTTTATTAAAGCAATATATGTAGTCCCTAAAGGATTCCCCAACTTCCTACTAAATGCAAAATAAGGATTAGGATGTCTTTAGAAGGCTTTTAGAAGTGGCAAATTTTGGGGAAAAAAAAGATAAGGAATTATTTAAAATAATTTATGATTTAGGAGAGTTGAACCATTTTCAAGCTATGCATTTGAAAGTATTTATAAATGGTCGGCGCTAAATGTCAACAAATGTACTAGACATGGGCATTTTATTTTCGAAGGTGGCCAAATTATATATGGGATTGGGCATTTCCAATAAGATTTTTAGCTAAGGAGCTTTGAATTTGAGTGGAATGCCTCCTCAATAATATTCAGCATAATGGGAGAGTTATAAATTTGTTTGAGCATTGAGAGTGTTATTGTATTCCACGTATTCCAACCACCTTGCTTCAGTGTAGGATCTAAGTTTATCGAGCTATGGACATTAGTGATGCTGCAAGAAAATCTTGATGAGATTAGTGAATCGATAAGCTATTGGTAGATATAATTGAGGTCGGTATCCAAGTGTTCACATGTAACAAAGACATTCTTGCCCACAGGTTCACCAATAGTAGGAGAATTTAGATATCAATGTTAAGAATCTCCTATCATGACTATTTTCTTCAACATAAGATGCAACATTTAGAATGAATTCTCACACACTATATTAATTATTGATGTTGATGGATAAAACTCACCAAGCCAAAGTGGCAATAAGGAGCACATGCATCAAGAATTTATATAGAGATATGAGAATATGATGCCCAAGTTCATTACTCTATAAGGAAGTATGATGGCTTCAAATAGTGAGATATGATAGAGAAAAAGGAGAAGCAACAACCCATAAAAGAGTAAGATAACAAAGATTTTATAGAGTTTTTTATTTAATGACATATGTCCACTATGTTATAAGTGAGAGATGTTTCACAAATAAAAAATAATTTAAAAGATTGTAATTTGTTGACCCCTACAACTCAAATTAACTACACGCAAAAAGGGCAAAAATGACGAATCAAGCAATGCTCGGGTTGGTGTGACGCATCACGTAAAGGGTCAAATGACCACTGAATGTCAAACAGACAGCTACATTGCGATCGGAACATCTAATTTTGCTAGGTCAAGACCCCTCGCAATCGTATCGAATGAGATCGATCAAAAGGGACGACCGACACCCGAAATTAAAATGCGACATTGGCCAAATGACGTCGGATCCACGAACAGACTTCGTCGTTGCATCTGGAACATTATCGACATCTAAAATATATATCTTATTTAATCATTCGGGATCATCCGAAGTAGTGACACATATCCCAATGCGATGGAATGCAAATAAAAAAATCAACCTCGACACTACCCAAACGAAGTCCGATCATGAAACGAGCTTCGCCTCACCATTGCGTTCAAAATGTCCTAAATACCAAGGATGACATCAAATTTATTCAAATTAAAACATATTAATAGATCGATACGCATCTCGAAGTAAAGCATAAATCTCGAGGAAAAAGTTGTTTGTCGCTACCCAAATTTTTATACAAAAAAGCTGATTTAAGAAGCAATAAGAAAGTCGTCCCAAAAGAAGTCGTAATAAGTGATATGGAAGCCAAATCACAACAATTGAATTCAAACATATAATCCCTCTTAAAGAATTAATTGTATCCAGCCTATCTAGTTGGTTAAATTATTAGTAGAATAAAAGAAATGTATGAGATACCTAACAAAAATGATTTTAGAGCTTATAATGAGAAGCTAATCTTTAATTGCTTATTCTATTTCACTATTATTTTTTTTATTATTTTCATGATATTTTTATAATAAAATGTTATTTTTTATAATAATGAGAAGCTAAACTTTCTTACTAATTTTTGAAACAGCTTTTTAATATATAATTTTTTTAATTAAAAAAAAAATATTTCACAATCATGTTTATGATAGAAGATACTTTACTAAATGTGAGAAAATATACCACTTACCTTCCCCTTTGATTGATTTATATTACAAAACACATTTGAAAAAAAAGTTTATGACATTCCTTCACTTTTGTTGGATGTATTAAAAAATCAATGCTGAATTCCAACATACAAACACTTCAAATTTATTGTTTTTACTTCTACATACATTTACATCTTCCAGCCTTATCTAAAGTATATGCTGCAGTAAAATTTCATAAACAATGGTGAACTTAAAGCAGCTTTCTCAAACATCGTTTGAGATGGCTTTCTTATTACTTCTTAAAACAACTTTTTAATACAACAATTTTAAATCTTGTATTAAAAAGCTGCTTTAAGAAGCAGTAAGAAATCCGTCCCAAACGAAGCCTTACTGTTTTCTAAAATAGTTTTCTAGTTCAAGAAATTTTTATACTAAACAACTAAAAAATTGTAAAAAAGTTATCCCAAACAAAATCTTAAACTACTGGAAACTAGATGACATATCATCACTGCCATGTAACTAAGTAAATTTTCTTTGAGTACATAAGCAGCAGAAAGTGGCAAAATAATGGCTTCCTTGACAATTTCATAATGCAGAAAAATATGTAAGTCTGATGACAACTACAGAAATGAAGACTTCTACTCATTTTTCTTGGACTTGAGATTTCCCTTGGGTATTTTGCTTAGTACGCCCTGGTCAAGCTTGCGATACTGCAGCTGGAGCTGTCCAAGGAGATTGTATATGAAGTCATCAACTTGGTCTTCGTACTTCTCATACAGCACAGGTACAGTGTGAACAGAAACAAATCCTGAATCAGGAAAGATGACATAGAACTTTAGATTACCACGTAAAATATTTTGGTGTTAATGATGGTCCATACTGCGCAACAAAGGAAAGTGCACATTTGGTTCTTCGTAGAATGAGAAAATAACAACAACAACATCAAGCCTTTGTCCCACTACGTGGGGTCGGCTACATGAATCCTTTTTCACCATTGTGTCATGTTAAAAGTCAAATTCTCATTTAAATCTAATAAAAAAAGATCAATTCTAATATTTTCTAACCAAGTCTTTTTAGGTCTACCTCTACTTTTTTTTAACATAAGTCAAATCTAATAATTGAACTTTTATAATCGGATCATCTGAAGGCCTCTGTTTAATGTGACCAAACCATCTAAGGTGACTCTCTCTAATTTTATCTTTCACTGGAGCTACTCCAACCTTTTCACGTATATAATAAGTATCGGATGTTAATAAGGCATGCTAGAGCATTGTGTTAAGAACCACATCGAGCTGTTGAAAAAATTGTTATCGTCAAAGGGTCAAGCTTTTGATTTGAAAATGGGTTTGATTATTTCTATATCTTAGCCCAACATTGATTCTACTTTGACTCACAATCTCTAACAAGTGGTATCAAAGCCAATGGTTCAATTAAGGAGTTTCAACAATGGTTCAATTAAGGTCTATTGGTTAATACAATTTATAGGACCAATGGGTCTTGACCACACTTCCACAATAGTCGAGCAAAGTTTCAAAGAGTGGATGATCATCACAATGTCATATGATTGAGTGTTTCTAATAATATATTTTTTTGAGAGGAAATGATAACCAATGTGAATAGCTATTTGAAATCTATTCATGGTACAAAAATAGAGTAGAAATCCTCTAATTACATGAACCAAGGAAAAAAAAAATCCTTAAATTTTCAAAGTCTAAATTGCCTTTCTCTAAAACTCAATATCATATGATTGGGGATGAGTCGGAGATCTCCTTTAGATTTTCTTCAGGAACTATCAGATCAACCTGGATAGGATTCTAAGCTCCCGTGGATACAAGACACGCACTTGGTAGATTCGGGCGGTAGATCCCTGGCCCCAATCTACCAAATACTCTTAGTAATCACCACTGCTCCAAATTTGACGTTTCTTTCAAGCCACTCCTTGAAAGTAATGCAATTTTCTAATTCATGACCCAACATCCGGGATTTTGTCCGCTTCTTCCAGCCTCTTATGGTCAAGTAATTTGAATTTTGGCTTCTTTAGAACGTTCTTAAAAATTCTTTTAACATGTTCTTTTAGATGAATAGAACTTATTGATGTAAGCCTCAAAACTTTTCCCTGTACTCTATCAGAGTTAGATAAGCTCAAAATTTATACTGCCGATCGTTTTGGAATTTTTGAGGTTGCTAATGTTGTGCTGGACGTGATGGATTATATGCTTGGACCTTCATGGCCTACTTACCCATATCCATTATTGAAACTAACCCAAATTTCTTCTATAAGACCACCAAAAGTTTTAGCTTTTAAACATTTAAAGAAAGTTGATCTTTTAAGAATGATAATAAAGGCTTCGTTTGGGACAACTTTTGAACTGTTTTTTAAAATGACTTTTTAGCACAAAAAATCCAAATTCAATAAATTTTTATACTAAAACACTGTTTTAAAAAGCAAGAAGAAAGTCGTCCCAAACGAAGCCTAAGACTCTTCTTCCAGGAGGTTCGATGCTTTGCTTAAGAGTTTCTCGAATTATTGAGTCTGTTTCAATGAGTTATCACGTTCAATAAGATTTTTCTTACCATCCATTTGATAGAAATACACCTTGGTGAAAGATCTAAGAATACTCAGGGTTCCACCTAATTGTTTGTTTCTATCATGTACATAACCTAAGAATCCAATCATATTCTAGTTATATTGCATGCTAACAAACTGTCCACTGATGTACCACATGCTAATGTGAACGTTGATTTATATTTTTCTTCTATGAATATTAAGCATCTTGTTGACATTTCTCATGATGAGCAAAAGAAGAATATTATTTCTTAGACCCTTACAATGCATAATTAGGTACTAAAGGGAAAGGGGTCTATTTGAAGAACCTTATTTCTTTTTATGTTCTTATCCCATCTACCAACTTAATAGCTCTTCCATGGCTTCATCTTGGTGCTAACTAAAAGCTGTAGGAGCAAATTATAAAACATTTGATTTCTTGAATGCAATCATTTGCACTCTATTTTTCAATTTTAAAATAAATTAATCTTTAAGATTTTATTTGGTCATACACAATTTGATTAATAGTGATTTCTTAGTAGCTCAACCAACACTCGGATTCATATTACATAATCAATCTTATTGTCACTTTATAAAATTTACCTTTAAAGACTCCATAAAGTTCTCGTATCACGTATTCCTACCAAACTTCTTTATATTAAACATAGCTAAATCTATAAATTCTACTGATACAACGATAAAAAAAATTGTTAATTAATTCCAAATGAGGATCAAGAAAAAAATGTCAAATTTCTCAAATTTTTAAACTACGTTGATCAAAAGTGTATGATAAAAGAATCAACCTTTGGTATGATTTTTTCCTTTTCCACGCCATGATTCTTACTTAATAATCATCAAGGAATGAGTTTCAAATAGGACTATGGTCTTTCTAGCTCAGAAACCAAAGAAACATTTGTGCATCGTATATACAATAATAATCATATGGAAAAACCCAAATATACAATCATAATCATATGTGCAACCCAAAAATCATAAATACGATTAGGATTGTATGTGTAATGTGTGATCCAACAAGAAAATTTATTTTTGTTTTTTTTTTAATGTATCACATAGCTAGAATATGGTATGAGCAAGTGTCTATTAATAATTCTCCTTTCTAAAACTTTACAAAGTAATCTAGGCACATTAAAAAGAAAAATCCCAAAATTGTCCCCAGACTATTCGTGTATGGCTAATTCAATCCCAAAGCATCACGTTGCCTAAATTTAGGCCCTCAACTATACAAAATTGACCCAAAATAATCTCTTATTTTGTAATTGTGATATAAAATTCATTCCAATTTAGCCCCAAAGGGGCTAATTTAGGATCAATTTTTTATAGTCGATGGGCTAAATTGGAGCAACATTATATTCTGTGACTAAAATGATCATGTGAATAGTCGGGGAACTATTTTGAAATTTAACCCTAAAGCTTAAAAAATCTTTGTTAAAGCCATTCATCCTTGTATGCTTCATTTTAAAGTGTAGCATAGTTTCATTGCATGATATGAATTCACTAAATAGTGTATACTCCAAAATGCCATTATTATCTTCCAAGGTATGTTTATTATCACCAAAACATTATCAGGCTTGGAGGCTCATGGGGTTTAACATGTTTATCATCACCAAAACACATTTATGTGTCGCATAAAGCACCTATGGATAAGATGAAACCTCCATACCCCACTGAAAAAAAATTATAAAAAAAAACACTTATGTAAGCTCCTTTAAGTTGAAGCTAGCAACACCAAGTGGCTGATGAAATCGTTTCCTCATAAGAACTTAAGGTTAATGAAAGGGTGTGGGGTGTACTCCACGTCATTGAAATCTACAAGAAGAGGCTTTTGTTTTAATAGATAACCTTCACAATGCGATTTGGTAGAGTTTCATTGTCTACTTAGAGGTTCTCCTAACTCCAATATTCATAGAGAGCATCAAACTGAATCCCATCCTGTGGCTATCGACTGTGTAGACTAACCTAGAACCGTAGCATGATCCAATTTCAAAATTATGGAACCTTCAAAAAGGACAACAACAAACAAGCAGAGAAGATAACCCACAGGACATAGTGGAGGGTTCATATATTTAATGAATAAGCAAGAAAATGAGTAGTTCAGATGCAGCAGTGGTAGAATTTACAAAAGATGTGTAATCTAGAGTTGACACCCCATATATCACCCAAAGAATGGATGAAGAAAGAGATTTCATAAACCAACTGAAAATAATCAGGATAAGGCTATGATTGAAGTCATGATGATGAATAATTCCAAACATCTATTTAAGTTTTAAAAAAACCCATTAAGTAAAAGATTAATGTGGGCGAACAATTCAAAATACCTGTTCTTGAACATTTGATAGCAAATATGTGCTTATGTTTTATCATAAGATCGAGACAAGCAGACGGGAAAGACGGGAGTTTTTCGATTTTTATCAATTGAATGATTGTCCTATAAGGAAATACTTGAGAATTATGAAAAAACTCTGAAGATGGCAATCATACTAAAAATTAAATAACCATTTTGATTTTTCATGGCCAATTTGTAAATTTGTCCACTAGTATTTACCTTTCTCAGCGTAGTCAAAGTGTAAGCTAAGATAATCAGAGTTTCCCAAACAGAAAATTACATAACTTGAATATATGGGTGCAGACAATGCAAGCTTACCAATGTAAAGGACGGTAAGAAAGTTGCACCAGCTACCAATGACAGCAGCTGCCCACAAGCCAAGGACAACCTGCACATCAACTTAACTTGTTCATGTTTGAAAATCAACTAGTTTCAGGATGCATTATATCGACAAGATTTGCTTTGTTGGTATAATAACTGAGGACTTGGATAAAGACTACATGAGAAATTCTATAGAAGGGAAGTCTTTCTGATAAGCCAATGAAGAGCAAGTAGAATATATTAGTTACAAGTGAATTTTGGCATTTGGTATGGTGTATGGCACTCACTTTCAAGGATTCATGTACCCAACCCCACTTAGTAGGATAAAGGCTTGATGTTGTTATTGTTGGTGGTGGTGGTGTGGTGTATGGCACTCACTTTGATTTACAATAAAAGTATAAAAATAAGAAATTCAAACTATCATTAGCATCATAATTTGGCAAAAGTCAAGTAGAAGTATGAAAACTTCCACTAAATACAAATTCAGTTAAGGAATCCTCTCTAAATACATGTTTTTCATTATGGTCCTGTTCATGTTTTTATTAGAAGAAAGTAAAGCTTAAATTGTTTATTTTTAATTTTCATAGTTCTGAAGAATGCACTTATTTTTCACAAAATAATACATCCTTTAATTATACTCCTGCAAAACCCCCACCAAAGTACACTTAATATGGTCTTACTATGGCCAATGCTGGCAACCATGCAGATTAGCCATATCACACTTCATTTTAAAAATTCTATAAGCAATTATCCTTACTAGCTTCTTGTAACCAATTTGACCTCACAATATTTCTTCTGTCAAATGTAACATCCTCCAGCAATCACCAATGCGTACTTTTGCATAATTAATTACAAGCAACGCAAAAGTTACAACAGTTCAAAGGACCATGATATCCTACGGTAAAATAAATTATTTCAAATCATTTAATAGCTATGTAAGTCAGCTTCAACAGCATGAACAACCAAAGAAGCAAAGTAATTCAGTAATTAATCCATCTCATCAGACCACATCATAATTGTAACTAGCATCCTCCCAACTTAACAGGAATGTCCTTATGAATCCTTAAGGACTATTCCTAACATCAAAATCATGCTTGCTATTTCAGGTCAGCTTTGCCATACACGCCATAGTTTGTAATTAATAAATATTGTTCGATTAGAAATCGCCTCCTTCCATCCTTTTCCACCACTGCCTCCTAAGAGGGTCAAGAATAATAAATTAAAAACACAAAAACAAACTTTCACTTCTACAAAAATTGCATTTTATATTGTTAGTTCTATCATAAACTATCAGAAATTTATAATGCCCGCATAAATATATGATGGGGACATCGGTTGGAAAGTCTACCGTCGACGTGGTCGTAGATCGACGGCCACGATCTGCCCGATGTATTTCTGATTATTAGATTGGTCATCTTATTTGATGTATTTTTATTTCTGCACTTTTCCCTTTTTGCCCTTGCTTGAGGGATTGAGTCTTGTAGCCCCTCGAGGGTATTTTAGTCTTTTATTTTTCATGACATTGTAATGGGCTATATATAGCCTCTTTCTTGTATTTTGATGGTTAAGGAATGAATGATTACAATTTCTTCTTGCATGAATCTTCTTGGAGCTTTCGTTGTAGAAGCTTGAGAGAGAGAGGTTAAGAGCTAGGTGGAGCCTAGGAGAGGCCACCCGTCGTACCCAACAACCACCACCGGTGGTTCTTGGTTTTTCCCATCTTCCCTCTACGCTTACCTTCCGTTTCCCCCCAAGTTAATCCTCCACCACCACAAATCGTTGCCTATTAGTTTCCTCCCGAAATTTTTCCCCTCTTCCAAGAAATCCATCATTTTCCCCTTCATCCCGCCCGCCATCACCTTGGCCGCCAGCCGCTCCGCCGACCACCACCCCTCCCGGCCACCCATCACCGGCCTTTCCCCGACCACCTCCATGAATTTCAGATTTTGAAATTCAATGTTGAAGTTTCCATATTTGGGCGACGCCAAATTAGGAAAGTTTCGATGACGTGGCAAATTCAAATTTGAATTTGGGCGGATTTGAAATTTTTCGTCATTAATTCCTCGGAGCTAATTAGGAAACGCTTAATCATTTTCCCTCCTCCCTCTCCCCTCTCCCTATGCCGCCGGCCCCATCAATGGGCCATCCCATTTAATGCTCTATTAAGGGGAGTTAATGCTTGTTAATTGAAATTTCAAATCCATTGTTTTTCCCTCCAAACTCACTCAAACCTGAAATAATTTCAGATTTGTGAGTTAATACAACATCTAATTCCCCTAGCCCTAGCCGTTCCCCTTCCCCTCACACCCGACGCCCCCCTCTCTCCACCGCCCCCCCTCTCTTGCTCTCCTCATCCTCCTCTCAAGGTATAGCTCCTAATTCAATTGGAGATGGAAGACCAATCCGGAGCTTGAAGTTTAACCTTGCATCTCACGACGTTTTCTCGACAAGATTTCACCTAGTCTTGGACGGAACAATCATTGGAAGGTACGAGGTATTTCTATGATGTCTCTCCGCGAAGGTGATCCTTTCCTTTCTTGATTCTCTTACTTTCGAATTCCAAATTCTTCATGAGAATTGTTCAAAACAAGAGATTGTGTCCACTTGTCGCCATCCATTAGTATTTGTAGGATTTGTTACTTCTTTGCTCTAGATCTCATTGTTAAACAAGGGTTAAGTTGGAAACTATGTCGTATGCAATATTTTAAATTTCCTATGTGTTTTGATCTAGCTTAGTCTCTTGTGTGGTTTAACCTAAGCGAAGGTACTACTTAATTGTTTTCATTGTTGTGTTAAATCGCTCTAACGAGAATCTAACGTTGCTCTTAAAATAATCGTGCAAATTTCCAATTACGCATATAGTTCTACATCATCTTGGTATCAGAGCATGGCTAGCATGCAATACTTGTGCTAGAATTCATCCTAGGCTATTAATTAGGCTTGCATAACTATTTTGGCATGCGTAACATCTTTAAAAACATTTTATTCGTCACTTACATTTGCTGTCCAGAAAATTCTGCATGCATTTAGTGAGCAATAAGTGTTGGTTTTGAGTTTTATTTGCTGCCCTCCTTGTTTTAACTCAGCTAATTGTCTAGGATTCACTTTGCACTTTGTTTAGTGGCTGTCCACGTTGTTTCCTGCAACAAATAGTGTGCTGTAGGTTCACTGTTTAGGTGCCTAAGTGCTGCCATTCATTTCCCCACTTCAGCATTTGCATTTAGAACCTTAACCCTTAGTTGTAGTTTGCTGTCCGTGAGTTTCCAGCCCCATTTAGGGTCCCGATAGAGTGTTTTCCCTGCTGTAAGTTTGCTGTCCACTTCCTAGAAAACCTTCTAAGTACCCCCATAGTGTTTTGAAATGGACCCGAAACAACTTGGCAGGACTTTAGACCTGTTGGTAGGTCAAATGGGCGCGATTAATCAGCAACTTAAGGAAAACCAGGCTGACTTAGCGGAACTTCGGCGCCAGACAACTGATAGGTTCGACAACCTAGAACGAGGTAGGAACCAAGCACCCCTTTATACACCTTCTAGGCCACCTTCCATGTATGGGGATGAAACTTTTCAAGATGATGGGCCCCCACGTGCCCCTTATCGAAATCCTCATTACATACACGACACCAACCATGACCCCGACATTCACTTGATGAAGAATATCAAGGTAGAAGCTCCCACTTTCGATGGCACCCTAGATCCCCAACTCTTCCTTGATTGGATCAAAGGTATGGATAGTTTCTTCAAGTGGTATAACATTTCTGAAGCCAGAAAGGTTAGGTTTGCGGAGATGAAGCTTATTGGAAGAGCTAGCCAATTCTGGTCGAACTTAGAAAGTCTTAGGGAGTCCCGCAACGAATACCCCATTACTGATTGGGCGTCCATGAAACGTGAACTTAAGCAGAAGTACCTACCTCCTTCGTACTTCCCTAGACTCCTTGACAGATGGAACCGACTTACCCAAGGAAGCAAACCCGTTAAGGATTACATTGCATCCTTCGATGATTACCTGATTCGTTGCAAAGGGGAGACCTCAACCACCCCCGCGCAAATTTTGTCGATGTTTCGTACCGGACTGCGGGAAGATTTACGCAACGAACTTTTTGCCCGGAATATCACTACTCTGGAGAACGCCTACAGCCTAGTGCTTGATCTAGAAGAATCCCGTTCTCAGCATCCGAGTCGATCTCATGACTCTAGACCTTCGTATAGACCAGCCGGTAGTTCCACCTCACACCCTCCTGTTTCACGACCTACTCCGGGGAGCACGACCCGACCACCCACGGGTCCACCTGCACTTAGATCTGATTCTAGAAGTAAGCCTCCCACCACGGATGCCCCTCGTTCCAGTCCCGGGACCAAGTGCTTTCGATGCCAGGGGTATGGGCATATCGCTTCTCAGTGCTCCAGTCCTTACAAGGTTTCGATCGTTGAGGAAGTAACTGAGGACGATCTCGAGCCCGAGGTTGATCAGGTCCACCAAGTTGAGGAAGAAGGCGAATACTTCGAGGAGGACGACGACACTACGGTCCTCAGCTGCCTTCGACAGTCGGATACCTCTCCCATCTGCGTGGTGAGATGTGCTCTATCCCACCCAACACCCACTGATGACTGGCGTAGGACCACAATTTTCCATACCTACACCAAAATCAAAGACAAAAACTGTAAAGTCATAGTGGATAGTGGTAGTTGCATTAATGTTGTTTCCTCCAGCATGGTATCCCAATTAGGTCTGTCTGCCGTTCCTCACCCCAACCCGTATAAGGTTTCGTGGGTCAACTCCAACGCCTTGGAGGTGAAGGAACGAAGCCACGTACCCATCTCCTTTGCCACTTATAAGGAGAATGTCTGGTGCGATGTGTTGACCATGAATGTTGGACAAATTTTACTAGGTCGCCCCTGGATCTACGATAACGATGTCCACATTTATGGTCGTTCGAACACCTGCGTGTTTGAACATGGGGGCAAAAAGATTAAGCTCTTGCCTTCACAACCCCGGGTTACGGATACCACGAAATCCAACCCAACCAAACCCAAAAGGGGGGTGAACCTTGTCACCGCCAAGGTTCTGATTAGTGAAATTTCCCAAGGCGCTCCTCTGTTTGCTTTAGTTGGCCGTGAGATTTCCACTGAATCTGAAGCACCCATTCCTGAGGAGGTGCAGCCAATTTTAGGACAGTATGCTGATGTTTTTCCCGATGATCTCCCAGATCAATTACCACCGCTTAGAGACATTCAGCATGCTATAGACTTCGTCCCTGGAGCCTCCCTACCAAACCTGCCCCACTACCGCATGAACCCCTCGGAACATGCTGAACTTAAGAAGCAGGTTGACGAGTTACTGCAGCGAGGTTTCATTAAGGAGAGTCTTAGTCCCTGTGCGGTGCCGGCCCTTCTCACACCTAAGAAGGACGGAACCTGGAGAATGTGTGTTGATAGCCGTGCTATCAACAAGATCACCGTCAAATATCGATTCCCTATTCCGAGGCTCGATGACATGCTCGATATGATGACGGGTGCAACTTTATTTTCCAAAATTGATCTTAAGAGTGGCTACCACCAGATCCGGATCCGACCCGGTGATGAGTGGAAAACCGCGTTCAAAACGAAAGATGGCCTTTATGAGTGGTTAGTCATGCCCTTTGGACTGAGTAACGCCCCTAGCACTTTTATGAGGGTGATGACTCAGGTGTTGCGCCCCTTTATGGGTAAGTTTGTTGTCGTCTATTTTGATGACATTCTTATCTATAGCCATTCCGTTGATCAGCACCTTGACCACCTTAGGCAAGTTTGTGATGTCTTAAGGAAAGAACAGCTTTATGCCAATCCTAAGAAATGTACTTTCCTCGTAGACCAAGTCATCTTTTTAGGCTTCATTGTTTCTGCGCAAGGTGTTTCTGCTGACCCCGAGAAGGTTAGAGCCATAGTTGACTGGCCCGTTCCTCAGAACATCCGGGAAGTTCGCAGCTTCCACGGGTTAGCTACCTTCTATAGGAGATTAATCCGAAATTTTAGCACCATAGTATCTCCTATCACTGATTGCCTTAAGAAGGGTGATTTTCATTGGACCCCGGCTGCCACCAGAGCATTCGACGAGATTAAGAAACGAATGGTGGAAGCCCCAGTGATGAGACTTCCTGACTTCTCTAAAGTCTTCGAAGTGACCTGCGATGCTTCGGGGGTCGGAATTGGAGGAGTCCTCTCCCAGGAGGGTCACCCGGTAGCCTATTTCAGCGAGAAGCTGAATGATATTAGGCAGCGTTACTCCACTTACGATAAGGAATTCTATGCTGTGATCCAATCCCTTCGCTACTGGCGACACTACTTGCTCCCGCAAGAGTTCGTCATCTTCTCGGATCACGAGGCTTTGAGATACATCAATTCTCAAAAGAAACTGAATGCCCGACATGGCCGATGGGTAGAATTTCTTCAGGAGTACACATACACTCTTAGGCACAAGGCAGGAGTCGAGAATAAGGCTGCTGATGCTCTCAGCCGTCGGATGATGACTACTCTTGAGTTGAGATCGGAAGTCGTGGGCTTTGATCAGATGAAGATGGATTATCTTGAGTGCCCAGACTTCAAAGAAATTTACTCGTCCCTGTCCACGAACAGCACCCGCATCGTGGACGATTTCCTCTTGGATGATGGTTACCTTTTCAAAGCCCAAAAGCTTTGTATACCTCGCACTTCCCTTAGAGAGTTTCTTGTGTGGGAACTTCACGCTGGGGGCCTCGCTGGACATTTTGGAAGAGATAAGACGATTGAGGCTGTTGAGTACCGGTTCTTTTGGCCAAGTCTTAAGAGGGATGTTGGTAGAATGGTTGCTAGGTGTCACACGTGTCAATTGGCCAAGCAACGTAAGCAGAACACTGGGCTTTACACCCCGTTACCCGTGCCTAGTTGTCCTTGGCAGGACGTCAGTATGGATTTTATTTTAGGCCTGCCAAAGACACTTCGAAGAAATGATGCCATATGCGTGGTTGTAGATCGTTTTTCTAAAATGGCTCATTTCCTCCCCTGTTCCAAAACATCTGATGCCTCTCACATTGCCAAGCTTTATTTTAATGAGGTCGTCCGCTTGCATGGTTTACCCAAAACCATTGTATCGGATCGAGATGTTAAATTCACAAGTTACTTCTGGAAAACCTTGTGGATGAAGATGGGTACTAAGCTACAATTCTCCACTGCCTTTCACCCACAGACGGATGGTCAGACAGAGGTAGTCAACAGAAGTTTAGGAAATTTACTGTGTTCTTTGGTTGGGAATCACATTAGAGACTGGGACACTGTCCTACCTACTGCTGAATTTGCGTACAATAATTCCGTCAACCGAACCACGGGTCTAAGTCCTTCTGAGATTGTATACGGGTTTAAACCTAGACAACCTTTAGATTTGATTCCTATGAGGTCTAGGTATAGAATTTCTGAGTCTGCATCCGCATTTGCATCACATTTGCATGAACTGCATAAGAAAATTGCACAAAATATTGAAAAGAGCAACAAAGATTACAAGTTATATGCTGATTTAAAACGACGATTTAAAACTTTTAAAGTAGGTGACTTCGTGATGGTGCGGATCCGTCCGGAACGGTTCCCGCAAGGAACCGTTAAGAAACTACACGCCAAGAGTGCTGGGCCCTTCAAAATATTAAGGAAAATTAATGATAATGCATATGTGGTAGACCTCCCCGAGGATTTCAACATTAGCCCGACCTTTAACATTGAGGATCTAGTGGCTTATGAAGGCCCTGATTTCAATCCGCCCAACCCATTCTCGCCACAGCCTGATATAACCCCACCATTGGAAAACCCAAATTTGCCCCCCCTTCCTACCATTCCCAAACCACCCATGGTTGATAAAGTGGACACAGTTTTGAGTGATGACATTATCTCCACAAAAGGAGGAAGGAGAAGGTATTTGATCAGGTGGAGAGGAAAACCTGAATCGGAGGACACATGGATAGACCGCGAGGAGCTGCAGAGGATAGACCCGGATGCTTTGGAGCTTTACGAGAGAGATTCTTACTCGACGGAGTCGAGTTTTCTCCCACCCCGGGAGAATGATGGGGACATCGGTTGGAAAGTCTACCGTCGACGTGGTCGTAGATCGACGGCCACGATCTGCCCGATGTATTTCTGATTATTAGATTGGTCATCTTATTTGATGTATTTTTATTTCTGCACTTTTCCCTTTTTGCCCTTGCTTGAGGGATTGAGTCTTGTAGCCCCTCGAGGGTATTTTAGTCTTTTATTTTTCATGACATTGTAATGGGCTATATATAGCCTCTTTCTTGTATTTTGATGGTTAAGGAATGAATGATTACAATTTCTTCTTGCATGAATCTTCTTGGAGCTTTCGTTGTAGAAGCTTGAGAGAGAGAGGTTAAGAGCTAGGTGGAGCCTAGGAGAGGCCACCCGTCGTACCCAACAACCACCACCGGTGGTTCTTGGTTTTTCCCATCTTCCCTCTACGCTTACCTTCCGTTTCCCCCCAAGTTAATCCTCCACCACCACAAATCGTTGCCTATTAGTTTCCTCCCGAAATTTTTCCCCTCTTCCAAGAAATCCATCATTTTCCCCTTCATCCCGCCCGCCATCACCTTGGCCGCCAGCCGCTCCGCCGACCACCACCCCTCTCGGCCACCCATCACCGGCCTTTCCCCGACCACCTCCATAAATTTCAGATTTTGAAATTCAAGGTTGAAGTTTCCATATTTGGGCGACGCCAAATTAGGAAAGTTTCGATGACGTGGCAAATTCAAATTTGAATTTGGGCGGATTTGAAATTTTTCGTCATTAATTCCTCGGAGCTAATTAGGAAACGCTTAATCATTTTCCCTCCTCCCTCTCCCCTCTCCCTATGCCGCCGGCCCCATCAATGGGCCATCCCATTTAATGCTCTATTAAGGGGAGTTAATGCTTGTTAATTGAAATTTCAAATCCATTGTTTTTCCCTCCAAACTCACTCAAACCTGAAATAATTTCAGATTTGTGAGTTAATACAACATCTAATTCCCCTAGCCCTAGCCGTTCCCCTTCCCCTCACACCCGACGCCCCCCTCTCTCCACCGCCCCCCCTCTCTTGCTCTCCTCATCCTCCTCTCAAGGTATAGCTCCTAATTCAATTGGAGATGGAAGACCAATCCGGAGCTTGAAGTTTAACCTTGCATCTCACGACGTTTTCTCGACAAGATTTCACCTAGTCTTGGACGGAACAATCATTGGAAGGTACGAGGTATTTCTATGATGTCTCTCCGCGAAGGTGATCCTTTCCTTTCTTGATTCTCTTACTTTCGAATTCCAAATTCTTCATGAGAATTGTTCAAAACAAGAGATTGTGTCCACTTGTCGCCATCCATTAGTATTTGTAGGATTTGTTACTTCTTTGCTCTAGATCTCATTGTTAAACAAGGGTTAAGTTGGAAACTATGTCGTATGCAATATTTTAAATTTCCTATGTGTTTTGATCTAGCTTAGTCTCTTGTGTGGTTTAACCTAAGCGAAGGTACTACTTAATTGTTTTCATTGTTGTGTTAAATCGCTCTAACGAGAATCTAACGTTGCTCTTAAAATAATCGTGCAAATTTCCAATTACGCATATAGTTCTACATCAATATATCTATTGATTTCAATTTTATAAATTTAGAAAGAAAAAAAATCTTTAATTTCCAGAAATTTCCTTTCCATTTAGCTAAAAGGAAACTTACTTGCTCTTCCACCTTAAGTGTTTTTCCATGTGTAATAAAGTTTCATGTGCCTACCAACTACAATTCAAAATTAATAGCCAAATTTAGAATTCCACTCAATATTGAAGGTGGAAATAAAAGGTTCCCCGGGGAGGAATTATACATATAATATAATATATGGTGAAAAAATAGTGGATAAAAATCACATACCATTGCAAACATCTTCAAGTCTCTTCCACATGCAACATCCTGAATGAATCCTAAGAACATATTCACTTGTGCACCAATAGAGACAGCGGCATTCACAAAATATTCATTTGGCAAGACAAGCCGAGGAACTTCAGATGAAGACCTGCACAAACAAGGAATTAGAAACTCTAAACAAGTTCTCTCTAGTGTCTACAATAACATTAAACAAGCTCACCGATTAATTATGCCAGAAGCATTAGCCCAAACGAACTGAACAACCATTCCAATAACTAGAGCGAAGCACGCCAGACTGAGAAAATGGTAGTCAAGCCATTCAAAGAAAACCCATACAAGCGTTGCACCGACCAAGACACTTGAAGATATTTTCTTGTTTCTCCACAAAAACACATCAGCAGCTACAAATAGAGCATAACAATTTTAAAAATAAAAAAATACATATTGAACACAATAAACAGTTCTTCTCCTCTCCAAATTGGTGAGGAAGTTTGACAAAAAAATTTTTTTTTTTTTTTTGCACAGAATACATTTTCCACCCCCAAGAATGTGATGAACTGACTTCTGCCGTCCAAAATGCTTATTTATCTTGTTATTTAACTTGTCAGCGACTGAAGCTCCCTCATTGAAGAATCCACCAGACTTTTGCTTCGGGACAGCATCAGCAATGGTTTCTATTATGTTGTCCAAAATATTCTCACCACTCTTCCTATGATCATACATTTTGATCTCTGAACAAAAAGAACACTATTTTAAGTAAAAAAAATTAAAATACAAAGATGCAATTCATTTAGAACATCAGAAAAATTTAAAATATTTCGTTTAAAAAACATCACACTAAACAACTAAAACCTAAGCACACTTAACATTCGCCGACAGATGATAACAATCATGCAAATCGAGATTAACTACTCTCGATTATTTATTTTTATAATCAAAACCCGTAAAAGTTTACAAATGATCGGGAAAACTCCTGCAGAGCTTCAACACCAGTCCAATAAAACATCAGAAAAGGAAAAGAATATAATATAAAAGTAAAATCAAGGAAGCGTTCTGTAGAAGCAAAAGGTTACTATCGAAAAGAATTACATAATACCACAAAAAAAGCAGATCAAAAGGGCTTTACTGCCACTAAAATTGACCAATACGTGCACATCAAAATTTCAAATCACAAAAAGAATTCATTCGATAAAAAAAGCATCAAAACTCTAGTAACTATCAAACAACAATACGAAAATTATAAAAAAAAAACCCCTAATTTCTATTTCAACTGAGATCAATCTCAAGAACAGCTAACTCGACGACGCAAAACCGAAAATGCAAGTTTACAGCGGCGAACGGAAGAAGAAGGGTTTCCAGAGAAAGAAAAAGGGTTCAGTAGCTTAGTTCCACTCACCGACGCTTCGGACTTCGCCGGCGGCTACAGTGGGGCCAAGAAGACGACGATCGAAGACCACTGACCGGCGATATTTCTCCCAAAGAGACCAACGACGTACAAGGTGAAACGACAGATACCCTTTCTCTCTTTATGAAACAGTGGCAAAGTTTCAGCCACGCGACTAACTCTCACCCAGTACTGCACCCGCCTTGAAAACTGTGGGTCCCGCTATCAATGAGTTGGTGGGTTTCTGGGTTCCTTTTTTTTATTCTATGAGATAAATATATATATATATATATCAATGAAAAAAAAGTTACAAAGGACCACGAGCCAAAATGAGGAGTATGAATTATAGGTCTGCCAAAATGATCTGTAACCCGAATCCGACTTGTTAGAGATCCGAGTAATCCTAATCCGACCCGTTAATTATGACTTATTAACTATAAAGTTTAGGACAATGATCATAAGTAAGAAATATATCTCACAAATAAAAAAAATTAAGGAAAAAATCTAAAACAGGCTATTTATGAGTCAAAGTGATTTATGGGTCAATATGAACATGACATGTTTAATAAATCGATAAGAAAACTTAACCTGAATCTGAATCCGACCTATTTATTAAACAGGTTAACCCGAATTTGAATTTTTTGGGTAAAGTCATTTGCTAACTACCCTATCAACAATTATAAGCCGATTTATCTCTCACAAACTATTTTTTATAATGATTTTTTTTTTATGTGAAGCTAATGATACTATTGCCAAAGATATGAATACTTCTAGTAGATATTTCATTTATCTATGCAAGGTTTGTCATAATGGCTTCAAATCTGTTTGCAATTTTAGAAGTAGGGGTTAACGCTTCGTTTGGGACAGCTATTTTATTGCTTTCTAAAATAGCTTTTTAGTACAAAATTTTATTTTTCAATAACATTTTGTACTGAAGCAGTACTAAAACAGCTTTCTAATTGGACGAAACTCGTGGATGTCGATAATCTTTGATTTCGCTAAGTTTATCCCATTTCCTTTTCATGCTTCATTTTGTTTACTTTTGAGGAGGTAGCAAGAAGAAAGAGTCTTCTATTAGTGGGATAGTTATCATATATTGTCACTATGACCATAGAGTTAAAAAATACAATCTTTGAATTTTGCATGACTTGTTCATCCCCTTCAAAGATTGGGGTGATTGTAAGTAAATTATAGCTAATATGGAGATCAAATGAAGCAATCTATTTCTCGGCCTTAATAATGGAAGCATGCTTAGCGTTGAAAGATTTCAAGGTAGCTAAATTTTTCCCTCGAAGGGTTCATTCATAAAGATATGGAGTTTTCATTTACAATTTCATAAGATGATCAATTTTTCATAAGACTTAGACTTTATTTGAGACGGCTTTCTTACTGTTTCAATTTTTTGGTATAAAAACTAAAAATTTTGTACTTGAAAGTTGATTTAAGAAGTAATAAGAAAGTCATCCCAAACGAAACCTTAGTTATAGATTTAGGCTTCATTTGGGATGGCTTTATATCACTGCTTATTAAAGCAGCTTTTGTGCAAGATATAAAATTTTTATATTAAAAAACTACTTTAAGAAGCCGTAAGAAAGTCGTCCCAAACGAAACCTTAATTATCTAATAGAGATTATAGGCCTTACCAATGGAAAAAAAAAAAAGGAAATAATACTCTCAATAAAGTTTTTATCTAATTAATTTTAAAATTATTGAATTTATGAAAGATATTTAAATAAATTCAATAATATTTAAAATAAATTTGATAATTTTAAAATAAATCTAATAAAACTAAATTGAGAATATTATTATCTAATTTTCTTATTAATTATTTGTAAAAGGGAAATTTTTACAAATTAATGAAAAAAATAATGTAACGAAATTCAAAAATTTGATTAATTATTCATCTCTTATATTTATTTTAAGAAAAATAATAATTTTAATATACATTTTAATCAAATTTTGATCAAAACATTGTGCCCCTTTTTTTTTCTACAATCAATTATAAATATATGTTAATAATCACACTGATAGCGTGCTTACTATTACAAATTAAATAATATTATTAATTTATTTAAAATAAAATATATATTTTTTTATGTGATGCTCAAGTGAGGCGTTTATAACCTAATTCTCATTATCATCCCTAGCTTCCTCATTGCATTCTTCAATTCCCTCTACCTAATGCTTGAAAGCTTAGCAAGAACTAGGAACAAGAAAGGGAAAATATCAGGAACAGAGGAAATGATTTATTTCATAATAATGTACAGTTACAACCAATTGTATTTATAGACATAGAGAATACATAGGAACTAATAATATGATGCCATGTGTATTCTTGATAACATATCAAGATAGTGACGTGGCTAACAGCCCCCCTCAAGCAGTTGCTTCTGATAGAGTAACGAGCTTGTTGATTAAGGTATTGAACCGAGGTGTTGGTAGAGGTTTAGTGAGCACGTCGGCGAGTTGATCCTTGGTAGATATATGATAAACATGAATGGTATTGTCTTTGATGCAGTTTCAGATATAGTGGCAATCAACTTCTATGTGTTTTGTGCGTGCATGAAATACAGGGTTATTGGCAAGTGCAATGGCAGAGGTGTTATCGCAGAACAGCTGAGTTGCGGGTGCTGGAGTTCTTGCAGTAGTTTCCTTTTCCAGATTATTTCGGTTGCTGCCAAGGCAATGGCATAGTATTCAGCCTCGGTGGAGGATCGGGCTACTACTGTTTGTTTCTTTACGCTCCAGGAGATGAGGGAAGAGCCCAGGTAATTGCAGAATCCTCAAGTTGATTTTCGGTCTGTTTCATCACCGGCCCAATCGGAGTCCACGTAAGATCGGAGAATGGGTTTGTCACGGAATAGAGGTAGACCGATGTGAATGGTCCCCTTGATGTAGCGTAACAACCTTTTGATTGCTTCGAAGTTGGCATTTGTTGGATTTTGCATATGTTGGCATGCTTTGTTGACAACAAAGGCGAGATCTGGTCTCGTGAGCGTGAGATATTGCAGTGAACCAGCAAGTTGGCGATAAAGAGATGGATTTGAGAAGGCGTTAGAATCAGATTTGTGATGAGAATTTTTTAGTTGAAAAGGTGTAGAAATCGGTTTACAGTTGGATATACCTGCTCGAGAGAGGATTGTATTTGCAAATCAGTTTTGATTGAGATTTAGTCCGTAGGTAGTATGAATGACTTGGATTCCTAAGAACTGGGAGATCGGACCAAGATCCTTCATTGTAAATTTTGCGCTGAGGTTGTTGAGGAGCTTCTTGATTTCCTGTTGGCTATTACCGGTGAGGATGATGTCGTCTACGTAGACGAGAAAGTACATAATGACGTTATTGCGGTGGTAGATAAGCAGGGAGGTGCCTGAGTTGCTGAACCGAAACCCCATAGTGTGTAGGTGTCCGAAGAGAATGGAGAACCACTCCCGGGGAGATTGCTTAAGGCCGTAGAGATCCTTTTTGAGCTGACAGATGTATTCGGGATGTACATTGTCGACGAACCCCGCAGGTTATTTCATATACACTGTATGATTCAGAGTGCCATACAAGAAAGCGTTGGAGACGTCCAGTTGCTGAATGGGCCATTCGTGATGGAGGGCAGAAGGATCCTTACGGTGGTCATTTTTGCAACGGGGCTAAAGATTTCGTTGTAATCAAGTCCATATTCTTGGTTGAAACCTTTGGCGACAAAGCGGGCTTTGTATCGAGCAGGAGTGCCGTCGGATTTATATTTCGTTCGGAATGTCCACTTGCACCCAAGGACATTTTGGTGAGGTGTGGGAGGGACGAGATTCTAAGTGCCTTGAGATTGAAGAGCTTGGAATTCGTCGGACATGGCACGACGCCAGTGTTCAAATTTGGCAGCTTCATTGTAGGTGGTTGGGTCAGAGGGAGGGGTGGTGTGCAGAAGAGTAAAGATCTGTTTGGGTCTGAGATTCCTGGTCTTAGAGCGTGTGGCCATATTATGAGTGGGTTGCGGAGGTAAGGTAGTAATGGGTAGAGATCCAGTTGATGGAGGAGGAGCTGGACTTAGTTATAGATTTACCCTTATATGATGTTTTAATTAGGAAGCACTTAATCTCGAAAAACATATTTGTTAAATATGTTACATGAAATCAGCATAAAAAGGAGCATAAACCTTATTAGTAGTGGAGAATAATTTTGTTCACTGAAAGGAATAAGATATAGAGAAGTCTATATTCCATCTGAGCTTGAGAAACAGCCTGAGAATATTATTAGTTTTAAATTATTGTATGAACGTCCTAGTTTTCATTTGATTGTTATAAATGTGACCTTTTATCAAGCAATCATATTTCTAGCTATTTTAAAAAACAGTAAGAAAGTTATCCCAAACGAAATCTTAAACTTCACTTCAAATGTTGATTCACATGCCCGTGTTATTGAATATTCTTTGTTACCATTTTATCAACAATTGGAATCAACATGTCTTACATAAATTTTAGTGTTCTCATTTTCGCTCTCGTGAAATGATGAAGGAGACGGATTTGAGAAGGTTTCAACAAGATATATGCATCCATTCTCTCCTTCAACATGAAAAACTTTACATTATTTTGCACTATTCTCCATTGACAAATATGCATAAGTGTACATTTCACCTATTTTTTCATATTAACCTTACTTTGTTATATAGATCTCTTCGAAATTTATTTCTCCATTTCAAGCTGGTTTTTTTTATCTAGTATTCTAAGCTTAACTCGCCTGTAGGAAATCTCTTGCTAGAGAGATATTATTACGTGCGGAGTTCAGACAGAGAGTCATCTGATTTTTGTGAGTGTGCACACTGAAAGCTCAGTTACTTTGCACCACTGCGCTCTTACTGCGCACACTCGTAAAAATCGAACACAACTTCGGCCCGGACTCCGCACATAATAATCTCTTGTTAACAGTCTGGTTTCTTCTTACCTTTCAGTGCTATATTCCCATATCAAGCTTCTGTCCATACATGGGAGAATGTAAATTGTTCTTATACAGTTGCAACAAAGCAGTTTTACGGCTATATTTTCAAAACTAAAAATATTGTTTTTTATACAAAAACTTTGAAAAGCATATTTATCTATAACAACTTCACAAACTACTTTACCGACAACTACAACCATATCAAACCAAGACTTAGGCTTCGTTTGAGACGGGTGTCTTCCTGCTTCTTAAAGCGGCTTTCTAGTACAAAAATTTAAAATTTTATACTAAAAAAACTGCTTTAAGAAGCAGGAAGAAAGCCGTCCCAAATGAAACATACAAGTTTAAGTTAGCTAAAAAGAAACCATCAAATTAGACCATTAGGATAGCTGAACAGTACAACTCGTTGCACCTAACTAACTTCTGTTAGGTATCAGCCACGTTCCTTAAAATCCTCACCAACATTTCAAAACTTGAAAAATGTTGAATTTTTTTTTTTTCAAATTTATAAATTCGATTTTAATGATTTTTTAAATAAATTTATTTAAATTCAAAATTAATTAATTCATTTGTTTTTTTTTTCTTATTTCTTTCAAACCAAACAGAATATTAACACAATTATGCATAGCATAAAAGCAATGGAAATAAGAAAATTATTAAAATATATTTTGATTTATTTAAAATTTGTTAATTTAATTTATTTTTCCCACAATTTTTTTTCAAACTGAACAGTATTTTAACACGTCGGAATTCATCTTTTACACGTTAGGAGCCTATGATGCGAACTTTTATTCTATCCAGTGAACGTACGCAGATGAAGGTTCGGTTTTAGACAAAAAAGCGCTAGGTACAGGCGTTTTTTTGCCTAAAACCGAACCTTCCTCTGCGTACGTTGAGACAGCTTTCTTATTGTTTCTTACAACAATTTTTAATAGTAAATTTTAATTTTTTAACTAAAAAACTACTTTAAAAAATAGTAAAAAAATTTAATTTTTGTACTAAAAATTTTCCTTAAGAAGAAAAAAAAAGTCATCCCAAATGAGCCTATTTTTTCTAAAAAATTACACCTATTGCTAACAGACCCTTTACATTTAATTATATTTAAAATAAAATTTAATAATTTTTTAAATTAATTTAATAATATTTTAATGAAGAATATCTTAGCAAAATTTATTTATTCCTTTGTTGCTGTTGATGGAGGCCTTTCAATGGATTCTTTGCTTGAGCTTGTGGTTCTCGTTTGTAGTTAGTGCCTGCTTTCAGCCGTCGGTCTTTTGGTCGCCTACTTTCTTCTAGATTTGTTATTTTTGTTATTCCAACTTATTGCCAAATATAATTTTTTTAATTCTTTTTTTTTTTTCATTTTAAATGTGCCCTTAAGATGTGGCAGTAGGGGTGTCAATTTTTGACACGACACGAAACACGACCCGAACCCGACCCGGAAAAATCGGGTTCAGGTCAATCCAAACCCGAAACGGGTCGGGTTCGGGTTGAAGAAATCAACCCGTTTTAAGAATCGGGTCGGGTTCGGGTTGACACGGGAACACGAAATTGACCCGAAAGTGACACGAAAACTCATATTTGACCCGAAAATCCGAGTTTGACCCGTTTTTTGACCCGATTTTGACCCGAAAAACGAAGATTGACCCGATTTTTGACCCGAAAACTTGCAATTTTGGGTCAATTCCGGGTCATTCGTGTCGGGTCGGGTTGACCCGGACCCGAATCGGGTCGGGTTCGGGTCCGGAAACCTGACCCGTTTTAAAAAACGGGTCGGGTTCGGGTTGACACAAACAGTTCCGGGTTCGACCCGAACCCGACCCGTTGACCCGAATTGACACTCCTATGTGGCAGATTCTATTGAGTAATAGTTTATTAATAAATTATAAAAAAATATTAAAATATTAAGAAATTGTAATTTTTCCGAGCTTAAGACCATTCAGTTTTAAGGCCATTAGGATAGCCAAATGAAGAAGAATGTTCAATAATTAAGGGGGTCTAAAAGAATCGTTCGATGCAATATTTGAGAATTTCGACTTAGAGAAAAGGGAAGCGGGATTGAACAGAATTAGAAATCTGAATAACTCTAAATACTATTCATCAACAAACGGAGACAACGAACACCAATAGTTAGGCAATAGTGGACCAGCAATTGTTGTATCTTGGTTGATGTCACCCTGTTCTATCCCCGAAATTGTCATCAATTGACTGCATCACCTCACAACGACTATCTTCTAATAATCACGATTTGGTGGAGGCACAAAGAACGACCTACTGGCGATCACCTTTTGACAACCACCATCTATGTTCATTGATTCTTATCACATATAAGATAGTTTGAGTTGGTAGAGTGTGTTTTACGTTTCAACATTGTAAAGAAATTTTACACGCATAGATAAACGTTATAAGGCACAAAAAAGGTGAAAAACCCAAAAATGGCATAAAAAGTCATAGGGCCTGCCCGACTGCCCCGAGCTCGCCTGCTCGCCTACCCGGTCGAGTTGCATCACCTCGCTTCACGTCTTCGCGTCCCGAGGCCGCCTACCAGGTCACTTCGCTTCGCTGCCTTCGCATCCCGAGGCCATCGCACATCGCCGTCGGCCCGCCTTGCCGGGCAGTTCCGCTTTACCGCAAGTTTCGCGCCGCACCACCGCGTCTCGAGGCCAGCGCCGCCGGCCGTCGTGTTGGGCATCCTGCGTCACTTGCCAGCTGCTTTCTCCGGCTTCCGCCGTCGCCGCCGACGGTCCTATTCCATGTCCGCGGGTCGGGTTGACCCAAACCCGAAGCGGGTCGGGTTCGATCCAGGAAAATGACCCGTTTACAAAAACGGGTCGGGTAGACTCGAATCCGAATAGTACTGGGTCAGTTTCGAATTCGACCCGAACCCGACCCGTAACCCGAAATTGACACCTCTAATCGACGGGTTCAAGTGGCGGTTACCATGAGCTCAAGGGTGAGGGCATAAGGGCATTTACAAGTTAGATGATTTGTATGGTAAGACTAGTTGGTAAAATTAAAATAATGATATATAATATAAATAATGTAAATACTATAATTTAATATTAGTAATAATGTTTTAGGTGATACGTATTGCATATAAATTCCTCTAGAAAGCTATAACGACGGGGCAACCAAAAAAGTAACTAATAAGTAATAACATTTCCCACTAACTAAAAGCACCAACCGTTTGTATAAATGCCCCAAGAGGTTACCTTCTCCTTCCACCACTCAAACCCTAGCTACACTCCCATTCCTGAATGGCGGACGGAGGAAGGAAATGGGAGGGAATGGACGTGGATTGCCTCTCAATCATCTTCTCGAAGCTCAGCCTCGACGATCTCGCCGTCTCCATACCCTTCGTCTGCCGCTCGTGGTCCGCGGCCGCCTGCGACCCCCTCTGCTGGAAATTCCTCAACCTTCGATCCCTCAATTTCATGCCGTGGAGCAGTTTCGCGAGAAGGTTTACAGATCAGAATTCAGTTTCCCGATTCTCGTTTGCCGGATTTATGAAGCTCGCCGTTCGCCGGAGTGGCGACGTGGCTACCGAGCTCCAGCTTCCGGAGCTGGGGTCTATGGAGGATTTGATCCTCGCATCAAATAAGTGAGGCCTCTTCCCAGGCTTATCAAATTTTGTTTCATTCTCGATTTGATTCTGTAATAGAACTGTTAGTTTTGACTGTTTCAGCAATTTTGAAGCTCGGATAAGAGGTTTTATTTTGGATTTTTATCTTAAAATATTATCAGAAAAAATTTAATTTAATTTAATTTTTACATAAAAGTTTGTCAAAATTAAAAATTTTAACCAATATCAAATAGAAATTAGGCCAAATAAATCAAAAGCCATCTATTTTAACACATTGTGATCTGTTCTAATTATAACCCAAAATTTCATCTTTTTTATTCCATGCAGATGCCCAAGACTGAGAACATTGATTCTACCTAAACTAACTTCAGACAACGAGGCTGAAATCCCCAATCTTCTCTCCAAATGGAAAAACCTCCATCATCTCCAGTTCGAATCAAAGCCTTCAAATTTCTCTCATTTAACATCTGTAATCAGCCAAAACTGCAAAGATTTCAAAGAATTATCGATCCAGAGTTCCTCTATCAAAAAAGAAGATGCATCAGCGATCATTAAAGATCTCCCAAAGCTGAGAACTTTGGATCTTAACAGATGTTTTCTGTCGAAGGAAGATCTGCTGATGATTTTGGAAGGTTGCAGAGAACTGGAGAGATTGAATGTGAAGGACTGCATTGGATTTGAAGCAGAGGATGAGGAGGTTATCAGAAAGGGGTGCAGGATTAGGGTTTTGGAGCTGGAGGGATCGAAGATTGAAGATGAGAGAGGGTATGAGACTGACGACTGTGATGATCAATATGTTCATGTGATTTGATCTGTGTTTTAGTGGTTGAAGGGTTTGTTTGTTCAGCCATTTTGTCAAACAGGAAGGGTGCTTTATCCCTGTCGGTGATATTGACAGTTTTTCTCAAAATCTGGGAGAGAGGCAAATCTTTTCATTTTTCTAAAGCTGGGTGCCTTTTGATGAGAGCCAGAGATCCATAAACAAGTGATTATATGAATCATTTTGATCATATATATAGTTTACAGATCTTTTATGCATTTGAAATAGATCAGTCTATAAATATAGGCTTCTTTTGGGATGACTTTCTTATTTTTTTTTTAAATAGCTTACTAAAAAGCTGCATTAAGAACCATAAGCTTCGTTTGGGATAGCTTTAGACCATTTTTTTTCTTGTTTTTAAGATATTTTAAAAAAAAAAAAACAATTTTACAAAACGGTAAAAAAATCATCCCAAACGAAGCCTTAAGCATGCCTTAAGCATGCAAGAGCTCAATTGCTTTGCTTTTTATGTTTTTTGAAGTGTATTGTAAGCGTGTCAGACTTTATGAGCCATTCAGGTTTCGTTTGGGACAACTTTTTTATTGCTTTTTAAAGCTGCTTTTTATTATAAGTTTTTTTAGTTTAAGAAATTTTTGTACTATAAAATTATTTTATAAAACATTAAGATAGATGTTCCTAATGAAGCCTAAGTGATTATGAGGATTATTTTTTATGGTTTTTATTACCATGGATTTATGGTGAGTCAACAATTATATGATTGGGAGTAAAACTTTTAAATAGATAAAATTAATTATTTAAAAATGATTAAATTATTTTTACAATAGAAAATCTCCATCACTATAAAAGTCAAATGTTTTTAAATAAGGTAACTTCTTTTGCCCTTATCTTATGTTATAAGGGTTTAATGGTAATTTATTAAATAATTTATAGGTATAAGAGAGTGGTTAGTCAACAATACTGAAAAACATATTATGTAAACTACTTAGAAAGTTAGCCCAAAGTTTGTATTCTAATCAATGATAAGGAAAATTTATCTTTGCAACTAACCTAAATTGTGTATTTACTTCTATTCAGTTTTAAAATCTTCAAATTGAAAGAGGAGGGCAATAAAGTTAAGAGTTTTGTAATTATTTTCATCAAATATGTATAACATCAATTTATCAAAACATAATTTTCTAAAAGTTAAGGTGAAAAATTAAAATGTGTGAGCACTTATAGACTTATAGTGTTAAGAGACACATCTGGATCCATACAATTGTATGAACTTATGTATATTCAAGAAGTAACATATATAGAGCGATTAAGATACGTAGTTTCTGACAAAAGAACATCATTAGAGAACATGCTGGTTGAAACCTATTCAGAAGACTAATTTCTTTTAACTTTTATATAGCAAATTATGCTTGATACATTTTAGGTTTGAACATTGTCTTTATTAGGGTTTCTCAAAGTTTGAGGAACAATATTAAGACATCATGGATGTTACAACTCAATCCGATTTGACCCACAAACAGACATGTCATATCATGTTGAATTGGGACAGATCAAGCCAAGATCAAAGTTTTGGGGGCCTTTCATATTTCTTCAATTTAAAATTTCAAAACATATAATAGAGTTTCTAATTACTTCAACTAAGGAGAAAATAAACTCATCAACAACTTCATTTTCTTTCATCATTAAAATATATATACATCAAAATCTAAATACTATAGTACATGGCTACAGATTAAAACAGAATAACAGACTAAAATAAAATAATTAAATAAACAATCATGACTGTACAAAATTTTTAAAAAATTACCTATATAAACTTAGACATATTAGATCCTGAAGACTCAGCTACTCAACATGTACTTTCCCCTTTCCCTGGTATGAAACAGAATGCATCATAGGTGTGAGCCAATATAGATCAACAAGTTACATTCATCAATTTAAATATCCAAGTATTTTATTTATTAAGCATTCAAATAGGTGTTAGAACCAGTTAATAATAATTTACTGTACTAAACAGAATAAGGCTTGCAATTATCAGAAATTTAAATGACAATACAAGAAAAGTAAATAAATAAGTACCCCATATATAAGAACATAAAATAATAGATTTTTCTTCAAGCCCTTGTACCACCCATATGAAATAGACCTTTATAACGCTCTCTACTGGCATATTAAAAAACTCAGCTCTTATTACTCCCAATGCTTAGCACATATCATATATTCATAAATTTAGGCACTTATGATTGGCTGTGCATTTATCATCATAACAAAACTTTCTTCACATATTAAATTTTCTTAGAATCACACATTTCATGCAGATAAATACATAAATCATTGCATTACAGTGAAAGAAATGTAAATAAAACAATTTCAAAATTTATCAGAATGCTTAATCAACAAACAATATATTCAACTACTGAGCTTAATTTTATAGGAGAGTCATTTAATTATTGAGTAATTATACTTTTTACCTTCTAGTAAACAATATGTTTATCTACTTGAGTAGGAAAGAGTTTCAAACTTATGAGTTGCACTTATTCAACTTCTTGAGTATGAGATCCTAATGGATCATCAAGAGAGTAGTATCAATATGCTTTTTAGTTTTAATATCAGATTCTTCATTTTTATTGGAGAATTTTATTAAATTAATATCATTTTCTTTTTATGATTGTAATATAATAAAAACAAAATATGATACCTCATTAGGGCATCTCCAACCGAAAACTCCATTGTAACACCAAAACACAATAGTAGTTATATCAAACAGTAATTCATCTCCAACCGAACTTCATTTCTAACATCAAAAAAGAATATATATATATATATATATATATATATATATATATATATATATATATATATATATATATATATATATATATATATATATCTCCGACCAAAAACTTTATTTTTAACACAAAAAATAGGTTTTAGTGAATAGTGTGACGTCAATATTGCCGCCGCATTGTTCACAGAGTAGATAAAACACAAAAATGTGCTTTGATTTATCATTCTGGTGGAGACTCATGAGAGTTGTGCGCAAACGGGAGAATGATGTTCGGTTGGAGATGCCCTTAAGCTTAAAATAGTTTATAATGCTATAGAAACAAATTAATACTTTTCTAACACTATTAAATATTTAACACTTATAATTAACTAATTAACACCATATACTAATAAATATTAAGGAAATAATCTTAACAAATATTAAAAAGCTTTTAGAAAAAAAATTTAATTTACTTTGTAAATAATTTGATTTTCCAAAATTTTAATATTTTTTTACTTATTAATCCTAGTCAATAGTGGGGTCCACGCACATTTTAACACGTGGCGTTCTCTGATTCTTGTGTGTCATTTGAATTTTGTACGTGCATGGACTGTTAGGTGGCAAGATCGAACTAACTTCTTAGATTTGATATAATATTATCTTATGAAAGTCAAATAGAATTTCTTAAAGCTCACACCAACATTTCAAAAGTTGATTGGAACTGCTTGGAAATAAGTGAAAATACATTATAATTAATCTGTCAAAGTTTTCCTCTTAGATTAAATGAACCAAAATGTGCAATTCATTCTTTTTAAAGAATTTGAATTATATGTATGGTAATATATCAAATCCTTATCCCGCTACGTGGGACCGGCTATATTAATCTTTTTTCTCTATTGTGTCATGTTAAGAATCAATTTCTCTTTTAAATATAAAGAAAATGATCATTTTCAATATTTTCTAATCAAATCTTTTTAGGTCTATCATTATCTTTCTTAGCACGTCGGGTCATCGAACGGCTAGTGTTTTAGGTGACTCTCTCTAATCTTATCTGCTACTGGAGCTACTCCAACATTTTCACGTATATGCGTGTTTCATATTCTATCTCTAAGAGTGCTGAAGCAACTCATCCACTTAAGCATCCTCATCTCTGAAATACTTAGCTTAATTTAATGTTTCTCTTTTAATAGACAACATTCTGCACTATAAAGCATTATAGTTCTCACCACCATCTTATAGAATTTTCCCTTAAATTGGAAGATTTCTTTTTGTTATCACACAATAGGCCCAATGCATTCCTCATCTTCAACCGTCCAACTTGAATTCTAGTAATAATATATGCATCCACTTCACCATTGTTTTGAACAATGGACTCAAGATGTCTAGAACTTGTACTCTTATCAATGACTTGATCGCCCAAAATCACAATACTCATACTATATCTATTACAACTAAAATTTGAATTATATATATTCGGTTTTAGATTATTCAAATGTAAACCTTTAGACTTTAAAATTGACCTCCATAATCCAAAATTTTTTCAACTCCATCTCTAGTTTTATCAACACGAAGAATATAATCAACAAAAAACATACAATATGTACATCTCCGTGACTAAAACAAAAAGATATGAGCTTAAAATTGATCCTTGACGTAATCTAACTGAAATAAATATATATATATATTTGGTCAAATCACCTTGTGCTTGAATACAAGTAACGAATCTTGCATACATATATTTAATGATTCGAATATAAGCATTATTATCCACTTATTATTATATGTGTTATAAATTTGAATATGAATCGAGATTCTTAACGAGTTTGTTATCGAACATATTCACGAGCTCCAAATGATATTATTTATGAACATAATCGAGTTGAACAAATACCAGTTAAAACTCGTTGATTTAACAATCAGGTATTTAAAAAAGTGTTCAAGATTGTTTGATTAGTAAATGAAATGATCGTTAACCAGCTACAAGCCTACAATCGAGCCGAGTTTTGAATAGCTTGTCAAGCGTTTAGTTCATTTAAGGCCCTAACGACAAACACTTTACTAAGTTAAATCTATCCAAATTAAATGATTGTGCTAAATGATTATCAAAATTAAAAAAAATAACCAATTTTGGTTAATAAAATACAAGATGTGTAGACAAGAAAAGGAAAAAAACAAAGGTAAAAAAGAAGATCAAACCAGAAAAGCTTAAACATGGATTCTATTCAAGGATGAATCCAAAAAAGTAAAAGCAGCTTTAGAAAATAGTAAGAAAGTTATACCAAACGAAGTAAGAAAGTTATACCAAACGAAGCCTTAGGCTTCATTTAGGATAGCTTTCTTACTACTTCCTAAATCAACCGCCTAAAACCCAAAATTCTTAAAAATAATGAAAAATAAGTGGCTAAACAATAATGGATGGATCGATTTTGGCTTCGTTTGAGACAGTTTTTTTAATATTTTTAAGGGAATTTTTTTTGTTCATAAACGTTTAGTTCGAAAAAAAAATTGAACAAAAAAAAGTTCTAGAAAGCAAGAAGAAAACTATCCCAAACAAGCCTTTATCATTGTGGAGACAGTGTTGCCTTTTTGATTCTAGAAATCTTTCAGTGCTTTCACATCTTGTGTTTGCTTTCTGCTTTTCAACTTTTGATTATCATATTTAAAGGGTTTTTTTGGGATAATTTTATTTTATTTTATTTCTTAGTTCTATATTATTTAATTACAAAATATATTTTCAATTAGTTTTAAAATAAATTAGATTATTTTTTTAAATAATCACATGATCTAAGTGTTTTTGAAATAAATAATGAAATAATTTTAATTAAGGATGTAAACGAGTTGAGTCAAGTCAAATCGAATATCCGTCCGATTGAGCCAAGCTCTTTAAATTCTTATTGAGCTCAAATTCGACTCTTTCGATATTTATTAGGTTCGAGATTGTTAAGAAAGCTCGAACTTCGAGCAAAAATAAAAAAAAAATATTTAGTATATATTTTATTATATTATTTTTACAAAAATTTAAAAATATATTTTAATTTAAACAGGTAGCAAGGCAAGCTTATGAGTTGAGCACAAGCTCAGGCTCATATAAGCTTGAGCTCAAACTCGAACTCGTGGATCGATGGGTATAGGCTAAAGCTCAAACTCGCAGGCTCATTAATGAGTCGAGTTCGAATCCGCTTATGAGCTGACGACTCAGCTCACTTGCCGACTCGGCTCACTTATACCCTCATTTCGATACCTTTAAGAGCAGAAAAGATACTAATAATAAATTTTTGTTCCTTCCAAAAGAAAGATTCTTTAGCTTTGGAGCTTTATTTATAAAGTTTTATTAGGTTTGACAAACATCGATAAAGACTCCATTTACTAATCATGCAAAAGCAATGGAAAGTTTATTGGCATAAATCAAAGGAAAGGAAAGCTACGCGTAAATGGCAGATTGCACTTCTCCAACTTTCTTCTTTACTGCTTGTGGAATTGCAGTGGATCTTACTCAGCTTGGCCCCGCATAGCTTTCGGCCTCGTTTGGAAGAGCTTTGAGCCCTTTTTCTGCTTTCTAACGCAGCACGTACTCTTCGGCTTCGTTTGGGACGACTTTCTTACTACTTCGTAAAGTAAAGTTTTAGTACAAAAATCTTAATTTTTATACTAGAAAGATGCTTTAAGAAACAGTAAGAAAGTCGTCCCAAACGAAGCCTTTATATGATAATTAATTTAGGATTCGTTTGGGGCAACTTTATTATTACTTCTTAAAACAATTTTTTAGTACAAAATTTTTAATTTTTTACTAAAAAGATGTTTTAAAAAGCAATTAGAAAGCTGTTCCAAACTCACCCCCACTTTTTTTATAAAATTAGTAAAAATAGTTTTTCAATCTTTGATGATTTATTTGATTATAGTTGAATATTTTCTATAATTAATTCAAATGTCACGAATTTTAAAGCTTTTTTTTAAACAAAGGATTTATTGACATTAACAAAAGGTGAAAAGAAAGCTATGTGAGAACTGAGAAGAGGAAGGAGAGTGAATGGGCTCACCTTAGGATTTGTCTTCTCCAACTTTATTCATTGCATGTGGAGATATGGTGGATCTTAGTCAGCTGAGGCCCCCCATGCCTTCAAAAGCATGTACACCTTCAGCCCTTTTTCTCAATATCTAAAACTGCAAGTAGTTTGTTTTTCTTTTTGAATGAAATAGAGTCTTACACATAGCTCATCTTGACTTGTTGGTTGAGAAGCTTAGGCTTCCAACTAAGAGGTCTTGGATTCGAGTCTTTGTGCATACGTTGTGTGTTGACTATTAAGTAAAATGTTTTAGATTTGAGCATTACGTTTGTGATGTGTGTGTAGGGGTGTTAATATTTGACATGACTCGAAACTCGACCTAGATCCGGCCCGAAAAATTCATGTGAGAAGAGGAAGGAGGGTGAATGGACTCACCTTTGGATTTGTCCTCCAACTTTGTTCATTGCTTGTGGAGATGAAGAAGACCTTAGTCAGTTGGGCCCCACATGCCCTCAAAAGCATGTACACCTTGAGGACCTTTTTTACCGGATGATTCTCCCGTCCGGTTAAGCGCTCGGTACCGAGCGGTACTGAGGGCCGGTACCGAGCGCGGTACAATTTTTTGGGTGACGTGCCGCATTTTTATTGGTATTCGGATGCCGTCTGAACTTTGCACAGAATAAGAAATCCTTTTTCTCTATACCTAAAATTGTAAATACTCTATATACAACTTTTTTTTTCCTTCTGAATGAAATGAGAGCCATAGCACGAAGTTCATCTTGATCTGTTTGTTGGAAGCTTTGATTATCAACAAAGATGACTTGGATTCGAAACTTATATATGTGATGTATGCGTGTATTTGCCTTATTTAGACTAAAATTCCACTTCTTTACTAAAATGAATAATTACAAACTAAAGTTACCTCTCAGATGTATACATAGTAAATAATACAACAAATAAAGAGGAAAAATGGGTTCCTAGCAATGGGTCAAGCATAATTCAATTTTGATGTATGACCAAAATGTTGAGACACATTCAGGTTTCGTTTGGGATAGCTTTAGACCACTGTTTTTTTCTTATTTTCAAAAAAATAACTTTATAAAAAAATAAGAAAGCTATCCCAAACGAAACGTCGATTTTAACAGGAAGGTAGAGGAGCAGGGTGATAAATAGCAAAGTATATCAACTGTATACATTCAAAGAAAATGTGATAGACATTTTGAGCATTCTCATTGCAAAAGTTTTTATAATATCTGCACTTTAGAGTCCCCCAACCAAAGACAATCAGGAAAAAATTGAAACCTTTAAAGATAACCTTTGAGGTGTATTCACATAAAATAAAAGTGATTAATTAACATTCTGAAGGAAGGCATTCCCAGTCCAATCCACTTAATACAATCCTCAATTCAATTAATGATCCAATTCTTCCAAATCGCTAGCGATCGGCTAGGAGAAGTTATTACGTCCGGACAAAAAATCGGAAATCCGAACATATACTGAGCAATACCGAGTGTTCAATACTGAGATTCAGGTGACGTGGCGCGTGATTATTAGTCTCTGGACGCGTCAGGTGACCTGACTTAATAATTTCTCATCGGCTAGAGCCCAAAACTCCGTAAAAACAAACTAAATTTAGCAAATGGCATCATAATTCTGAAATCACCCTATTGCTAGCCTTAAATAGGCTCCCCTAATTCCCTCACAAATTAGTCCCATTTTCCCATATTTGAATTCAAATCAAATCTCTTGCCAAAATAATTTCCTCACAATTGTTATTAAAACTTTCCTAAACAATTTCCCCTTGATTCCTCCTCGTTTGCACTAAATAATTCTCTCTTAGATTTTGAATTCAAATTAAATCTCATTCTAAATAATTCTCTCTCAATTGTAATTAAAAATTTTTAGGATAATTTTTCTTTGATTATGAATCTTCCTGAACAACTCCCTCTTGACTTGGAAACTTTCTAATTCCCTCCTAATCAAATCGGTCAGTCCATCAGAAAGCCTTTTGGAACCAATGTAGAAATGACAAATCCTCTAAAGACAATCAAAAGCCTTATATGCGTCCAGCTTAACAAAACCTATTTTCATTCACTAAAAACACAGTAAATATGCAAAAAATACATAATTTTTCTACGTTTTTTTTGCGTATTTATTGTATATTTAGTGAGTATTTAGTGAGTATTATTTATTTGATGCTTATTTGCCACGAAAAAATTATGAATAAAAAAATACACAGTAAAATAAGCAGTAAATGATAGCAGCAGCTTCTTATATTATTAACCTGTACCAACATTATTTACGTATATAACCTGTTTGTACCTATATATATTGATTTGCATCTTGTAATGTTAATAGCTGAATAATATATTTTCCCTTCTGCTTGTTTCGGTCTCTATTCTCCTTCTCTCATTTTCAATCTCGTTCATGGTATCAGAGCCATTCATGGGAGATCAAGAACACGATTCTACCCTCCCACCAGCCTCCTCATCCATGACCACCACCACCGCTTCTATGGATCTCATTCTTCCGACGTCCCTCAAATTCATCATTTCAAATTTCAAGAATCTCATACCTCATCATCTCACCACCAAGAATTATGCCATTTGGAGGATTCAAATCCTTCAAAATCTCTCGGCCAACGGCTACAGCGACTACCTCACCAGCAAGATTCCGCCTCCAAGTGACACCTCTTCTGCAGATTATGCTCGTTGGCGCCTCATAGATAGCAATCTGATTTCGGCACTCTTCTCAACCATCTCCCCCGCTCTCCTTCCCTATGTAATCACTTCAACCTCTTCCCAAGAAGTGTAGGTCACTCTAGAACGCCGGCTGCAGTCTACTTGTCGCTCCCGCGTAATTCAACTCAAAAATGAGTTACACCATGTTCAAATGCAAAATCAAATGATGCAGCAATATCTCACCAGCATCAAGAACATTGTCGACAATATTGCCGCTGCCGGGTCCAAGATTGATACGGAGGACGTCGTGCTCTATACACTCAACGGTCTTCCGGCGGCATACAATGCGTTCAAGACTGCTATTCGCACCTCTGCTCTTCCAGCCGATCTCGACAACTTATATTCCATGCTATGCAGCGAAGAAATTCATATTAATCAAGATTTGCAAAAAGAACAAGCCGTTGGCAACTCTGCTTCCGCTCTTTATGCCTCCTCGGCGAACCAGAACAATAATCGTAATAAACGATTCCCTAAGAACCGCTCCTCCAATCCTCGTCCCACGGAATCCAGCGACGTGCACAACAACACTCAGTCCACACGCCCCACTTGCAAAATCTGTGGCAAGGTTGGACACATAGCACTAAACTGCTGGCATAGATCCAACTACAAATATGCTCCCACCGTCCAGAATGCCCCCCGAGCTCTGCTCACGCAACTGAACCATTCCTCCTCTCACAATTGGGTATTTGATTCAGGGGCAACGAATCATCTCACTTACGACAGTCAGAACCTTCAGCAACCCGCAAATTACAGCGGATCAGATTCGGTCACTGTCGCCAACGGATCCACCATCCCGATTCAAAACTATGGTCAAGGTTTGCTACCTCTTCCAGATTCCGCGCGTAAGCTCCACCTCTGCAATTTATTACATGTGCCAAATCTCACTCATAATGTTCTCTCTGTTTCAAAGTTAACACAAGACAATTCTATCTCTATAACTTTTTATTCTAACAGCTTTGAAATTAAGGATATTCAGGACCACCTTCTTCTTCTTCGTGGTCGTCTACATAATGGCCTCTATCAACTTGTCATCCCTCCGGACTGCAACAACAATGCACTTCAAACAACGGTTCATACAGCTCCTAACTGGCATGCCCGCCTTGGGCACCCGAACAGCCAGATTCTTCAATATCTTGCTACACATTTTTCAGATTTAAAGAACATCTCTGTTTCCCTTAATTGTAATTCTTTTAAAGTCTCTAAGAGCCAAAAGCTCTCGTTTAATAAAAGCAAAACGACACCTCGCATCCCTTTGAAATCATTCACTCGGATGTTTGGGGGCCGTCTCCGACTTTTTCTCTCAATGGTTTTCGATACTTTGTTGTTTTTATCGATGACTTTACGCGTTTCACGTGGATATACTTCATGAATTCTAAGCAAGAAACCTTTAATAAATTTCAGCTATTTTGCAGTCTCGTTAAAAATCAATTCAACACTTCTCCGAAGATCTTCAGATCAGATGCAGGTGGCGAATTCATGAGCCATGAATTCTCAAAATTTCTCGGTAATCATGGGATTCTCCGTCAACTTTATTGCCCCCACACTCCGGAGCAAAATGGCATCGCTGAACGCAAGAATCGTCATCTACTCAATCTAACTAGAACTCTCCTCCATGAATCTCACCTACCCGACAAATTCTGGGCCAATGCGGTCGATACGGCAAATTATCTTATTAATCGTTTACCATGTAAACCTCTCGGTCTTAATTCACCTTACCAACAAATTCATAACACGCCTCCCACCTTCCATCACCTTCGCACCTTTGGGTGCCTTTGCTACCCATGGCTTCAGCCATACTCGGCTAATAAGCTCGCCCCTAGATCCCAACTGTCTGTCTTTATCGGGTACTCATCTCAACACAAGGGTTATAAATGCTATAATCCGGCCACTGCCAAGACTATTATCTCTCGACATGTTGTTTTTCAGGAACAAATTTTTCCCTATTTCCACTCCCAACACTCTTCACAATTCTCCTACCAGCCCCACTCCCTTCACCCAACCCCCTCTCACTCTCGTTCCTCACTCTGTCATTCAATCTATTCAGTCCCAACACAACAACAATCAGCCTTCTATTCCTACTCTGACTCCTATTGTTCAAAATCATTCGCACACGAATACACCTTTGGATACCTCTCAGCCTGATACGGGTGTCCCGACTCAACCAACCAGCCATCACATGTTAACTCGATCAAACGCTTGTATACACAAACCGAAAAAGATTATTTCTCTTCTTAACACTGGATCGCTGCCTCCTACTCCCACCACCTACAAGCAAGCCGCGCCTCATTCTCACTGGCAAAAAGCAATGCAGACTGAATACCGTGCTCTTCAACAGCAAAACACTTGGACTCTCGTCTCCCCGCCACCTGACACTCGCATTCTTGGTTGCAAATGGACGTACAAAGCCAAACTTCTGTCATCCGGACAAATTGATCGTCACAAAGCTCGTCTTGTTGCCTTAGGCTACGAACAAAAATTCGGCGAGAACTACACGGAAACTTTTAGCCCAGTAGCTAAAATGACAACTATTCGAATGCTTCTAACTCTCGCAGTCAATCACAAATGGAATATGCTACAACTTGACGTCAATAATGCCTTTCTACATGGCGATCTACCGGAAGCAATCTTTATGCGACAACCAAAGGGCTTTGAAGATCCTCAGCTTCCAAATCACGTCTGCAAACTCAACAAATCTCTGTACGGCCTCAAACAGGCTCCTCGCCAGTGGTTTCAGAAATTCACAGATTTTCTTCTATCACGTGGATTTTGGTTCAGTCGTTCCGACCCCTCACTCCTTATTTTCTCACAAAAACAAATTCAAATTTTCATATTAATCTATGTTGACGATATTCTTGTCACAGGCAACAACAAAGCCAGCATACACAACCTTCTTCAGGATCTGAACACTCACTTTGCACTAAAACAACTAGGCGAAATCGCCTTATTTCTAGGCATTCGGGTCTCCAAAATGTCTGATGGCTACTTTCTTGATCAGGCGCATGTTGACCTCATTTTTGTATGAGGTCACTTAGACTACTCTTGATCCTTAAGTTAATTCCCAAATCAATTCAAAACTCTAGGATCTTTCTAGAACCTCGACCTTAGGATCTATTCTAGGTCCTAGGATCTTTCTAGAACCTCGACCTTAGGATCTATTCTAGGTCCTAGGATCTTTCTAGAACCTCGACCTTAGGATCTATTCTAGGTCCTAGGATTCTTCTAGAGCTTAGACCTTAGGAGCTGCTCTAGATCTTAAACTCCTTCTAGACTCCAAGTTCTAGGATTTTCTTAAGCTCTAGGATCCTTCTAGATTCCTAATTTTAAGATATATTCAAACCATAGGATCTACCTAGATCTTAGGTCAATTAAGCCAAATCCAAGGTCCAAAGATTTTGTCCTAAAAGCCTTTTTCATTGAAATTTCAAACACTTTGAAACCTAGTCAAATGACCTCCGATTCAGAGTCTGTCAGTTGCATACTGATATGACATGTCTCTGGAGGCAACCCTCCAAATTTGAGCCCATTCTGAGGTCTCTAACCCCAGAAACTTAATCAAAATCCATAGGCTGCAAAATCTTCAAATATTTACAGCCTATGCCATTGGACCTATCACTTTGAAGATTCTGGCCTTAGAGCCTTCACCAAAGCCTCTAGTCACTTCCAAACCTTTAATCTTGATATGTTGAACTTTAAACTGCATTTTGGTAGACCCACTTTGACCCCCAGTTGACCAGGGGTCAAAATGACCAAAATACCCCTATGGGGCTCAAACGGTGATTTTAAACCAAACGAACTCCGAATTGAATGTAATCACTTGCAGCAAGTTTCAAATGCCATTTGAAACCTGTTCGACCCAAACCCAGACCCTGGGTCAACCTAGTTGACCAAGTCAACCTAGGTTGACCAAACGGGCCCTTAAGGGTCAAAACGGCCATTTTGACTGAATTGACCTCCTCAGACCTTGGGACCACCTCCAATGGTCTCCAAATATTAATTCAAATTGATCGAACCTATTTTCAGACTCTGGACCCACCTGGTTGACCAAGTCAACCAGGATTGACTCAAAATTCCCTTAAGGTCTTAATGGGTTATTTTAACCCATTTAATCCATTGAATTCATTTTTAAGCTTCAAACCAACTTCTAATTATGGCCTAGCCATGTTTTGAGATGTTGGTCAATCAAATTCAAGTAGAGTTGACCAAGTCAACTCTAAGGTTGGGTTAAATCTATTCCAAAACCCCATATCAAATTTAAACCTCCATCCTTTCACTTGGCTTTGGTTTTGATTCATTTTAATCAATCTGTAGGACCACCTCGACTGCCACCTCAGCAGTCAAGAGGGTTAGTTGACTGGTCAACACAGTCAACAAGTCTCTTAAGGGCTTTAAGAGGCTTAAATGTTCAAGCAAGTGTGAGTCACCTCAACCCCTTTGAACCCAACACTCAAGAGGTCCCTCCTTGCCACCTTGCATGCCACATCAGCTACCTTGACCCATTGACTGGTCAAACAGTCAATGGGGGTCAAAGTAGCCTCCAAATGGCTTAAAACCTTGATTAAACTTCATTAGCCCAAATCCTATTAACTCCAGCAGCTCTAATCATGTTCTAGAATTTTCCTAGACTCTATCACAGCCATTTGATCTTGATCAAACAGCCCTCAAGGCTCCATTTGTCCAAATGGGGACCAAAGAGGCTTTCCACCTCATTGTCCTTGGCTAGTCCTTGCATACAGCTTTCCAACTGCTCCAGGGGCATGTGGCAACATCCTAGAGTCCCTCTAAAGCAATCAGGACCCTCTATTTGATTAGGTTGAGTTTGAATAGGGCAAAACCCTATTTTGAATGCTCATTCTAACATCTACCCTATCTCTCCATACTCAGTCTCTCTAGCTGAGCTCACTGCTCCTCCAAGCCTTCAAGAACCTCCACACATTTCCCAGCTCGAATCCCGCCGGTCAAAGCCCTCTCCGGCGAGCTTCCCGGCGAACCAAGCTTGGATCCGTTCAAGCCTCTTTTGAGTTCGATCCAAGCGTTATTAGCTCGTGGTTTCTTCTACAAAAAGGAGCGTGGACAGCCTACAAATGCAACATGCCATTAAACGGGTAAAACCGTCCAAAATCGAGGTGAAAAACTTAAACCCTAGGTCTAGGCACACTAGTTTAATTAACTTTTTATTAAGCTCGTTTTAAATAAAATAAAGTATTCCCCATTGATTCTCTTCATCTAGGGAGTCTAAGTTTAAAATTTTAAGTCGTTTGATTCATTGGATCGAGAGAACAAGTTAAAAAACGAGTTTTAGGGCGTCTCGGTAGACTGCTGCAGATGCACGTTATCTGAGCCGTTGATTCGATGATCAACGGCTCAGATCCTGTCGTTCCGCCATCCGTTCAGCCGCGTGTATCCGCTGTCGGTATGGATTACTGTTCGACAAGATCTGCAGCGTTCATTCGAAACCGCGGGATCAAGCTGGACCGTTCGATCCCGCTGGATTGAGATCAAATGTGAGATCTGATCCCGACCGTCAGATCCAGTCACGTCGGATCTAACGGCTCGACAAGGTGCCCCGCTGGTTAAGTGGCGGGACCCATATGACTGCCGCCGTCCGCGTGGCCCAGTCACCCGCTGCCGCGTGTAAGCGCGTGGAATCCCCCTTGCAATCATTCCCAATGATTGCTCTGACCGCCGCCACCGCGCTGGACAAATCAGATAATGCCACGTGGCATTGCTGTCGCCGGATAATTAAAAATGATTTAATTCAGTTTTTAAATTATTTTTAATTACAGATTTCTTCTAAAATCTGTTAAAATTATTTTTAAAAATATAAAAAATATTTATTTTATATAAATATTATCAGAAAATTTAAAACATTATTTAAAATTAACTTTAAGATAAAATATTAATATATTTTGTAATATTTTAAATATTACTTATTTCAAGTTTATATTTAATTAAAATAAGCTTAAATATTTAATAAAATTTAAAACTTCATTTAAAATGTATTTTAATAATATATATATATATATATATATATATATATATATATATATATATATATATATATATATATATATATATATATATATATATATATATATATATATATATATATATATATATATATATATATATATATATATATATATATATATATATATATATATATATATATATATATATATATATTCATAATTTAACCTAAATTTTAATCTAATTTAATATATAAAATATATTTTAAATAATTTTAAAATGTTTAAACATTTAAGGATTTAATCATTATTTAATTAAACTTAAATTCAAATACTATTTTAATAATTTAAATTCCAGAAATTTTTATGGTTCAATTTAATCTAATTTAAGAAATACTTTGAATATTGATTAATTTTAAATTAATTTAGGTTATGTATATTTAACCTCAAAATTTAGAAATCTAAATTAAATTCAAATTATTCTTAAAAATTATGAATAATATATTATAATTTTTGAAATTCAAAATACTCTAACTTAATATTAATTTTAAAATTGAAATATTCTTTTATTTTGATTAATTTGAATTATATAAATTTTTTTTTATATTTAATTATTAGTTAATTAAATATGATATTAAGTATTGTTAAATTTAAAATTCATCTTCATCTGATTTTGAAAAATCAGAGGGTCTCTCAATCATGTAAAAAATTTATTTTTGATGATATTTTGAATTACTTCAATTTAAAACATATATTTATATGTAAGTTTATATATATTTATGTATTTTTTAAATCTATCTTAAATATATATATATATATATATATATATATATATATATATATATATATATATATATATATATATATATATATATTTAAATCCTTAAGTGTTTGAAAGACCCCTTTAGAATTTTAAGCTTTGATTCAATACATGAATGAAATTTATGGGAATTGATTAGTGAATAATTGCATGTTAACTGTTCACTAATCACGTTATTATTCATCTTAATTAATGTTAGTTGATTTGCATGTTTAGGTTGTACACACACCACCTAGCCTAGGTTCTCCTAGATTTAAGGACTTGAATGTGATGCTTATGTTTTCTTATATGTTGTCAAGGGTTAGTTGGAACCTTGATTTGAACCTATTAAACATAGTGACATCATTAAGGACGAAAATTAAGGACTTTAATTAGAGAACTCAGAAATTTCATTGTGATTAGGATACACCTCATTTGAACTTGAAATTTGAACCATTTGAACTTAGTGACATTCTCAGCCATAGGGAATTTTCTTACTGATTTTTGAATTCATTAATCCTCTTAATTAACTTAATTAAGTTTAAACCCTTAATTGAGCATTAAAACCTTCCGGAAAATGTAATAAATCCAATTTAAACCCAAAAATTATGACCAACCCCTCTAACTGATCATAATTGAACCCTTAATCATTGAAAATTGAAATCAACTTAATTTGACAGCAAATTAAACCTTAATTGAATTTTAAGTGAAATTGAATATTTAATTAATATAATTAATTAAAAAATATTAAAAATTCCAAAAATGTCCCAAACACTTGGGAATCTCTCCTTAGGTCATTCCTGACCTTTGGAGCTGATTTCAAGGAGTTGGGAACTCATTTGGAGCAAAATTATAAAAAGGGCCCTCTAATTAAGTAATTTCAAGAAATTCATTAAATATCTAGACTTCAAACCTTCATAATTAATTCTAGAAAAATCCAAATTGACCAAACTCACTTGCATTCAATTCCTAATAAGCTCTAGTATTTATTAAAAATATTAAATTCCAGAAATCTGTAATATTTCAAAAAGTCAACAAATCGGTCAACTCTAGGTCAAATCTAGTTCAAAACTTCAAACCTTTGTAATAAAATGTAGAAAAATCCGATTTTAACGTACTTACCTTCTAACTGATCGTAGTAAGGTCTAGTATTTTAATAAAATACAAACATTCCAGAATTTGAACTTAATCAAAAAGTCAATTTTCAACCCCTTAATTAAATGATTAAAATATTCAGAAAATTCATAAAACTCAAAATTGCTTTAAAACTCCAGAAAATCTTAATTTAATGTTTAAAACATTCAACAAACATTTTAAAACACAACAACCATCCTAAAGATGAAGTTTATTGGCTGGACTACTCCGGGCTGCGGGGCTACGTGTCCTAAGGAGGCTGGTTCCTCGAGCCTGGTGGCACAACGCCACGAATGGATTCCAAGGATGTTAAACCTTAAAATGAATTAATTATTAATAATCTAACCTTTTAAAACTTCTAATTTAACTACATTAATTTGGTTTATCGGCTGGACTACTCCGGGCTGCGGGGCTACGTGTCCTAAGGAGGCTGGTTCCTCGAGCCTGGTGGCACAACGCCACGAATCGATTAATGGCAAACTTAAATTAATCAAATCTTAAAATCAGCAACCAAACATCTCTTATAAAATTCATTAATTCTTAAGCCTTAATCAACTTAAACCACTTAATTATACCGGGTACCACTGGGTAACCCAGGCCTACGAGGCTATTAACTTAGCCCCAAGGAAGGTGAAATAAACTTCACGGCCTCGGTGTGAAACAAAGGTGATATCCAACAAATAATTAAATAAATATTAAAATTAACCTTAAGTCATTAATACTTGAATTCAAACTTAAATCCCTTAAACCTTCCAACCAATCGAACTTTAGACAACTTTAACTAATAATCCCAATTAGGACACATCAAAACTACACGACCTACCTCACACACTTTAGATGGTTTGCTAGGATCACCGACTCTAGTTTTAGGATAGGCCGGTGTTTTACTTTCTGCAGTTGTGTGCCGAGTTTTCGAGTTTTTACTGCATGCTGTTTGCTAGTGTAGAATTGATGTGTTTTATTTATTTCCTGCATTCTGTGATTGATTGTACGATAGATTTACCCCTAGGTTAGGAGCGAATTCTACTTGTGCAATCTTATGCAGGTGGCCATGCTCGTATAAGGAGTTAAAAAATTAAAGGGGGCAGTTAATAAAAAAAATATATACTCTTTGCACAGGTACCCGCCGCGCTTAAGACCCCCTTTAAATAAAAAGAGCATGGCCAAGTGTGGCTAAAAAATTGCATTTCAAATTTTCATATTATAATTGCTTGGGATTGAATATATAACTGTTGATTATTAGGATGACCTTGCAGGATTGAGTCTAGATTTTTCTTATTTCTCTCAATGTAAATTTAATTCAGTTAAGGTTGTATTTTTTAAAAATGATTTGAGATTGGGATATAAATATCCAATTTGAATTCCAAAGAGGTGAAGACATCCCTAAAGGGGAGAGTCTTCTTCCATTTGGAATTCAAATTAGGATACTTTGCAAGTATCCAAAGAGGAAAGATAACACCCCGATCAAGGGGGAGTTTCTTTCCATTTGGATATCCTGAACCGACAAATCGAGATGTTCGTGAGAAGATGAAGGATTGGACAACGAGAAGAATCCCAAGTCTCAAAATCATTTGATTTAGGATTAGAAATCCGGGTTGTAGTCAGTGGTGCCCGGCCACTTTAATTTATTGTAATTTTTGAGATGTAATAATGAGTGGTACTTGCCATATGGACATTCAATTTGATATATTTAATTGATTTATTTAATTGATTTCGCATTAGAACTCCTGCTTTTCTAGTCTTTTTACTTGCATGCCGTATTTGATTTGACCTGGAATTCGAATTTAGGCTCTTAGGGGTCTGTCAAAAAAATTTCTTCTACTTTAATTAAATAAAATTTTTAAGATAAGATAGAAACTCTAAACGGTCCTAAGAAGTAAGCTCGGACTCGCCGAGGGTTTTTCATGCATCCATATTGTACTTTCTCAACCTTGTTAGGCATCTCCCCGCCTGCGGGTTCTGGCAGACCACCTGGCCTATGAGGGTGCCGATCTGTCAAGGGGATGTTATGCAATCTCTAGGGAAAAACCTATTTTCTAAGCCAAAATTTTTAAACTGCTACATACAAATTTTGCATTCAATCGAGTCAATTAGCATGCATCGCATTAGCAACAAATTTAAAAGAGTCTAATATTTAATTGCATTACTTAGACATCGAATACCCAACATAAGTCAAAGGGGCCAATTAGGACCTGCTCTAGATGTCGGCCCCGCTCTCAAAAACCTTTCTTAAATAACGTCCCGATCACTCTACATAAAAAGACCGGACTCATATTTTAAAATCGTTTAGGTGGTTTAGCTGGCTCCCCAATCCAGGCCGGGTAAGACCAGACTCGCATTGTATTAGCTAGGTTCGGGGCACTTTTAAGTGTCCAATTTAGACTTAGGTTCTGACGCAAGCTCGGGCTATAAGACCTCACCCTCCGGGAATTGAATCTCGATTTTCTAATAAAATTGACCATTTAAAATTAAATATCTCATTCAATCTAATTTAAGCCCAACACTTAGGTTAGGTTGAGGTGTTCCTGAAGTAATTCAGAATCTCAAAACACCTCCTACTCTTCTTCCTTTGACTCTGAAAATAACTGCTCAAACTTGAACCAATCCCTATTGAAAATTCCTACACTTTTTCTCCTTTGATATCGATCTTTGAAAATCTAAAAATGAAATTTACACCGCTATTTTAATCGAGAGTTTTCGTAGGAAATTCCGATTTCCTACGATGTAATTAACTACGAGGGCTTGCGCTCGTAGGAGATTTAGAAACCCAGATCTAATTTTCAAAATATAAAAATCTTTCAAAATCTCTAATTAATTATTTTTGGGGAAATTTAAAACTTTGAAATTCGAACCCATTAGGGAACGATATGTTCGTCTTTCGAGGCGATATATTGTTCATAATAGAGTGTTCAATTTCAAAATTCCAAAATTAAATATTTCTCAAAGAAAATTAAATATTTTCCAAAACTATATATACTTAACTAAATATTTTTTTTTAATCAAAACAAAAAAATGGCGACTCCACTGGGGATTTATCTCTCTCTCCATCTTTAATAGCGGTTTGAATTTTATTGAATCGGTAGTCTTAACTACCTTTCTCTCCGTTGGTCCCTCTACCCATTTCTCCCTTGGGTGAGTGTGGCCAACTCAATTAAAACATGTTAAACGAGAGGTGAGTGTAGGAAACCTCCCTTTAAATCGGGGCTTTGACATTTTGCCTCCAAATTATTTGGTAGCGCGAAAGAGTCAAGCCGAATCCTTCTGTATATGTTGCAAACTCGCATGCGAAAAAATATATAGCATGCTAAGTTTCACAATTTACAGAAGACCCTTTAATTTCAAAATCATAGATTTCAATCTTTGAGTAAAATTCAATCTCTTTCAAATCCTAATTAACCCCTATATTTATCTCTACATATAGAATTATAGCTATTATAATTCATTATGTGTGAAAGAATATAAACACCTTCAAATTCAATTCAAAAGATCAATCTTTCTGGCAAAGTCAAGTTTTGACATTTCACTCCCGAACAGTTCATCGGAGTGAAAGAGTCGGGTTGACTTGTTAAAATTCCCCTTGTAAATTTTTGTTAACCTTTATGTTGAACGCAAGCTCAATATATTGAGTTTCAAAATAAAGAGGGATGATGCCAGATTTTCAAACTCAATTCAACTTCAATTTTGGTTTTAAAGTCAAAATATGAGCTTTGACATTTCATCCCAAGTCGATTGGTGAAATGAAGGAGTCAAGCCCGACTTTTGGATTTTTCATATTAATTTTGTGAACCTACGTGACTGAGTAAAACTCAGTGTGTTGAGTTACAAAATTTGAAGAAGATCCACTCGACTTTAATTTCAAATTCAATTTTAAGCCAAATTCAATATCAACCTTAAAATCAAGTTTGATTTCAACTTTAAATTCAACCTCAAATTTGATTACAAATTCAAATTTGAACTTTGACATTTTGCCCAAATCAATTGGTGTAGCAAAAGAGTCAGGTTCAACTCTTAACTTCAATTCATCAATTTTATGAACCGTCGTGTTCAGTGTAAACTGAATATGATTGAGTTATAAATTTAGAGTAAAGTTAATCAAACTTAAAATTCAAATTCAATTTCAAATCCCTAATTCAAATCACTTTCTTAATTCCAGGAAATCGAACACTCAAATGGCTGGGAAACTCGTCTTCTCACTGAATAGAGACGTGTCTGTAGAAGAAATTCTTAATGGCAATTTAATTCAGTACGAGATGGAATTTCAGAACCTCGAGATTTCAGTTAATGGAGAAAGAATCTTAGATCTGTCCGCTTGTACTCAAGGGAATTTTCCCTTAGTAGAAGTTACTTTAGGGTTAGGAGCTGACTCCTCCATCTCTAAGATGGAGGTTGTTGTCGCCTCTGTACCCACTGTACTCTCTACTCAGGAGGATCAAAACCAGAAGTCAATAATGACAAAAGAGTTATCATCTCAATCTGAGATCGGATCGAATTTTAGCACCCCTATCGTCGGTAGAAACAAGATGAAGAATTACCTTCGAAGAGCCAGGAAAGGAATCTTAAGGCTAGAAAGACTGCTGAATTTGAAGCCTTAGAGAAGACCGACTTCGAGGCCAATCGAGAGTTCGTTGCTCCTTCTACGTACCCTCTCCTTGCACAAAGGAGGGAGGTTGTAGATACGAGAGTGCGATCTTCAATACACCTGCTGGACTACTACACAGAAAGACTCGAGCAAGAAAGGATTGAGCAATCACCAATATTAGGCTATAGGCCCCCAACTGAAGGTTATGATCCGTCCACTCTACTTGAAGATGTTAGGGCACGTTACTATACGTGTACCACTACATCATCTGCAGAGGAGAGGAGTAGAAACCACTCGGTGTGCCACTCTCTTAACTACTAGTTTAGTGGTAATTTGAAAGAGGGAATAATCTAAGATTGTGTCAGATAGTGATACCGTTGAAATATAACTTTAACGGGGTCCTATCGCGATTAATCTTTTGATTATAATGATGTCGTGCTTTCTAGGGATGTTGCAGATCCTATAATAGTCTATCTTTTCAAAGAGATTGTAGGAATTCAATTCCATGTTGACAAGGGTCTTGCCACCTAGACTTGCAACCATTAAGGAAAGTTTCCAATTTCTCAAAGTGTACTAGATTCAGAATTTCAAGATAGTTGATTCACCTTTCTAATAGAAATTGACCTCTACCTTAAGTCTTAAGCTGGAGAGAGTTTGTAGTTGATTCCATCAAATGTTTGAATACCCCTCCCTCCCACCGCTTCTGTGGGTTGATTTAACCTTTGAATTAAAATCTATCTCAAATTTAAGTTGAATTCAGAAATGAAAATATTATCAAGCTTCTAGCAATCTTCTATCTTAATAGGAGATTCAGGCATGCTTTGAATCTATTCAAAGATTTCCCTAGTCAAGTCGACATTCTTGTCAAAAAGATTGAGTGTGCTTTGAGGATTATTCTTCCTTGTATAAGAGAACGAATTTCTTCTCTAATACTTGAGATATAATCCCAGCATTCAAAATAAAAAGATCAATCAATTTAAGGTATTTGAAGAAAGTGGAGCCTCTTCTTGAATTCATTGAAATCAAAAGATGAGCGAATGCTCTAAAAAATTAAAAGATGCGCGAATGCGCCAAAAATTAAGAAGTGCACGAAGTGCACCGAAAGTCAAAAGATGCACAATATGCGTCATCAGAAAAAGAAGAAGAAGAGTAAGATGGCTTCCTTCCTTTAAATCCTTAAATATCAAAATATCCAATCAACTTTAAATACTTGACTTTGAAAATCCTGAATTCAGATTCTTCAACATGCATGAATTATCTATCAGATGGAAGACAATCGTGCAAGAAAATTGAAAAGATCGAATTTCTACTTTCAACTTAAACTCTTTGAGGTTAATTTTAATTCAATGTCTATTCAAGGGAGACCCCAGTTTAGTTTCTACGAAACTTGGTCTGGGTCAACAAACCTAAATACTTAAGCCTTTTCAAAATACGTTGGAGTCAACAATGCTTCTTACTGCACTTCTAAATTTGTTCCCACATGTCGTTCCGACAGGGTCCAAATAGTTAGAGAAAATTTCTTAATAGAAAGATCGAATCTTCTACTCCTGAAAAGAATTCAAATCTTGTCCTTGAGAAATGTATTAGTCCTTACATAAAGACATCTTTTCCTTTAAAGTTTTTTTAACAAAATTACACTCTATACTGGGTCCAAGATCAAACCCTACTAGAGGAGTATTTTGTAATGCTGGGAATTGCCGTTCAAGTTTAAACCACGATTGAGCAGAGTGCCTGACTCCAGTTTAAGGAGCTCGAGGCCTTGTAGAGCTTTATCTTTAAAGTTCAATAAAGCTCAGAATCGTCTGAAGCCTGATTGGTTAAAGCTTGTGATAAGATAGAGCAACTTAGAACCTTCCAAGGAGAAGACTTGGTCTAAGTTCTTTGGATGCATATCTTAGCCTACCAAGAGATCAGTGGAGGAGCTTGAGCCAACTCAAGACCGTCCTCCTGTCGTAGAGACGATCTTTGAGAAAATTTCAAACATTAATTGATCAACCCTGGAGAATGCCATCCGATATTTTTTTTAAATGTTGGGGAGGCTCTTCAGGAAGTACCATGCCAGATGAGTGTCAAATTCAAAGTCAATAAAAAGTTTTCGAATTTAAGAAATTTCTTAATTCAAAATCAAACTTCAAATTCAAACATATTCAAAATTCAAAAATCAAATCAATTCAAAAACTCTCAAATTCCAAATTTTAAAATTTTAAGCCCGATCCTCTGTGTAGAGCAAGTTTCCTCTACATACGATCAATTTGAGCTCGATCCTCTGTGTGGAGCAAGTTTCCTCCACATATGATCATCCAGACCTGGTTCTTTGTGTAGAGCAAGTTTCCTCTCCACAAGACCGTCCGTTAGTGGTGGAGCATGCCCTCTGTGGCACCACCCTAACATTTGAGTTAAAAACGATTAGTGGTGGAGCGTGCCCTTCGTGGCGCCATCCTAATTCGTACCCGTTAGTGGTGGAGCATGCCCTCTGTGGCACCACCCTAACATTTGAGTTAAAAACGATTAGTGGTGGAGCGTGCCCTTCGTGGCGCCATCCTAATTCGTATCCGTTAGTGGTGGAGCATGCCCTCTGTGGCACCACCCTAACATTTGAGTTAAAAACGATTAGTGGTGGAGCGTGCCCTTCGTGGCGCCATCCTAATTCGTATCCGTTAGTGGTGGAGCATGCCCTCTGTGGCACCACTCTAACATTTGAGTTAAAAACGATTAGTGGTGGAGCGTGCCCTTCGTGGCGCCATCCTAATTCGTACCCGTTAGTGGTGGAGCATGCCCTCTGTGGCACCACCCTAACATTTGAGTTAAAAACGATTAGTGGTGGAGCGTGCCCTTCGTGGCGCCATCCTAATTCGTATCCGTTAGTGGTGGAGCGTGCCCTCTGTGGCACCACCCTAACATTTGAGTTAAAAACGATTAGTGGTGGAGCGTGCCCTTCGTGGTGCCATCCTAATTCGTATCCGTTAGCGGTGGAGCATGCCCTCTGTGGCACCACCCTAACATTTGAGTTAAATGGTTAGTGGTAGACATGCCCTCCGTGGCACTACCCTAATTTAAATCTTGATTCCCTATGGATGAATTTTTTTCATTCTTAGGATTAAAATTCCACACTTGATCTTTAATCTCGGTCAACGCCAATATGTGCAATAGAACTTTGCTCTCTTACACATATTGGGGGTCCATTTGTTGACCTCATTTTTGTATGAGGTCACTTAGACTACTCTTGATCCTTAAGTTAATTCCCAAATCAATTCAAAACTCTAGGATCTTTCTAGAACCTCGACCTTAGGATCTATTCTAGGTCCTAGGATCTTTCTAGAACCTCGACCTTAGGATCTATTCTAGGTCCTAGGATCTTTCTAGAACCTCGACCTTAGGATCTATTCTAGGTCCTAGGATTCTTTTAGAGCTTAGACCTTAGGAGCTGCTCTAGATCTTAAACTCCTTCTAGACTCCAAGTTCTAGGATTTTCTTAAGCTCTAGGATCCTTCTAGATTCCTAATTTTAAGATATATTCAAACCATAGGATCTACCTAGATCTTAGGTCAATTAAGCCAATCCAAGGTCCAAAGATTTTGTCCTAAAGGCCTTTTTCATTGAAATTTCAAACACTTTGAAACCTAGTCAAATGACCTCCGATTCAGAGTCTGTCAGTTGCATACTGATATGACATGTCTCTGGAGGCAACCCTCCAAATTTGAGCCCATTCTGAGGTCTCTAACCCCAGAAACTTAATCAAAATCCATAGGCTGCAAAAATCTTCAAATATTTACAGCCTATGCCATTGGACCTATCACTTTGAAGATTCTGGCCTTAGAGCCTTCACCAAAGCCTCTAGTCACTTCCAAACCTTTAATCTTGATATGTTGAACTTTAAACTGCATTTTGGTAGACCCACTTTGACCCCCAGTTGACCAGGGGTCAAAATGACCAAAATACCCCTATGGGGCTCAAACGGTGATTTTAAACCAAACGAACTCCGAATTGAATGTATCACTTGCAGCAAGTTTCAAATGCCATTTGAAACCTGTTCGACCCAAACCCAGACCCTGGTCAACCTAGTTGACCAAGTCACCTAGGTTGACCAAACGGGCCCTTAGGGTCAAAACGGCCATTTTGACTGAATTGACCTCCTCAGACCTTGGGACCACCTCCAATGGTCTCCAAATATTAATTCAAATTGATCGAACCTATTTTCAGACTCTGGACCCACCTGGTTGACCAAGTCAACCAGGATTGACTCAAAATTCCCTTAAGGTCTTAATGGGTTATTTTAACCCATTTAATCCATTGAATTCATTTTTAAGCTTCAAACCAACTTCTAATTATGCCTAGCCATGTTTTGAGATGTTGGTCAATCAAATTCAAGTAGAGTTGACCAAGTCAACTCTAAGGTTGGGTTAAATCTATTCCAACCCCATATCAAATTTAAACCTCATCCTTTCACTTGGCTTTGGTTTTGATTCATTTTAATCAATCTGTAGGACCACCTCGACTGCCACCTCAGCAGTCAAGAGGGTTAGTTGACTGGTCAACACAGTCAACAAGTCTCTTAAGGGCTTTAAGAGGCTTAAATGTTCAAGCAAGTGTGAGTCACCTCAACCTCTTTGAACCCAACACTCAAGAGGTCCCTCCTTGCCACCTTGCATGCCACATCAGCTACCTTGACCCATTGACTGGTCAAACAGTCAATGGGGGGTCAAGTAGCCTCCAAATGGCTTAAAACCTTGATTAAACTTCATTAGCCCAAATCCTATTAACTCCACAACAGCTCTAATCATGTTCTAGAATTTTCCTAGACTCTATCAAAGCATTTGATCTTGATCAAACAGCCCTCAAGCTCCATTTTGTCCAAATGGGACCAAAGAGGCTTTCCACCTCATTGTCCTTGGCTAGTCCTTGCATACAGCTTTCCAACTGCTCCAGGGGCATGTGGCAACATCCTAGAGTCCCTCTAAAGCAATCAGGACCCTTTATTTGATTAGGTTGAGTTTGAATAGGGCAAAACCCTATTTTGAATGCTCATTCTAACATCTACCCTATCTCTCCATACTCAGTCTCTCTAGCTGAGCTCACTCGCTCCTCCAAGCCTTCAAGAACCTCCCACACATTTCCCAGCTCGAATCCCGCCGGTCAAAGCCCTCTCCGGCGAGCTTCCCGGCGAACCAAGCTTGGATCCGTTCAAGCCTCTTTTGAGTTCGATCCAGGCGTTATTAGCTCGTGGTTTCTTCTACAAAAAGGAGCGTGGACAGCCTACAAATGCAACATGCCATTAAACGGGTAAAACCGTCCAAAATCGAGGTGAAAAACTTAAACCCTAGGTCTAGGCACACTAGTTTAATTAACTTTTTATTAAGCTCGTTTTAAATAAAATAAAGTATTCCCCATTGATTCTCTTCATCTAGGGAGTCTAAGTTTAAAATTTTAAGTCGTTTGATTCATTGGATCGAGAGAACAAGTTAAAAAACAAGTTTTAGGGCGTCTCGGTAGACTGCTGCAGATGCACGTTATCTGAGCCGTTGATTCGATGATCAACGGCTCAGATCCTGTCGTTCCGCCATCCGTTCAGCCGCGTGTATCCGCTGTCGGTATGGATTACTTTCGACAAGATCTGCAGCGTCCATTCGAAACCCGCGGGATCAAGCTGGACCGTTCGATCCCGCTGGATTGAGATCAAATGTGAGATCTGATCCCGACCGTAAGATCCGTCACGTCGGATCTAACGGCTCGACAAGGTGCCCCGC